>SJYX01020967.1:0-55627 GCA_006410675.1 Oreotragus oreotragus
CAACCCCCACCACAGGTCATTCCCAGGGACTGCCTCAGAACTTTCTGTAGAGCGCTTGTGCTGATTTTCAAAAACGTTTTCAGTGACTTTTATTCCTCTTTTCTAATTAGAAGAGCAACGTGTTTATCATAGACAATTTGGAAAGCACAGAAAAGCAAAATGAAGGAAATGATTATCAAGAGAGACTTTAACCTTTTCTTTACTAACAGGTTTGTGTATTTCGCTGCCCTTGTTTGTGCTGGTCTCCGTCGCTGTCCAGGCTTTTCTGTGGCCGTGGTGCACAGGCTTCTCGCTGCAGTGGCCTCTCTCTGTCGCGGATCACGGGCTCTAGGGCACAGGCTCAGCCGTTGTGCTGCACTGGCTTAGTTGCCCTGAGGCACATGGGATCTTCCTAGATCAAGTATCAAACCCGGGCCTCCTGCGTTGGCTGGCGAATTCTTTACCACTGAGCCACCAGAGAAACCCCCGACCTTTTCTTTTACCCACTGAGCCACCAGGGAGGCCCTAACCTTTTCTTTTAAACTATCATTTTCTCTCTGTCTTTGCAGCCACAAACCCCTTCACTCCAGTTTTTACATCTCTGAGGATCTGGGATTTGGAACACAGAGGGTCACAGATATGGAACCCTGTGTTATATATTCAGTTCAGTTCAGTTGCTCAGTCGTGTCCAACTCTTTGCAACCTCATTAACCTCAGCATGCCAGGCCTCCCTGTCCATCACCACGTCCCAGAGTCCACCCAAACCCATGTCCATTGAATCGGTAATGCCATCCAACCATCTCATCCTCTGTCGTCCCCTTCTCCTCCCACCTTCATTCTTTCACAGCATCAGGGTATGTTCAAATGAGTCAGTTCTTCCCATCAGGTGGCCAAAGTGTTGGAGTTTCAGCTTCAACATCAGTCCTTCCAATGAACATTCAGGACTGATCTCCTTTAGCATGGACTGGTTGGATCTCCTTGCAGTCCAAGGGACTCTCAAGAGTCTTCTCCAACACCACAGTTCAAAAGCATCAATTCTTCGGTGCTCAGCTTTCTTCATAGTCCAACTCTCACATCCGTACATGACTCCTGGAAAAACCATAGCCTTGACTAGACGGACCTTTGTTGACAAAGTCATGTCTCTGCTTTTTAATATGCTGTCTAGTTCTGTTATAAGGGTGCCTGAAAACAGTGGGCAGCCCCAGGCTGGCTCTAAAGCCTTGCAGAATGGGAGAAGGCACCACATCTCTGGAGGACCTTTACCTCTCAGGTCACCTCCCTGGTGACTGAAATGGTAAAGAATCTGCCTGCGATGTGGGAGACCGGAATTTGATCCCTGGGTTGGGATGATCCCCTGGAGAAGGGAATGGCAACCCATCCCCATATTCTTCCCTGGAAAATCCCATGGACAGAGGAGCCTGGAGGGCTACAGTTCCTGGCGTCACAAAGAGTTGGACACGACTGAGCAACTAACACATACACACACACACACACATACACACACACAAGGAGGATAGTTTCCGGGAAGAACAACAGGAGGCGTGGTGTGCACTAAACTGTGCGGGGGGTCTCCCTCCCTACGCGTGCTCAGCCTCTGCTGTTGGAAACAGAAGGCGTGGTGTACCCTAAACTGTGCGGGGGTCTTCCTCCCTATGCGTGGTCAGCCTCTGCTGTTGGAAACAGAAGGCGTGGTGTGCACTGAACTGTGCGGGGGTCTTCCTCCCTATGTGTGGTCAGCCTCTGCTGTTGGAAACAGAAGGCGTGGTGTGCACTAAACTGTGCGGGGTTCTCCCTCCCTACACGTGGTCAGCCTCTGCTGTTGGACAGGAGAAGAGGATGTCTGGGGATGTGTGTTTCCACTAGAATCCCAGCTCTGGCACCTTGGCTTTCCTCTGTGTCCTTGCATTTTTAGAGCTTCTTTGTTGTGAAATACTGAGTATTCATGTTGTTGAATTTTTCAGAGAGTAATTGGCATCTGGCGCAAGAATCCTTCTACCTAAACGCTTTGGACTTGTGCTTTTGGCCCATTCCTAGTGGGTAACACCAGTAGAAATAATTGGCAGAGAGGGCTGACATTGCTTCAGTTGCAGACTGACCCAGACCTTGGAGCAGCCCCTCCTGAGGCTCGAAAGAGACTGTCCTAGTTTTAATGATCCTCCGAGTTCAGGCTTCTGGGGAGACTTCATTTTCCGAAAACCCTTCTGCAATTGAGAGATGGGAATTTATGAGCTGTTCCAATTGGTGCCATTTTGTGTGTGTTATATCATATTGTGTTTCTATGACGACAACCAGATGTCAGGCTTGGGAAGACAGACACAGTGGGGCAGGGAGCTTTGAAGAATTCCCTTGCTCCCAGTTTCTATGATTTTTTTTCTCACTCTTTCACCGAGGCAATTCTGGTACCCTAGTATCTTTTCCTCTATCTCAGATCAAGAGGTACTTTTTAATTTTTATTTTTATTGGAATATAAGTGCTTTACAGTGTTGTGTTAGTCTCTGCTGTACAGTGACGTGAATCGGCTATATGTATCCATATAGCCCTTCTGTCTTGGACCTCTCTCTCACTCCACCCCCACCGTTCCACCCATCCAAGGATGTGGAGCCTGGGAAAATGGGACAGATGTTCGTGTTTCCAGGGCAGGAGGAGAGAGCAGATGTAGAGAACAGACGTGTGCATCCAGTGGGGGAAGGGAGGTGAGCTAACTGGGAGACCGCAATTGGCACACATACACTGCCACACAGCGCGCCCCACTCCTGTGGCGTCGTGTACCATGGACAGCCAGTGGGGACCTGCTGTGGAGCCCAGGGCGCTCAGCTCGCTGCTCCTTGAAGAGATACGTCTCTTCCTTACTCTCTGTCTGAAAATTCTGTATCGTTCGGAACAGGATAGGGAAAAAGGGAGAGAAACAGACTTATACTTTGGAAGTTTAAAACTACTTAATGAATGACTGCCCTTGAAGATTGTGATTTTTCAAAGAAGGGTATGATGTAAAAGTTCTTTCCACCGCCCTTCCTGCCAGATGGCTCACCAAGAAACATGTACGTGTTCCTAAGTGTTGCTGGCAACCCTCTGAATTCTCACGGCTTCTGCCTTGCCCACTTGACTTTCTTCTTTGTCCACTGTGGGGGTGGGGTGGCGAGTAGGTACAAAGAAGCTGTTCAGAATGACCTGGGGGCAGGTGTCAGCCCTTTCCTGTCTGTCCCTAACCAAGGGCCTCTGCGAGGTTTGCCCCCAGAGTCTCCTCTTGATGCCTGAATGGGAGCCTGCTGGGTTGTACACTGATCAGGACGCTGGCCCATCATTTTTTGTCTTTGCCACAGAATGTAGTACTAAGTGCTCGATAAAGATTTGTTAGATTGAAGTGTTGTGAATTAAATATGAGTTGTGTATAATTTTATATTTAGTCTGAGTTACTTTTCAGATTATCTATTGCTGCTCTGAATATTTTCTTTTCCTGAATTTTTCTTTCTTTGTTTGTTTTCACCCAGTTGCTTCCATTGTCCCAAGTTTAGGCATACTGGAATTGAGACTAGATGGGTGTGAAAATAACTTTGTTCAGTCAGGGGAAGGTAGGGGAGATTCATTGATAAAACCGTCAGAATCTTTTGTCTGGGTTTTAGGGTCAGAAAGTGGAAACCGTGGTAGAGCAGAAAGGAGCAGAATTGCCAGGAAGACTTTGTTTTGCTTCGATCCCAGTTCGCCTTTGAGCATGCATCTGCAGTGTGTTGACAGCAGGCCTGCCAGAGTCCTTGGTCCAGAGAACAGCTCCCGCCGGGTCGGATGGGGTGGGGTAGGGGGCACTCCTCCTCTCTAAGCGGTCTTTCCCGGGCCTTCTGGACCCACAGCAGCCCTTTAGCTCTTGGCACTGGGTTTCTCATGTCCATCCCCTCTACCCTGCCTCTGCACCACCCCACCCCACCACCAAAAGTGAGGTTAAAAAGCCATTAGCTTTTTGTCTGCCCTGCTTTTAATCACTTTCCCAAGGCAGCAGCAAGTGCAGTCCCAGTGCCTTTCAACCCCTTCTATGTGGGTGTTAGACTGAGCATTTAACTTCTCCTTCTTTATGAAAATGCACATTAGCTATTCAGAGACTTAATCTCCTAATGACTGGTGTATGTTGGTAAAGAGGAAAAGCCATCGTCCCTGCCTGGTATACTCAGATGTTCCCTTTGGTACACTGATGGCAGGATTTCAAAAGCGAAGGACCGTTTAATTTAATTTTGCAGATGGCAGGAGGTACTGCAGGAAGCTTGGTCACAATATGCCCCCTCCCGGGAGAGTGGCTTCAGTAAATTCAGGTTGCCTGAGGGGTTTAGATGTGAGGAGTCTAGCCCTCTGCCTTCTTTCTGCCTCTCCTTCCTCATAAAATGTGTTTTTCAGGAGTTGAGGGTAGAGGCAGGAAGGGAAAGTGAAGAAAATTGCCTGGGTTGAGAAGCCAGTGACTGATATGAGATTGCCTTATGCAGTGATGCTGCTCTGGACATACGGAATGACCAGCTACAGATTAACCTTTGTTGGTAAAGTGATAGCTCTGCTTTTTAATATACTGTCTAGGTTGGTCATAGCTTTTCTTCCAAGGAACAAGCGTCTTTTAATTTCATGGCTGCAGTCACCATCTGCAGTGATTTTGGAGCCCCCCAAAATAAAGTCTCTCACTGTTTGCACTGTTTCCCCATCTATTTGCCATGAAGTGATGGGACCGGATGCCTTGATCTTAGTTTTCTGAATGTTGGGTTTTAAGCCAACTTTTTCACTCTCCTCTTTCACTTTCATCAAGAGGCTCCTCAGTTCCTCTTCGATTTCTGCCTTAAGGGTGGTGTCATCTGCGTATCTGAGGTTGTTGATATTTCTCCCAGCAGTCTTGATTCCAACTTGTGATTCATCCAGCCCAGCATTTTGCATGATGTACTCTCCATATAGATTAAATAAACAGGGTGACAATATACAGCCTTGACATACTCCTTTCCCAATTTGGAACCAATCTGTAGTTCCATGTCCAGTTCTGTTTCTTCCAGACCTGCATACAGATTTCTCAGGAGACAGGTCAGGTGGTCTGGCATTCCCTTCTCTTTAAGAATTTTCCACAGTTTGTTGTGATCCACACGGTCAAAGGCAATAAAGCAAGTGTAGATGTTTTTCTGGAACTCTCTTGCTTTTTCGATGATCCAGTGGATGTTGGCAATTTGATCTCTGGTTCCGCTAACTTTTCTAAATCCAGCTTGAACATCTTTACCAACAAAGGTCCATCTAGTCAAAGCTATGGTTTTTCCAGTATTCATGTATGGATGTGAGAGTTGGGCTATAAAGAAAGCTGAGTGCCGAAGAATTGATGCTTTTGAACTGTGCTGTTGGAGAAGACTCTTGAGAGTTCCTTGGACTGCAAGGAGATCCAACCAGTCCATCCTAAAGGAAACCAGTCCTGAATGTTCATTGGAAGGACTGATACTGAAGCTGAAACTCCAGTACTTTGGCTACCTGATGTGACAGGCCGATTCATTGGAAAAGACCCTGATGCTGAGAAAGACTGAGGCAGGAGAAGAGGACGACAGGGGACGAGATGGTTGGCTGGCATCACTGACGCAATGAACAGGAGTTTGAGTAGGCTCCGGGAATTGGTGATGGACAGGAAAGCCTGGCATGGGCTGTCCATGGGCTTACAAAGTGTTGGACACGACCGAGTAACTGAACTGACTGACTGACAGATTAACCTGTTACCTCTTTAATTGTTTCAAGGCCTCAACCTTCTGCAGTTGCCCCCTTGTGGTCTAAAGATTTCCTGTAGCCTGGGGACTGAGCTTGCTGGTGGGAAATATTATCTAACCATCTCCTCCTCAGTGACATGGAAGAGAAGACCAACGGGGAAGCTTTTTTAAACTTTCCTTATTTTATTTGTAGAGTGACCCCTTCCCACAGAGAAGCAGGCTTAGGATCCTGAATTGTTATTGCACAGAAGCTAGATATTTACTGCTGAGTCCTGTTAAATTTCACAATTGGAAATCTAAGCTGTTGTCTCTTAAGCCAGTGCCCAAAGTATGCACGTGTCACCCTTGGGGCCATTCAGTTCAGTTCAATCACTCAGTTGTGTCCAACTCTTTGCGACCCCATGGACTGCAGCACGCCAGGCTTCCATGTCCAGCAACAACTCCTGGAGCTTGCTCAAATTCGTGTCCATCAAGTCAGTGATGCCATCCAACCATCTCATCCTCTGTTGTCCCCTTCTCCTCCTGCCTTCAGTTTTAACCAGCATCAGGGTCTTTTCCAGTGAGTCAGTTCATCACATCAGGTGGCCAAATTATTGGAGCTTCAGCTTTAGTATCAGTCCTTCCAATGAATATTCAGGGCTGATTTCCTTTTGGATTGATTGGTTGGATCCCCTTGCAGTCCAAGGGACTCTCAAGAGTCTTCTCCAACACCACCATTCAAAAGCATTAATTCTTCAGCACTCAGCTTTATTTATAGTCCAACTCTCATGTCCATACATAATTAGTGGAAAAACCATAGCCTTAACTAGATGGACCTTTGTTGGCAAAGTAATGTTTCTGCTTTTTAATATGCTGTCTAGGATAGTCATAGCTTTTCTTCCAAGAGTAAGCATCTTTTAATGTCATGGCTATAGTCACCATCTGCAGTGATTTTGGAGCCCCCAAAATAAAATCACTCACTGTTTTCATTATCCCCCCTCTATTTGCCATGAAATGATGGGACCAGATGCTGTGATCTTTGTTTTTTGGATGTTGAATTTTAAGCCAGCTTTTTCACTCTCCTCTTTCACTTTCATCAAGAGGCTCTTCAGTTCCTCTTTGCTTTCTGCTATAAGGGTGGTGTCATCTGCATATCTGCAGTTGTTGATATTTCTCCCAGCAATCTTGATTCCAGCTTGTGCTTCTTCCAGCCCAGCGTTTCACATGATGTACTCTGCATATAAGTTAGATAAACAGGGTGACAATATATAGCTTTGACGTACTCCTTTCCCAATTTGAAACCAGTCAATTGTTCTGTGTAAGGTTCTAACTGTTGCCTGTTGACCTGCATCCAGGTTTCTGAGGAGATAGGTAAGGTGGTCTTGTATTCCCATCTCTTTAAGAATTTTCCACAGTTTGTTGTGATCCACGGGATTAGAATTTCATCGTGTGGACCTGATTTTCTATTTGTTTTGTTTTCAAGAGCTTTCATGTTACTGCCTAAAGTCGCCAAACAGATTTCCAAAACACTGACCAGGGCCCTGTCCACAGACTAGTGTTTTCTGCGTGTAGAAAAGTTGACTTTGCCAAACAGGTCAGGAAACCATTTTGTCCACCACTCACCAGCTTTTTGAAAACGTGAATAGAATAATAGTATTAAAAATAGGGTAGAGAAATATGGAAGTATATTGGATATAGAAAGAATAAATAATGTACCAATTTTTAGGAGTGTGTATGCATATGTGTGTATGTGTATGTATACGTGTGTGTATGTATGTGTGTAAGTGTGTGTGTGCGTGCACATGTGTGTGCACGTGTGTGGGTATTGGGGCACAGTGTAACATGGACTGCTTATTATGGATCACAGTCACAAAAGGTGAAACACTGTCTTAGCCTGTCCAAATGTCCTATTCCTTATCATGGATCTCTTGAGGACAGAAGAGAAGTGAGTGCCTAGGAAGGCTCTAGCTCTATGAGATAAAAGTAAAAATTGAAATGACAGTTTTTAGCCAGAAAAACAACCCAGATTGGGTTTGCTACTCCTCTATAAGATAAAGAAGTTACTATATCAGAAAATGATGCTGTTCAGGTCAACAGGAACTAAGCTGGTTGTTTCTCTCTGCAAGAGTTGTGCAATTTCCAGCGGAAACTCCCTCTGGAGGTGGAGAGGGAAGCGAAGGAAGACTGCAGTTAGGCAGAAATCTTCACTGTGAGTCTGGCTGACCCAGGATTTGCACGCAGTTATCTCTGAGCCTTTGTTGGAATCTGCCAAAGATTCATGGTAGAAGACAGGGAAAGTGCGGCTCATTTACATTTATTTTAGCTCAACACTATGCCAGTTGTGCGCTAGGTGCTAGGATGTAACAGTGAATAAGACATGGTCTTGGATGTGTGGCGCTTCTAGCCTGGCAGGGAAGACAGATGTAAATTGCTAATTACCCCACATTGTGTTGAGTGTCATAACAGAGAGTGTGCATGAAATGGTCTTATGAATTAGAGGAACCATGCTCTCAGCCTTTCATTCTGAGAAATGTGCCAGTTAATAATAAAGAACTAGAATAGGGTTTTTTTGTTTTTTCCTTAAAATTTAGGGAAGTTACTCTATTGGAAAGGAAAATGAAATTTTTAAGCACATTGGGTTCAGGCTACTGTGCTATTTTATGCTATTTCCTCTAAACATATTTTAATGTCTTAAAAATATATTTTTAAAATAAATTTTTTTTTACTTGATCCCTCCCCTGGGTTGGGAAGATCCCCTGGAGAAGGATCTGAATACTGCCCACTCCAGTATTCTGGCCTGGAGAATTCCATGGACTGTGTAGTCCATGGGGTCANCCTCTAAACATATTTTAATGTCTTAAAAATATATTTTTAAAATAAATTTTTTTTTACTTGATCCCTCCCCTGGGTTGGGAAGATCCCCTGGAGAAGGATCTGAATACTGCCCACTCCAGTATTCTGGCCTGGAGAATTCCATGGACTGTGTAGTCCATGGGGTCACAAAAAGTCAGATGTGACTGAGCGACTTTCACTTTCACATTTCACTTTCTGCCCAGAAAGTCTGGAGATGCATAAAGTAATTTAAAACTATTTTCTAGAATGTCCTTTAAAAATCTTGATAAAAAAGTGGGAACTTGAGTGCTTTTCTCTGATGGAACCCACAACACATTGCTTTTATTTTCTCTTTCATTTTTAAAATCAGCAGTAACTTTTGGGGACATGTAAAATCATGACT
The DNA here is from genome assembly GCA_006410675.1 of Oreotragus oreotragus. Lineage (NCBI taxonomy): Eukaryota > Metazoa > Chordata > Mammalia > Artiodactyla > Bovidae > Oreotragus > Oreotragus oreotragus. The sequence goes on from SJYX01020967.1 coordinate 8,896, forward strand.
AATTTGACAAATTAGTTGAATTTATGCACATCACAGATCTAGATCCCAGGTCTCCCAAATGCAGGCTAATTTACTCAGCTGCATTTGGACCAAGCCTGCCCCATAGATCAATCTGTGGAACCAGATTGAATCAAGAGCTGAGTTTTAATGTCTTTTCTTTAGTTTTGATTTTGTTTAGCTTAGTGTTTTTTAAATCGTCAGCTGACATTTGCTCTGAATTTTGTTCCCTTTGACAAATTGTGAGTACACTTATCTATGGGTTTGAATGGTGGAGAGTTTTTTCAGAGGTGTGAAATGATCAGACAGCCTTTTAACTGTACATTCTGAAGCATTTACTTCTTGTCTCTGGGATTGAATAAAAACAGCTGGTAAAATCCTTTCCACTTAATTGTTTTGAGATGTGGCCTCAAAGAGTGTGAGGTGGGTAGGCAGAGGATAAATACTTCTTTATCACAGTTTCTCGGACGAGGAAAGTGAAACCCAGGGACCCAAATCTGATTCACGTAGATTCCCTGCTGCTTCCTCTAATATCTGAATGATGGCACTGATCTGCTCATAAGATCAGAGCATATGGTTATTTGGGAGCTAATATTTGAAAGCACGAGGCTTTTTGTGTTTTGTTGGGTGTTTGCATTTCGCTTTATTTGGGATATTCAGATTAAGGGAGACATTATAAGAAGAGTCTCAGAAACCTTGAATCCTCCGAAAATAAAAAGCCTCACATTTCCCTTCTACTTTGGTTCTCTGTTGGAGTGGAACACTTGTGTCATTAAAAGCACTGCAGTTTGCTTATCTAATTTCTAGTTCATGTGTTAATGGCTTCCCATTGCTCTTAGGAAAAATTCCATTCTTCTCCAGACTATTTGCAGTATTCTCCAGGGCTTGATCCCTGCCTCTCTTTTTAATCAGTCTTATTTATTTATTTCTCACTCTCTCACTTAAACTCCATGCTTCGGCTACTCCGAATTTCTTAGATTTTTTTTTTTTCAGTTCCTTGCATGTGGCCTCTCTTCTCTGGCCTCTGGGCCTTTGAACATAACTGTTCCTTCTGGTCCTGCCTCTTCCTCTGGCTAACTCTGATCCTCCAAGACCTCTGGAGCCACTTGCTGAGCCCAAGACCAGGTTAGGCTTGTCTCCTGGGTATTCCTATAGCACCTTCTTTCCCCTGACTCAGGGCTCATCACAGTGTGATAACTTTTATAGTCTTTCTCTGGTAGATTAACGTCCTTGGGAAGGCAGGCTCAGGGTCAAGAGAAAAGAAGTTGGTTAAAATTACTGGAGTGTGATCAAAAAGACTTTTGTATTAAACTGGCGTTTTGTAACATTTTAGAATTTATGAACTCCTTTCACAGTAATATAATTTTGTGAATCCCCTCAAGTATTTAAAAGATAATGACACTTTTTTAAAACTAATTTTTATTTGAGTACGATTGCTTTATAATGTTTTGTTAGTTTATTTGGTACAGCAAAATGAACCACCTATCCGTAAACATATATCCCCTTTTTCAGATTTCCTTGCCACTTAGGTCACCACAGAGCGTTGAGTAGAGTTCCCTGTGCTATACAGTAGATTCTCATTAGTTGTCTATTTTATACATAATATATCAAGAGTGTATATATGTCAGTGCCAACCTCCCAGTTCAACCTCCCCCCACCTATTTCCCCTTGACAGCCATATGACTGATCTCTGTGTCTTTGTCTTTATTTCTGCTTTGCAAATAAGATCATCTATACCATTTTCTCCAGTACTCTGGCCTGGAAAATCCCATGGACGGAGGAGCCTGGTGGACTGCAGTCCATGGGGTCGCAAAAAGTCGGACACGACTGAGCAACTTCCCATTCACTTTTCACTTTCACGCATTGGAAAAGGAAATGGCAACCCACTCCAGTGTTCTTGCTTGGAGAGTCCCAGGGACGAGGCAGCCTGGTGGGCTGCCGTCTATGGGGTCGCATGGAGTCGGACACGACTGAAGCGACTTAGCAGCAGCAGCNAAAAGGAAATGGCAACCCACTCCAGTGTTCTTGCTTGGAGAGTCCCAGGGACGAGGCAGCCTGGTGGGCTGCCGTCTATGGGGTCGCATGGAGTCGGACACGACTGAAGCGACTTAGCAGCAGCAGCATACCATTTTTAGATTCCACATATATGCATTAATATGCGATATTTATTTTTCTCTTTCTGACTTACTTTACTCTGAATGAGTCTCTAGGTCATTCCACATCTCTACAAATGACCCAGTTTTGTTCCTTTTTGTTGTCACTTTTAAAAACTATAATAAATGAATTTAAATAAAATGTTTTCTTTTATATCAACAGTATTAAAATTATAGTGTGTAGTTTATTTTAACATGGACAAAGTTTTAATAGCCTCCATTATATATATATATAAATAATTTTTATTATTTTCTCATTTAGCAGATGATATGCAGTAATTAATTTATTTAAATAAATTATGAAAGAAAGAATGCGCCAAAATAAATTTAAAGGTAAAATATTGTGCTTAATTTGGGGCCAACTTCATTAAAATGTAGTTGGAAATTTACTGACTTACTAATATATTTTTTAAAGATAAGAAAAACCTGATTTCTTGACCTAATGTTTAGAATTTTTGTATTTTACACTCTAAAAAAATGACATTATTAAACATAATTTTTAAAGTTTCTAAATAGTGAACTACCACAGATGGCTTCCGCTGCATATCTTCTAGGGAATAACACACTGTAGGCACAGAATGCCTTCTTCTAACAATTGAAAAGTCAGTTTGGTAATAGTTATTCCAAGGTTTTATGTTATTAGTATTGGCTTCATAAGATTGACTCAGATGAATGCTCCATAGTAAGTTGTGAAGATCATCTTAATGTGAATTGGATGACTTAATACTGTTCTTATTCTACTAATTGACAATTGTATTTCATCATTAGTGTTCTTATGCTTCTTGTTTTTAACTCATAGCCCACCATGTTTATAAATTTTATTCTTTGTGGTGAAGAATTAAAAAAATGAGAAGCATTCAGAGTGCTCAAAACCACCTTGGCCTAAATGGAGGTCGCCAGTGGCTGGGGGAAGGGAGAATGAGGAGTCAGTGTTTAGTGGGTATAGAGTTGTGGTTGAGGAAGATGGAAGTTCTGGAGACGGGGAGTGGCGATGGTTGCACAGTGTAAATGTATTTAATGCCACAGAACTTGACAGTTAAAAATGGCTAAAATGATACACTTAATATTGTGATATATTTCACCACAATAAAAAGATCACCTTGAAAAGAAATAGACGTAAAAATCACCTTGACCTAGTTAATGATATCTGACCTGTCACCACTAACCATTACGCACAGTCATGTAATATACAGAGACTCTAAACTGTCCAATTTTAAAGGAGAAATTGGGAAAACAAATTAGTGATATAAAATAATGAAGTCGCTACTCTGACTGCCATTAAATGTGAAGACCCTAGAACCCATTTGTCAACTGCGTGGGATTCACAGTCTACTGATTGGTCAACAGCCTTAGAAAACTAGGTGGATGTGTTAGGAGACCAAGGTTTGAATCCTGTTTGGGATGGGTACCTTCTGCAGTGGGCTTCCTGGGTGGCTCAGCTTGTAAAGAATCTGCCTACAGTGCAGGAGACCGGGGTTCAGTCCCTGGGTTGGGAAGATTCCCTGGAGAAGGGAAAGGCTACCCACTCCAGTACTCTAGCCTGGAGAATTCCACGGACTGTATAGTCCACAGGGTTGCAAAGAGTCAGACACAACTGAGCAACCTTCACTTTTGCCTTCTGCAGTGGGCTTCCCGGGTGGCTCAGCTTGTAAAGAATCTGCCTGCAGTGCAGGAGACCCAGGTTCAGTCTCTTGAGTTGGGAAGATCACCTAGAGAGTCTTGCCTGGGAAATCCCATGGACAGAGGAGCCTGGCGGGCTACCATCCCTGGGGTCACAGCAGTTGGACACGAGTGAGCAACTGAACAACCACCACCTCCTACTTTTCTACAGTATGTCCATGACGCTTAATCACTAGTCCACGGGCTATTGCTGCTTCTTCCTCATCATGGAAAGAGCAGAAGAGGCAGGTAATACTGGAGGTGAGGGGTGTAAGGGAGAGACACCAAAACACAGCCTAGCTCATGTGCCACTCAGGCCTCACTCATTAGAGACAAGGGGGGAGGGCTTGTGCCGTCCACTTTCCCCGGGACCTCTTGGAGGTGGAAGAAGCTGGTCACTCCGTTTGCTGAATGACATTTCTTGGTGTTCCTGTGGGTTGGTAGGAGGGACAAGAACTTTTCCTGATGGTGTGTGTGTCACTGGAGCTCACAGAGGCCCTTTTTTATCTTCTCACTGACCCCTGTGACTCTGTGACCCTGGTTATTACATGTTCAGAAGTGTCAGCTTGTTTGAAAAGGATACTTATATTTTCTCTGTATTACTGAAGAGCTCATACTTTAGTTTGCAGGGTGCTAACAGACTCTGGCCTCTAGATTATGGCAGCAATACGATATTATAGTGAGAAGAGATAGTTAGGAAAACCAGGAGCCTTGTCTTCACACTCTTTGGTCAGTCCTGGGCAATTAAAACTTTTGTTCCAGTAAAGTTTTCTCCTAAAAAGTTTCATTAATTATGAAAAATGCCCTGTGGGCATTACATTGTAAACTCTTCTGTGGCTATCAGAAATAATGGGGCAAAAACGCATCCAAATATAGCAGACCTGATTAAATAATGCATCCCTCCTTTGCATGATTTTTGATTGGTTTTCTGCTTTAATTTTTAAAGGAATATTGCTTCCTTATAAAATAAGCCCTCCTTATAAAATAAAAGAGGCTTATTAAAAATACACAAAACTGAAAACTTCAAAGAAGTTAGCAATTAATTGTTCCAACTACCATTACACCAAAAGAGTTCTACATTCATTCATTCAGTGAGTAGACATTGAGTGTTGACTATTGTGAGGCACTGTGGCACCAGCAATCAGCAGTGAACAAAGGCCATGCTCTCATGGGTGTATGTTCCGGTGGAGGATGAGACGATACATAACTAAATAGATTTATAAGCGTCATAAGGAAAAATATAATGGGATAACGGCACAGAGAGAGAGTGTCAGGGGCTCTTGCAAATGGAGTGGCCACATGGTTGCTCTGAGAAGGCAACACCTGGTCAAAAAGAAGTGAGTGAAGTGAGGGACTGACCGTGTGCATGTGGCCGGGGGGTGGTGGGGGTGGTGTGCTTCAGGCCAGGGGAAAGCGTATGTAAAGGCCCTAAGGTCGGAGTGTGCTTGGCACGTTCTGTGAATAAGAGGCCAGTGTTGCTGGAGACTAGTGTCTAAGGTGCACATAACACAGAGACTGGAGAGACAGCAAGGGGCTGGGCCATGTAAGGTTTTAGAAAGCCCACAGCTTTTTTTTCTCCAATGTGAAGGTGTTGGAGAATGATAAGCAGGGAGTCGATTATAGGGCGGTGAAGGTGGTGGCGGCAGGAACAGTCAGGAAACTGGCAAAGCGATGCCGGGTTGGACTCAGTTGGGAATGGTAGAGGGCATTAGAAGTGATTTGATTCTGGTTGTGTTTTGAAGCTAGAGCAAACAGGATTTGCTCTTGAATTGGATTGGGAGTTTGAGAGAAAAGAATCACTAATACATTTTTAGTTTTTAGGCCTGGCAAGTAAATGGTGGTGTCATTACTGAGATGGGGAACACGGAGATCAGGGTGTGTATCAAGAATTCAGCTTTGGGCATGTTAAGTTCTAAGTACCTGCCAGCCATCCAAGAAGAAATGTTCAGTCCATTATAGGAGGCAGGCATTCAGGGAGAAGTCCAGACTAGAGATACAGATTTGGCAATCATCAGGCACAGAACCGGGAGAGGTCTGCTGGGAAACACGTAGAGATGGAAGAGAGGCCCTTGATTGAAACCCGGGATGTCAGCAGTTGGAGGCTGAGAGAGAGTAGGAAAGAGGAAAGGAGATTGAGAATGTGAGTCCAGGGGCATATCAAGAGAGGGTGGTGTCCCGGGGCCAGAGAGTGATCCCCTCTGTCCAGGCCTGGGGGTGGTAGAGTAAGCCGGGTTCTGAGAATTGGCTGCATTTGTCATGTGGAGGTCACTACGGCCACCATGCGAGTGGAACGGGCTTCCCTTGTGGCTCAGCTAATAAAGAATCTGCCCGTAGTGTGGGAGACCTGGGTTCGATCCCTGCGTTGGGAAGATCCCCTGGAGAAGGGAAAGGCTACCCAGTCCAGTATTCTTGCCTGGAAAATCCCATGGACAGAGGAGCCTGGCAGGCTACAGTCCATGGGGTCGCANAAGAATCTGCCCGTAGTGTGGGAGACCTGGGTTCGATCCCTGCGTTGGGAAGATCCCCTGGAGAAGGGAAAGGCTACCCAGTCCAGTATTCTTGCCTGGAAAATCCCATGGACAGAGGAGCCTGGCAGGCTACAGTCCATGGGGTCGCAAAGCGTTGGAAACGACTTAGCGACTTTCGTCATTGTCTATGGGAGTGGAAGAAGCAAAAGCCTGGTTACAGTGAGCTAAAGACAAGCATTGTATGGACAAGCATTCTGTGTTTTATTGTAAAGACAAGGCAAGATTTTAAAAAAAAGTACCTGGGGAGGAAGGGGGAGATCACACAACAGTTTGTTTTTTCAATCAGATGGGGGGAACATAGCATGTTTGCTTGCTTATGGATTTAATCCAGCAGAGAGGGAAAATGATGATACGAATATGTGTGTAAATTTAGCAGCAAGGGACTTGAATGAGCAAGGAGGGGTGGGTTCTAGTGTGCAGGTGGAAAGATGAGCCTAGGCTAGGAGCTGAGACAGGGAGGTCGGGGAAGGGAGGGTGGGGGTGGGAGATTTTGTGCGAGGCACGTGGACTTTCTCTTCCAGTGCACACGTTCGACGCATGGAAACAGAATCGTGGTTGGCAAGAGCGAAATAATTATAAAAGAGTGGCATTATGCCATATGTGCTTTAAAAATAAAAACAATTGAATTTCATTTTAGAAGAAAAAGAAACTGAAGTGAAAGGAAAGAAACTGGTGAACTTGAGCTAAATGTTTCTTTTCCACAAAAGCTCACAGTCCTTAAGTTCTCTCTAAGGTTAAGAAAATGATTGTGAAAATCATCAGGAGACTGAAGTCATTGCTAACATTTTAAACTACATTTTAAGCTAAATCGTTGCTTCTTGACAGACTGATCACTTGTCTGGAAGGGTTAGGTGATTCACATTCTTGCCCTTCCTTGTACCTCTCTTTCCCATCTCCCAGTTTTTGTAGCTTATCTGAATCTTTTGCTTGGCAGTGTTTCTAACGTTTATGTCCTGACCTGCGTGCCCCCATTTTTGAGGTCTTGGAGCCGTATCTGCCGTCTGTTCTTTCACCACTTCTTTCTTGCTGTGGTTTTGTTTTGATTGAGCTACTGCGTGCAGCATTTCTGTCTCAGGAGGGCTTCATGGGTCTGCATAAGCTGAGATCTTTCAAGTTGGCAAATGTCTAAGCCTTTTTCACACCTGAACTTGAGGTGACTTGGCTTGCCATAATATTCTTGGATCACTGTGGCTCTCCCTTAGAATACTTTTAGAACATAGTTCCACTTTCTTCAGGCCTCATGGGTTATCTGTAACAATCTGGAAAAATTGAGATTTTTCCAGAAAAAAAAAAAAAACTGAAAAAAATCTGAGATACTCTGATTTTTCCCTTACTTTTTTAGACAATTTGTTTCTTATCTCCTTTTTGTAAAAAAAATTTATCCTTTCTTTATCCTTGAAGTTCAGAAATTTAAACAGAATCTGTCTTAATGTTGATTATTTTATGTACATTTCCTGGTGTGTCATATCCCTTTTCTCCCACAGATTTAGTTCTTTTGTTTTAAGGAAATTGCTCTGTACAATATCCCTTGGTATTTGTTCTGTTTTGCTGATCTTCTTTTGCCTCTATTATGAGTCTTTTTAAGCCTTTTTTTTTTTACATGCCATTAATTAGATTCTTAAAAACCTTTACTTATGAAACATACCAAGCATACACAAAAGTGGAGAGAACAGTATTATGAACTTCATATCCCTATCACCCTGCTTCAAAAATCCTCCATTCATGGCCAATCTTGCTTTATCTGTATGCTTGCTGCCACCCCCCTACCCCCGCCATCACTTTGAAGCAAATACCAGACATTATTCATCCTTGAATATTTCTGTATTTATCTCTAGGAGATAAGAACTCTTTTTTCCCCAACTTAATCATTAATAAGTTTCATCTGCTCTGTTTATAATCCATCTATAATGACATTGCCTTGTTGAGTTAGATCAGTAGCTTTTTTGCTTGGAAGGTGTGATAGTTGATTTACAGTTCAGTTCAGTTCATTTCAGTCGCTCAGTCGTGCCTGACTCTTTGCAACCCTATGGACGGCATCACGCCAGGCTTCCCTGTCCATCACTGACTCCTGGAGCTTGCTCAAACTCATGTCCATGCAGTCGGTGATGCCATCCAACCATCTCATCCTCTGTGGTCCCCTTTTCCTCCTGCCCTCAATCTTTCCCAGCATCAGGGTCTTTTCCAATGAGTCAGTTCGTCACATCAGGTGGCCACAGTATTGGAGCTTCAACTTCAACATCAGTGCTTCCAATGAACACCCAGGACTGATCTTCTTTAGGATGGACTTGTTGGATCTCCTCACAGTCCAAGGGACCCTCAAGAGTCTTTGCCAACACCACTGTTCAAAAGCATCAATTCTTCAGCGCTCAGCTTTCTTTATAGTCCAACTCTCACACCCATACATGACTACNGACTGATCTTCTTTAGGATGGACTTGTTGGATCTCCTCACAGTCCAAGGGACCCTCAAGAGTCTTTGCCAACACCACTGTTCAAAAGCATCAATTCTTCAGCGCTCAGCTTTCTTTATAGTCCAACTCTCACACCCATACATGACTACTGAAAAACCATAGCTTTGACTAGGTGGACCTTTGTCAGCAAAGTGATTTACAGTTGCTGGACCTCAAAATCAGAAAGGTGAAACTCAAAAGACAGGCCAGGGAATTCTCCCTGCTGCACAGTGGTGACATGCTGGGTGGGACGACAGAAATAGGAGTTGTATAGACAGGAAGTATCTGTTGGTTCCTTGGTGTTCTCTGAGTTTCCAGTGTTCGTGTGCATTGTGGAAGGGATAGGAGAAGGACCCAGAATTTACAGTTTCTTTTCGAGCAAGAAGTGAAACTTGAGTCCTTTCTGATTTAATAATAACCATGAAGAAGGAGCTGAGTCGTTTGAAGGCTCTGTTCTAGTTCTGCCTTTGGTAGCCATGTGGTTTATTCCAGAGCTTTTTAAACTTGCAGGTCAAGACCTACTAGGTCAGGAGATCAAATTAGTGGGCCACAACTAGTGTTTAAAATATAAAAATTATCAGACTTTATGGCATATTTATTGTTTCATGATATCTTGTTGTGGTGTAGGTGTTGGCTTGTAAAATTAGAAAGCCACCAGTTTATTCTATTTAATTCTTATCACTTTGTCTACCTTCTAAAGAATCCATGAGATAGATCTGATTTATATATTTAACAAAAACATAGATAGTACTTAAAATGTACCAGAAACTATTCTAATTACATTACAAATATTAACTCATGAAAACTCTAAGAGGTAGGTTCTGTTATTAATGAACTTTGACACATGGAAGCATTGAGGCACAGAGAAGTTAAGTGTAATTTGCCCAGGGTCACATAGCTAGGAAGTGATGGAGCTGGCATTTTGAGCACAATCGGTCTGTTTTCCAGTTATAGGTAGACCAGTCATATACAATCAGTAGTGATCATAGATGCCACTTAGTAAGTACTTTCTATGTGCCAAGCAAGCTCATAGGAAGTTGAATGGTAACCCAGATTTTACTCTGCTGCCTCTCCAGTTGATGGTATCTTGAGGTGGGCATGGACTTTTTGCTACTATTTCCTTCAAGAAGAAATGATATAAAGGTGTTTTCCACTCCACCCCAAATACTCAAACATTCAGAGTTAAGGCAATAAGAATGAGGACTTTTGTATGAAAAGCTGAAGAAATTCAGGTATCTCTTTTGTTAACCAAACTAGAATGATAGGATTCCAGTATGAAAGGGCACAAAATGAGTCCATATCTCAGTTTTAATTTTAAAAATATGGGAGAGTGGGTGAAGTGAAGTGAAGTGAAAGTCACTCAGTCATGTCTGACTCTTTGTGACCCCTTGGACTGTAGCCTGCCAGCATCCTCTGTCTATGGAATTCTCCAGGCAGGAATACTGGAGTGGGTATCTGTTCCTTTCTCCAGGGGATCTTCCCAGAGCCCCAGTTTTAGAATCGAACACATCTAGGTTCCAATCCTGTCGTGATCTGTAACTATACTGGTGACCTCAGGCAGTTAACTAATCTCTCTGAGCCTCTCTGGTCCCATCTGGGAATTGGGAGGAATCGTGGGTGACTTTTAGTGGAATCTTACTAGAAACTTTGTTGTTGTTCAGTTGCTAAGTCTGTCCAACTCTTTGTGACCCCATGGGCTGGAGCATGCTTGCCAGGCTTGTCTTTCACTATCTCCCAGAGTTTGCTCAAACTCATGTCTGTTGAGTCGGTGAAGCTATCTAACCATTTCATCTTCTGCCTCCCTCTTTTCTTTTTGTCTTCAATCTTTTCCCTACGTCAAGATCTTTTCCAGTGAGTCAGCTCTTCACATTAGGTGGCCAAAGTATTAGATGTTCAGCTTCAGCATCAATCCTTCCAATGAATATTCAGGGTTGATTTCCTTTAGGGTTGACTGGTTTGAACTCCTTGCTGTCTATGGGAGTCTCAAGAGTTTTTTCCAGTACCACAGTTTAAAAGCATCAATTCATTGCTGTTCAGCCTTCTTTATAGTCCAATTCTCATATCCATACATGACTACTGAAAAAACCAACGCTTTGACTAATGAACCTTTGTTGGCAAAGTGATATCTCTGCTTTTTTATAGGCTTGTCTAGGTTTGTCATAGCTTTTCTTCCAAGAAGCGAGCGTCTTTTAATTTCATGGTTACAGTCTCCGTCCACAGTGATTTCGGAGCCCGAGAAAATAGAATCTGCCACTGTTTCTGTTTTTTCCCATCTATATACTAGGTACTTGGGATATAGTAAACACTTTGTCTACATTATCTCTTCTACTCTTTATAATAATCCACTCGTGTGGCTGTTGTTACAAACTCTATTTTATGGATAATGAAACAGACTTAGAGAGATTAAGTGTCTTATTCAGGGATACACAGATAGCATGTGACAGAGCTAGAGAGAAAGCCAGGTCTTTCTGAATGTAAAGTCTGGGCTCTTAACCATTCTGCTTTACTGCAAACTTATCCCACTGGGATGTTTTGAGGATTAAATGAGAAAACATTCTTTTACACTTAAATGGTGACTCAACATTCTATGAGTCACATTGAAAGTATTTAATAAATGGCATCTTTGATCATTATTGATTGTATACCTTCCCCTAACTTTTGTAGCGTCAGTTTACCTTCACACAGAAAACAAATTGTAGTCAATTACATCAGTTTTTATACAATCACTTCACAAATATGCTGAGTCCACGAATGTTAGCTATTCTCAAGACTCTACTAAACAGATACTTTCACTGGGGAATAAGTTTCATCAACAAAAAGATTATCCATCCAGCATCTCGCTAGAACAGTGTCTTAGTCTGGGTTCACTAGAATGGCGGTCCCCAGCCTTTCGGCACCAGGAAGACAATTTTTCCATGGACAAAGGGGCAGGGAATGGTTTCAGGATGACTCAAGTGCATTACATTTATTGTGTACTTTATTTCTAATCTTATGCCACCACTGATCTGACAGGAGGTGCTGATCCACAGCCCAGAGGTTGGGGACCCCTGTCCCAGAAAACAGAGCTATAGAGGCAAAAGCTTCCACTTGATTTGTGAGAGCCATGGCAGGGAAGCATGAATGAGGAGGAAGGGAAGGAGAGCGCGCGAATGTAAGGGACTTTTCAGAGGCTGGGACAGCTTTATGAGAGGCTGATTGTTTGGTCTTGCGTGGTGATGCATAGCAGGCTGTCAGTCATGATTGCCAGGTTAACAAACTGCCCCGCAGTGTTCTTTAAGTGACTTGCAGTTATTGACACCTTGATCCATCTGTTTCCATTCTCAGTCTACTTTCCTGTCTCCTCGTCTTTTGCTTTCCACCTCCATGAGGATGTCCCCAGGCTTAGACCTACATCTTTCATTCTCCATGCTTGCTACTGGCAGCAACGTTCGCTTTCATGGTTAACTTCATATTCCCATCTACTTGCTGATGGTGACTTACAAATGTCTCCTTCCAGACCTAAACTCTCCTGAGAACTCCAGATTGGAAAACAAAACTGCATTTTCAAATAGGAAGTACCATAGGTACTTTAAAAGCCAAGTGAATCTCCTGATCCTCTGTAGTCATCTTTGTCCCTTTTCCCAAGAGCTAATAGGGACTTGCCGGTGGAACTAAATCTTAAACAACGTGCAAATACCATAGGCCAGGCTGGGTCTTGCACAAAATGAAGTAAATCCCCCAGAGCCAGCTCTCTAGGAATTTAGGGTCTGGATTTTAGTATTGACCTGGTTGGTTTTCCTTTCAGTTGTACTGGAACCTTGAGCAGCATATAGTTTACTGTTTTGCATTACTGTAGTGAACAGGTTGAAATGGACACTTCATCTTTTCAGATGTTGATTAGTAGGGAAGTCTTGGGTTTTTGACTCTCCTTGTGTTGACCTTCTGCTTTTCAAGACCTCTACTTGCTTTGTCCACAGTTTAAAGATCCCTTTGAGCAGCGGATCAGCTCGTTGAGCACGTGGGCCCTTTCTTGCTTTTCCACCCTGCTCTTTTTCTCCATACTCTTCAAGACTCTGTGCTGTACTCACACCACCTCCTAGGCTTGATGTGCCCATTTCTGTCTCCTCACCTTTGCTCTAGTAATCACAGCCCTCCTTCCTCTATCGTGTGTGTGTGTGTGTGTGTGTGTGTGTGTGTATTGTGTTCAGTCCCATCCAACTCTTTGTGACTGCATGGACTCGAGTCCGCCAGGCTCCTCTGTCCATGGAGTTCTCCAGGGAAGAATATTGTAGTGGATTACCATTCCCTTCTCCAGGGGATCTTCCTGACCCAGGGATCCAATCTAGGTCCCCTGCATTGCAGGCAGATTCTTTACCATCTGAGCCACCAGGGAAGCCCTCCATCACCCTTGAAAGTGAAAGTGTTAATTGCTCAATAGTGTCCGACTCTTTGCAACCTCATAGACTGTAGCCTGCCAGGCTCCTCTGTCCATGGAATTCTCCAGACAAGAATACTGGACTGGGTTGCCATTTCCTTCTCCAGGGGATCTTCCCAATCAGGGGATCAAACCCAGGTCTCCTGCATTGCAGGCTGATTCTTTACCAATCCTCCCCAATTCAACGCCTGAATACTAATTCAGGCTGACTCTGATTTACACTGATCTCCTCTCTGAGCATGATTTGGGGCCATTATTTTGGCACTTAGCACAGTCTGTATGGTTGAATGCTTTTACATTTCGTCTTTTTTTCCAAATGGATTATAAGCTTCTTGAGAGCAAGACCATGCCTTATATTTTCTCATGTGCTTCAGTGAGCTGTCTGTCGCTCAGGTATTTGCACAGAGATGGTATAAGAGAAACATTTGCTAGGCTTATTGGTTAATTATCATGGTCCTTGGGAACTGACTTCCATTTTACCTCTAGCAATGAATCGGGGGCATCAGACTAGGTGACATTTGCCAGAGGAGCTGTTGGTCATCTCATTCCAAATCTATAGTTTGTAGTACAAGTTAATTCTAGACTTTGGACCTCAGGAATTCTGTTTCTTAAACATCTCAGGCAAAGCCTAGGAGCTGAAATTACTACTTTGTCATTTGGTGTGGCAGCTTGTTCATTTGGGAGCTTTTTGTCTTTGACTTTCTATTGAGTCACTTGAAAGAACCAGGGCGGCCTGCCAAGAGCAATCCTGATGATTAAAGTTCATTGAGATATTCCCCTTCACACCCTCCCATCTCATCGGCTTTATGAGGTTGCTTTCTGTGTCTTCACTTGGGGGCTTGAAAGATAATGAATCGTCATCCTCCGGAAACTCTCAAGGCCGTTTTTCTCCACCTCCTTCCCCCTGGCTGGTTTCCCTTTGTCTCCAAAGTTGCATGCCTTGTTCTTAGGTAGTGTGGAGTTAATGCAAGGGGAGGAAAGTATCTTTTTTTCATACCTTTTGGGTGATTTACTGCCCAGGGCAGACAGTTTTGAAGATGGCCAAACATATAAAGTTCGACACAGAGAACTATAGTGAAGGGAAAGCCAGAGAGGCCAGCACTCCAGGTTCCAGCACCTCCCCTTCCTGCCACTCAAACACTTATTGAGCCCAAGCATCTCTCTGTGTGTCCACTGTGCTCACTACAGCGTAAGAACCCACCAGCTTCAGGATCACTGGCTCTAAAGTGTGTCCTATTACTAGGGATCAGGTATGTGATTCGGAGAAGGCGATGGCAAGCCCACTCCAGTACTCTTGTCTGGAAAACCCCATGGGCGGAGGAGCCTGGTGGGCTGCCGTCCATGGGGTCTCAAAGAGTCAGACACGACTGAGCAGCTTCACTTTCACTTTTCACTTTCATGCATTGGAGAAGGAAATGGCAACCCACTCCAGTGTTCTTGCCTGGAGAACCCCAGGGATGGGGGAGCCTGGTGGGCTGCCGTCTATGAGGTTGCACAGAGTCGGACACGACTGAGCGACTGAGCAGCTGCTGCAGCAGTGATTAAGTATGTACTATTACTAGCGTCGGTATGTGTAAGGCTTTTCCATTCCGGGGATTCGCCTACTGGTTTGACCTCTGTACTGTTCAGCCTGGATTGTGAGTTAATGCCCACTCCATCAAAGATCTAGAAACCCATCCAGAAGACCTCCTCCACTCTTGATCTTTTGCATCATGACACAAACTTTCACTAGCTCCATTTCTGGCCTCTTGAAATCCAAACTTCCCTGTTAGCCAATGGAGCTGCTTCTCTCTGCACACCCTTATCTCTGACTGGGCCCTCCCGTTACCCTTTGTTCTGGCAAGGCCAGCCTCCTCACTATCTCACAAAGAAGCCTTGCTCAAACATTCCCATCTCCTGGCTTCTGTTTTCTCTTCTTCTGGAATATTGTCTCCACTTCCTTACATTTGTTGAAAGTTCACCTTTTCTCAGAATACTAATTCAGACTTCTCTTTGTTCGCATTTTCTCTCTTTAGCCTCTCCTTTCTTCCACAGATTTGGAGCCCTACTCTGTCGGGTATCTCCCTCTCAAGGAGTTTAGTCCTTCTCAAGGAGTCTTACTTTAACAGTGTTAGTTCCACTGCTCTGAGTTCTTAAAATTTGTTCAGTTCAGTCACTCAGTTGTGTCCAACTCTGCAACCCCATGGACTGCAACACATCAGGCCTCCCTGTCCATCACCAACTCCAGGAGCATGCTCAAATTCATCTCCATTGAGTCAGTGATGCCATCCAATCATTTCATCCTCTGTCATCCCTTTCTCATCCCGCCTTCAATCTTTCCCAGCGTCAGGGTCTTTTCCAGTGAGTCAGTTCTTTGTATTAGATGGCCAAAGTATTGGAGCTTCAGTTTCAGCATGAATCCTTCCAGTGAATATTCAGGACTGATTTCCTTTAGAATGGACTGGTTGGATCTCCTTTCAGTCCAAGGGGCTCTCAAGAGTCTTCTCCAACAACACAGTTCAAAAGCATCAATTCTTCGTTGCTCAGCTTTCCTTATGATCCAGCTCTCACATCCATACATGACTACTGGAAAAATTATAGCTTTGACTAGACGGACCTTTGTTGGTAAAGTGATGTTTCTGCTTTTTAATATGCTGTCTGGGTTGGTCATTGCTTTTCTTCCAAGGAGCAAATGTCTTTTAATTTAGTGGCTGCAGTCACGATCTGCAGTGATTTTATAGCCCAAGAAAATAAAGTCTGTAGCCCAAGAAAATAAAACAAGTACTTTATTTGTATTTGTAATATTTATTCACAGTTTCATTCTTTCAGTATACAATAACATAAAATTTATATATTTAATTATATACCTTGCCTAATTATATAATATGTAAATAATTACATATTTTTTGAAAAGTATTATATGTTTTGATCATGTTTTCATAATTAGATTGCAAGTTCCTTGAGGACAAGGACTTTTGTGCTTCTGAATACTGAGAAATTCCTACTTTGTTCACTAGGAATCCTTTGTTTGCAAGATACCAGAACCCCAGTGCAAACTATTTTAAGCAAAAACGGAATGAGTTGGCTTATGGCAACTGATAGGAATGGAAAGGGACAGGAATAGGGCTGGCATCCGGCTATGATTGAGTCAAGGGCCCAAGTTCCCCTTTCCCATATCTCAGCTCTGCTTCCTCTAGGTTGGCTTCATTCTCAAAAGGGCTTTCCTCTTGTGGTGGCAAGATGGTGGCACTGTCTCAGACTGATGTTGTCTCCAGGTTTTGTAGCTCCTAAACAGGGCCTGGAGTTTACATCCGCTAACTTTGGAGAGGACAGAGATGAAATCAACTTTATAAAGCACATGGACTAAGATTCAGGGAGGATATAGATGCAAGGAAGTAAAATATGTCAAATCCACATATTCTGGAAGTTTAGTAGCTATTTTTTGGTTGATGGTTTGGATTAACTGAGGTTTGTTTCTGTGTCATATTCAGTCAAGTAAAGAGGAAAAAGGCCATCAATCACTCTCTGTGAGGAAGAATATTTGCTGTTTTCTAGTTTACTAAGAGTAGCTTGATGGGTTTTTTGTTTTTTTGGGTTTTTTTTGCATACTAACTACTCAGAGATAAGTAATAACTTTCAGTCAGCCTCTGAAAGATGTGATATATAGCAAGTGGTTTCAGGGTGATAATGTGCCTTCTCTCTGCTCTCAAAATACTATGTGCATACCTCATTTATTTATATTACTATTGCCCTGTGTTTGTTACAGTTCCTGACTGCAGCTCCTAACTCACTAGTTCCTGACTATTCTACTAACTTTGATACAGGACTTTTGTCTTTGTACTTTCAGAGTACCTGGAAGGTGCTCAAATAAATATTTGCAACAAGAATAAGAAAGAACTTTGGCTTAGGAAACCCAGGGGCCTGGGTTTCAGGCTTAGATCTGTAGCTAAATGACTCTGTGATCCCCTGAAATTCCTTTCTCTTCTCTGGGCTCTCATAAAAAAATTTTTCGAAGGGCCTCCCATTACTGAGTCTGTAGAAAGGCAATCTGCAGGTAAAAAGTGAGACTTGGCAAGGCATTCCAGCATTTTGTTTCCCGGGGAACAGCTTTGAGAGGAGCTGATGACTGCTGTGTTAAGAGGTCTTGGTAAGAGATATGGAGGGCAGAGCCTCCAAATGAGTGAAAGCCTCAGTTGTCTCCTTACATAACACTTGCTTGAAAGGTAGTAGGAATTCGTGTTCCTGAGGTGACTGAGGTAACATCATGTGTTTGTGAAGGGCTGAAAAGCAGGAGAGGCAGATTTTGTGTAAAAAGACTGGCGTCAGGCCTGGCCCCTCGTGGGGAACCCAGGCTGAGCTCCTGTCCCACGGGCTCTGAGCACCGCTTGCGGGGGTGGGAGCTCCTGCCCCCAGATGCCAGTGTATCAAGGAGAAAGGAAGGACATGCCTGGGTTATTCTCCTGGAAGGTTACATCTTCCTCCCGCCTGCCTCCCCACCCTCATTTTCTCCTCAAAAATGTGGGAGTCATAGAAAGAGGTTCCATATTACTTAATCAGAAAAAATTCCTGAAGAAGATGAATTTTGAAAGAAGGACCAAATGCGGCTGCTGTCTTTGGATTGGAAACAATGAGCAGAACAGAATTCCGCAGTGCTCTGCTGACTGGTGAACTTCCTGGGGTTCTCTGAAGTGTGGACGGTGTTTAGACGACTGTGTTCCCTCATTGGCAGCTGTTGCATAATTTAGAGTCTCCATAATTGTCACTGTGGCAGGGCCCTGTTTTTGTTAAGCAATCAATATCCTATTAGGTCTAGTTTTTCTTTGAATTTCATCTGTTTTTGTGACTTTCAGCATCTTCCTAAAAATAAAACGAACTTCCTTCTAACTCCCAGGACAGGTGTAGTTAGGATCTCAGCTGTGGCCAAGCCTGGACAAAGAGTCAGCATGTCTTTGGGGAAGCTTTCCAGGACGTGTGCGCTGATCCTCGATTTGAGCTCATGCATGAAAATGTTCCCTTCCAGGCTTTGATCCGACACCCTTTGGAAATGATAGGATGGTGATCTGCCAGTGGAGTTCCTTGTCCTGGCCAAGTTTGCTGTCCGGAGGGACAGCTTCTAAGATTTGCTTTAAGAATATTCAATGCAGAACTGAAATTCAGCCCATACAAAGTGGAGAAATGGAAACCAAGAATGCCTTCCTCCTTTTGGTGCCTGTTTGTTGGGCCATTTTCCGCTTAGTTGGCAGGTTGGCACTCAGCAGGATATGCTGTTTTGATGGGGTTCAACTTTTTTAACGAAAAATAATTCAAGTACCATAAAATTTACCCCTTTGAAATGTACTGTTTGGTGGGATTTTTTTGTTTGTTTTTTGTTTCAGTATATTCACAAGATTGTGCAACTGTCGTCACTGGTTAGTCCCAGATTAGTGAGGTTAAATTTTGACTTGAATCTTTGAATGAAATATTAACCAAAGGTTAACTGTGATTTTCAGGAAATTTGCTCTAAAACTTTGGTCCCTTTTGCAAGGGAAGCTGCAGTTTATTCAGGTATCATTTTTATAAAGCAAAATAGAAAAACAATCAGAGGGCAGTGAAATTTTCTTCGTCTTGTTGCCTAATATCTTTGCCAGCTACTGATGATTTTTAAATCTTTGGTCTTTAGGTGGGGGCTTCTTACCATGGCTATGTTATAATAAAGAATATTTGAAGCAAAAGCAATGAAACAATCTTTCTTGTCTTTTCCTTCCTCTTGTCAAGCCACACTTCAATAGCGTAGGACTTGGGCCTGTTTTGTCCTATCATTATCACCTAGCACAGGGTCTGTCATACAGTAGAAGCTCAGTAAAGATTTTCTGAACAAATGGGCTTGGCGAGGTGCCCAGGGGAGGTCATTTTGGCATGTATCACTTCAGGTCATTCATGGTGACCTTTGTACTTTGGCTTTCTGGATGGCCATTGATTTCATTTATAGCCCTGAGACACAGCTGCTTCTAGAAAGTGAGAACTTGACTTCTTCAGTGCAAAACCTACAAAGACCCCATCATCCCCAGCTCCCAGGAACTCTTATCCATCTATAAACGGGATTTGCAAAGGCATCTTGAGTTGGTGTGATGAAGCACGGTGTGGGTGGTGTGAGTGTGTCTTTGTGTGTATACACGTGTGCAGGTGCATACTGGACTAAGCACATGATGGAACTGTGAGAAATTCCTCCTCCACGTTTGTATAAATTGCCCCTTTCTTCTTTCTGCACTTGTAGTGTATTGGTAGGCCAGGGTGCAGAGGGGCCTCCAGCCTGGGCACATGGCCCAAGCGTGCTGGCTTTCAGTGGCCCATTGTTTCTTGCCCCTCGTATGCATGGACAGAGGACCGGGGCTGGCACAGCTGCCTTCTTGGGGACCATTGTTTGTCTTTGAAGCAGCAGCAGCAGTACAAGCCTGAAGTAGCACATTTTGCCTTGGACAGAGCAGCCATTCTGTCTTGGAGCGACAGGCCTAGAGATGGGGGTGATGGGGATCTCCCTTGAGTGCCTGTGCAGAGGCTCTTGGGGGTGGAGGCCAGGGCAGCGCCTCCTTCCAGGCAGGTTGTGGGGCAGGGGTGATGCTCAGCAATGTGGCATCACTAGTTGACCACAGTGGCAGGTGGTATCTCTTAGCAGAGACTCTTCTTTCGCTGGATGGGGTAGGGACATCCCATTCTCACTTCCTTCAAAGCTGCTGTGTAGAGGAGATCTAGGAAGTCGGAAGGAAGCCAGTCTGGTCATGGACTAGTCAAAGCGTGGGCTAGGTAATGAGTCACTGGGCTACTCTAACCTTGACTCTGAGGCCTGAGTCACCACTGCAGCTGGAAGGTAGAGAAGGGGATGTTCCAGGTTCTGGAGCCAGAGAAACTGTGATGCCCCCCCCGCCCCAAATGCCCCCGAGACTTCAGACTCTTGCTGGTTTCTCATGTTTCCCATCCCCACTGTCAACCTCTTTGACAAGTCAAGGCAAACCTTAATTTGGCTTCAACCCCACTTGCCCCTAATTGTATGACACTTTGGTAAATTCCTTAACAAGTCATACTTCAGTTTTCTCATCTTGCGATCAGGATAATTGGAGATATCAATTATGGCCTAGTAATAAAGATTAAATAAAATGATGTGAATAGAGGCCCATCAAAGATGTTCAACAAACATGTGCTTCTTTTCCTGCAGGGGCCCAGAGGGGATGCCTGAGGGTAGGGTGCACTTTGGGTAATGCTGCCTATTTGTTGAGGCACCTGAGGAAGTCAGGGTGGAATTCCATGCTGGCTGGATGCACGTGGGGGCATCCTAGATTAATTCACACATCTTAAAGCCTTCCTATGAACTGCTTGTTCCTCGGACAGGACAGCCCTGGAGCAGTCTACCTCTGCAACTTCACGGGTATCGTGGGAATTTGCTTAGCCTTCTCTTTTCAGCAGAGGTGGGCAGCATCTATCTTGCCATGCTCCCCTTTCTGCTCTCCTAGTTAGGGAGTTTTTTGAGGCAGTGTTGTAAAGAGTTACAAGTGACTCAGGAAGGACTGACAGCCCCCCTGTCTAGCCACATCCTCTTGCACATGTTACTGATTAAGTAAGTAAGTAAAGTCACTCAGTTGTGTCCGACTCTTTGTGACCCCGTGGACTGCAGCCCACCAAGCTCCTCAGTCCATGAGATTCTCCAAGCAAGAATACTGGAGTGGGTTGCCATTTCCTTCTCCATGTTACTGATTGGGTACCTGGAAAGCCTTTTTACCCTAAGATGCTCTGATTCTTATTATTTAATGCACAGGTTGTGAGTAATACCAGTGAGCATAGTGAATATCCTCTCTGCCCACAGTCTGCCCATCCAGTGGCTTCTACTGCCAGCTGCTACTTCTGTTTGTCAAAGACAGAAAGGGACAGAAGCCTCAAGGAATAGTCTCAACAAGGGCTGCTGCCTTTAAGAGACCCAGAAAACCCTGGCAAGAACCAATGCCTGACATGCCCTCTGCAGATCTCTCCCCCTCAACATTCTTGTAATCAGACTCCAAAAAAGACATAGAACAAGAGAGCTTTGATGAATGATGAGGTAGGCAGCTTTTCTGTGCAGCCTTCTGTCTGCTTGAAACAATCCTCCGGGGCTCAGTTTCAGTTCAGGTGAGGTTACTGCAGGCCTGTTTGGGATTGGCGGTTGGCACGAGGGAGGCAGAGGGATAAAGAGTGTGAGAACTATGGTTATCACCCATAAAGGTCCAGATACTTGTGATACATCTGATATCTGTAAAAACAAAAATGAAGATGGGGATGGATGATGGACCTGTAGCTACTCCAAGGTGAAGCCAAATGCACCATTTGCCCATCCCTTATTGCTTCATAAAAGGAGTGGTTGGCAGGCTTTTCAGCATCATAGCTTCATTCCGGATTTGCCTCTGGTTTATCTACAGCTCAGACGAAAAACTCGGATTGCGCACACCCACCTCCTGCTTTCCAGAGCGGAGTCTGAAAGCAGTGCTACAGCTCCACTGGGGGGAAATAAATTTGGAGCGCACAGAAGGAAAGGCATAATAGTGCAGGTGCTCTTCACCCTGGGGTTGGAGTCACTGTCACAGCCTGAGCTGTTGGGGCTGCGCAGGCTTGCAGGGTCGGGGGCTGGGGGGACTTTGGGGAGGAAAGGGATGAAAGAAGTGACTCCACTGTGACTCAGATAGGGATGGGGACATAACTTCAGCAAGATGTGCACTGCAGGCCTTGCAGTCTGATTTTGGCAAGCTGCCTCCTGCGGGTGCCAGGTCTTGTCAGTAACAAATGCAGTATTGCACGTGAGGCAGATCTGGTTGTCTCTGGAGCTGCCATTGCTGCAGTTTCAGAGAGTGTTTGCTAGCCCTGTATGTGGATTCTGGCCAGCCAGAAACCTGCCAAGCTAGAGCTTAACCAGAAATATTTCTAACTTTGACACAACGGAGTATCTGAGCATTGGCGAGTATGACGGATCAGAGATATGAGTAATACTTAGTGAAAGTACCAACTTCTTAAAGATTGATTACATTCCATGGTACTGGAAACTGTGGAATCTGACTGATGGTGAATGGTTTGCTTGCCCAGAGATCTAGGTGACTGTTTCATTCTTGATTGCCACCATTTATTCTTGAGCAGGGCCCTTCCTGTCTCCTTAAAAATACCTTGACCCCGCCCCTGCTTCCTGATGATATGGAAAGACAGTATGAAAAGTAGGAGTTTGGGCTCTAAAATCGAGCTGTTTGAGTTTGAATCCTGGCTCCACCACTTAATAGCTTAACAGAGTTAAGAGTTAGTTTTCTTTAAGAGTTAGTTTTCCCATCTTTAAAATAGGGATGAAAGTAGTCCTGACCTAATAGGAAGGTTGGGAGATAATTCATTCGGCTCTCTGCCAGAAGGAAGGCCACATTCTGACGCTGTGTCTGCAATACAATAAACTGCTTATTAAATGGCAGCCCTGAATATCATGTCTAATAAGCAGTTTTTCTTCACTGATTTAGCAGATTCTTGGTTTCAGGGTTCTTTAGGGGTTTGAAAAGTTGGTGAGTTGCTGGTGGTGCTCCACATCACATTTTAAAAAGTAAAGCCTTTAAGTTGCCCAAAACACAGGGAACACCTAGATGGAAGGGGTAAATGTTGGCATTATGGTTTTTTCCAGAGGTGTCTGTCTGACTGCCTCACCTTGCTTTCGTTGCAGAGATCCGTGCTCAACTCACAGAGCAGATGAAATGCCTGGACCAGCAGTGTGAGCTCCGAGTACAGCTGTTGCAGGACCTCCAGGACTTCTTCCGTAAGAAGGCTGAGATCGAGATGGACTATTCCCGCAACCTGGAGAAGCTGGCAGAGCGCTTCCTGGCCAAGACGAGGAGCACCAAGGACCAGCAGT
Source organism: Oreotragus oreotragus (assembly GCA_006410675.1). Taxonomy (NCBI): domain Eukaryota; kingdom Metazoa; phylum Chordata; class Mammalia; order Artiodactyla; family Bovidae; genus Oreotragus; species Oreotragus oreotragus. The sequence continues at coordinate 31,952 of SJYX01020967.1, forward strand.
TCAAGTAGGGATGCTACGCTGTTACTTCCAGAGACCTTGGGAGTGGGGGATGTGTGGGAGGGAGGCAGGGTGTGCCACCTCCATCCCATTGTATTCATGAAGCAGGTGGCCTAGTGATTTCTAATTGCCTGAGGGTTGAGAGCCCTCCAGGCTTCATTTCCAGATCAGTCTCACGTGCAGTTCAACATCGTGGCGAGATCAGGATAGATCATGAACCATTCTTATAGTAACAGCAAACACCTTCCCGTGTGCCGAGCTTAGTTCCAAAGGGCTTAACTCAATCTTCACAACTCCATGTTAGTTTTTGTTGTATCCCCAACATACAGATGAGGAAACTGGGTCATAAAGAGTTCAAGGAATAATGACCCATGGCCTCTATGTGTGTGGCACACACACGCACACACACACACACCACCCCCCTAATAAATAAATGGCAGAACTGGAATCCAGACTCAGGCAATCTGGCTCTAGACTCTGTGTTCTTAACCATTTCACTGAACTGTCTTTAACTGGAAGAAATGGCGGTAGCCATAAATTTAAGTCGCTGTACAGACAGTTGCTAAGGTCTATTCCTTCTACATTTACAGTGTTTTATACAACTGGCCCTTTCATTCTGTTCTTCCTACCATTGCCCTAGTTTAGATCATCTTCATCTTTGCCTGATTGCAATGCTTACTGTATGATCTTTAGCAGAGGTTCTCAATCCTGGCTACACATTAGAATTCCCTGGAGAACTTTTTAAAAATGCTGAAACTGGGCCGCATTCCAGATCAATTAAATCAGAATCTCTGGAAGTAAGGCCTGGGTAACAAACAGCGTGTGGTGTAAAAGCTTCCCAGATGATTCTAACAAACAGCTTCTCCCCATCCCAATCTACCTGATCCACTGTTACCAGATTTAGTCTTCCTGGAATACCCTAGGGGTCAGGCAGTTTGTCTGTGCAGTGGCTTCCAGAGGTCTGTGTTTTTGATGCTCAAAATGTGGTCCCTCAAGATCAGCACTGTCTAGGGGTTGGAAATACAGAGTCTTGGGTCATTCCCACCCCACCCCTCGCCCCCAGATCCGCTATAACAAGAGCCCCAGGTGACTGGTGTGCATAGTTAAGTTTGTGAAGTCCTGCTCTATTCACAAAGGTGTACACTCCTTGGCTTGGTGTTCAAGCCTGTCTACATCTGGCCCAACTAGCTTTCCAACCTTATTTCCTGTTTCTGCTCTGCTGTTCCACAGCCAAACAGAACACTAACTCCACTGGGCCTTTGCGCATCCTGTGATTTGAGCTTATGTGTCCGTTCATTACATCTCTGTGGGTCGAAGCCATACCCATGTTTTAAGGCCTCATGCAGATGGGGCTTGTTTCTAGACTCTTTCTGGATTCTCCCAGAAGGAAGAATGTTCTCCCGCTTCTAAATTCTTACAGCATTGTTTTCGTTGTTCCTTCCTTAGGGCATTCAGAACTATCTATCTTATATTATATTATCTTCCCTTCGCAGACTTGAATAAGCATTTCTGATTCATCATTCAGCCTCCCACAGTGCCTAGTGTAATATATGATCCATGCTTACTAAATATTATTGGATGAATAAATGAATGAGTGAATTTAAGAATTAATGCCAGATGTATCTTATTTCCCTCTATTTTCTGTTTTTGTTTATCGCCTTGACAATTTGGGACATAATTTTTCTTTACAAGCCAGTTCTGAGCAATGACTGTGGAGTCTGAGAATAATGAGAACATATGACGTTTCAATTCAAGCCGGAAGTGAGTTTCCTCCAGATGTTTCATCTTCAGAGACCCTTGTCTTTTCCAAGTCCTTTTCTCTTTATGATAAGCAGTCCTGAGAGAATAAAATGTTATTTTAGTGTATGATAAATGAAAATGGAAGGATTGTTTGCTTTAGAAAAATGATTCAAGGTTAGACTTATTCTCTTGATAACTCCTAAGTTTAAAGTAGCCTGATTTTTAGTACTATATTATATCCTTATCTTAAGGACACATTTACTAGAAATTAAGGTACAGATGTGCTGAACTGCTCTGATTAAGATCACACACAAGGAATAGGGTTTTTTTTCTCCAAGTCTGGGAGAATTGATTTGCCTTCTGATAAAGCTGGTACCGGGCTTCGTTTTTCCCAAATAATCAGTGAATATTTCTTGAGAGCCAGCTATGTGCTCTGTGTTGTACAGGTATTGGATGATATAAAACAGGTTGATTGTATGTTTCCATAGGGGGTCATATCTGGTTGGGGAGAAAAGATTTTTAATATAGGAAGCAATTAGAGATAAAGCAATAATGGTCTCATTAAGAGATCATTGCTATAGGTAGGATATAGATATGATAAGAGGTCAGTGATAAATCATCAGAGACAGATAAAGGATCCTGAATAATTAGGAGCATACTCATGAAACGAGTGAGATTTAGGTTAGTCTTTAGAGGTAGATTTGTGTAGGAGAGAATAGAAAAGGAAAGAAGAGGCAGGCATGTTCGGTGGTGAGAGGCTAAAGGGGCGAGTGAGGGATGGATCCCGGAGCTTCCCTAAAAGGAGGCTTGAATGCATTCATCCAACAAATGTCTGTTGCACATTCCTTGAGCTCCTTCAGAGTAGACACTGTACCTTGGGACATAACAATGAACAAGTACCGCCTTCCACTTGGCACTTTTAATAGAATAAGGAACCAGGCACTGAACACATCACCCAGTTAGGGGAGATGAGGCAGGTGTGGAACAAAAGGACAAAGAGCTCCAAGCGCTTGTCAAGGGGGCTTTGCCACTCCTTTGCTGTCACTCCGTGGCGAGGTTACTTTAATAGCTTCCTGTTGGAAAACTTTTCCTGAGGAGCCATCTACTTATTCAACAGACTCCTTTGAAATGCCTGCTGGGTACTGTGTTCTGTGCTGATTCCTTTGGAGACTGAGATAAGCTCTGGAATCTTGGCTAACAGGGAAAAGAGACATGTAAACAATATAATGTAAAAGGGGCTTTAACAGAGGTATGAGCAAAATTTTATGAGAACACATATTTTCCAAAGCAGTGGAAAATTAAGTTTAGGTAAGTAGACACCAAGTAATTTAACAGACAAGCAGGGGAGTTAAGATTTGATGCAGAGCGTGGTGGTGAGCCCTCTGGGTTCTTCTGTGGGAAAGGAGACATGAAGAAAATGGTAGAAGAGTGAATTAATTTTTATGGCAGAGAAGGCCAGAATGGAGGTTTGGGGGAATAATCCAGGTACAGTGTGAGAGCAAGCAAAGTTAGAGAAGAAGGAATATATTCAAGTATTTGGGAAACTTAAGCGGACTGGGTGACTGATTGGGTAAGGAACTGTAACCGTCAGAGGTGACCCAGGCTCTCCAATATGGTGGCCTGGAAGAACTGGAGCATCTGTGCTAGATGTGGGGCTGTTGGGGGAAGACCTGTTTTGAATGGTGAGCCTACTCTGAGCATGTCGGGTTTGGCGCAGTAGGTAAGAGGTTTTGACTAGGAACAGAGAGCAGACTCTCAGGTATAAAAGTGATCATGAAAGATATGCAATTATGTGAACTCAGAGAAGAGAAAGAGAGGAACAAAGGGCTCAACCCAGGACCCAGGCGTGGGCACACGGAATTTTAGGAAGTAGTAAGTGCTAATTATTAGAAGTAAAGTTTACCAGGAGAGGATACGGGAGGGAAGAAGGAAGGAAACAAAGGAAGAAGAGAGGGTGGAGATTTTTTTTTAAGCACTTAGAAGGATGGAAAGGATGTAGGTATGTCTGATGAAACTAGCAGGCTTTCAAATAGAAAATCTGTAAAAGGCAATCCCAGCAATTTCTTACTGATATTCTCCCATTATAAGCATTGTGAGGCAAAGATGACTAAAATGAGCCCCACGCCCAAGAACTTGGAACCTATTAGACTGAAACATGACATTGCTGATTTTTGGAAGACACAAAAGGTCACAAAGTGGCCAGTTCGTGTGGTCTGGCCTAATAGAAGAGGCAATGAGATGCACACACTGATGCATGGGACACAGGCAAGGTGGTGAGAAGCTCAGTTAGGGAGTCCAGGCAACACAGGAGCCTCCCATGGAGAAGAGGGTTTCTGTTACTGGAAGTACATCTGTGAAATCCTGAGTTACACCTCACCTGGTGACCTTGAGCCTTTTGTGCTGCATCTCTCATTTTCTTCTTTCTGCCCCAGTTGAACCCGTGGCAACTGCTTGAAGCAGTTGAACCTGCTTAAATCTGGGGAGCATTTGAGGATTCTTGGTGGCTGGAGATTTCTAGCTTTGTCTTGTTCGTACAGTGATGAGACTCTACTTCTCAGGGTAACGCTGATGGCAGTGCCTGTGTTTTTCCACTTTTCACTCATCTCTGCTTTGTAAAACGCAGCCAGGTATTCGGATGTTTACACATACAGGCGTTGCTGTAGAAAGATAACCATGCTGCTGAAACTGAGCTCACTCTTGGCAGGCAGCACCACCAGACCATGCTTGAAACATTTGTTAGCAACTGAAAATTGGCATTTGGGGCTCAGGAAAGGCTTTTTAGGTATATCTGTTTTGGTTAAGGTGTAAGTTTGGCAGCTCTAATAGACCCAAATAATAGTATCTTTCACAAGCAGAGCTTGATTTTTCTCTCCTGTCATTGTCTGGTCGTTAGCTATCCTGGGCAGTGTTGGGATCCTTACTCCATCCCTAGTGTTGCCCTGGTTCTTCATGACCCAAGATGGCTCAGACCATCATGTCCCCATTCCAGCCAAAAAGAAAAGCATAAGGGTCAAGGGCCAATACATCCTTACCTTTTAAAGGTGCAGTCTGGAAGTGGCACATACGTCTCTTCAGCTCACATAGACTCATGGGTCTACTGAGCTGCAAGGAAGGCTGGGAAATGTATTTATTAACCTAAAGACCAGAAAGTAGAATTTCTATTAATGGAGGGGGAACACGGTGGGGGACAGTTAGCACCCTCTGCCACGGTGTCTGTGTGTGATTCACAAGAGGGCAGGCATATGAAAGACCATTCCACTCATCCACTTTGAGAAGTGCCGTAAATGCACAGAGAAGACGGGGTGTTATGGAGGTGAGTTTCAGTGGATGGGAAACAGAAACATAAAAGTGCCAATACAAGTTATTAGTTTTATAAGCTTAATTCAATGAAAACAATGCAGAAGTTGTAGAAGAATAAAAAAAATTGGGAAGGAAGCATTTTAGGCAGCAAGAACAGTGTTGATTGAGGCACAGAGCTGGGGGAAGCATAGCTGGTCAGTAACTCATCTGTTTTTCGAAAGAACAGAAGCGAGAAATGTGATAGGGACGTAAGCCTGAAAAGTTGATAGGAATCACAGATCTCAGTGCTCTCAGTGCTCTGTGAATGCCAGGCGACAAGAGGTCGGGCTTTATTCTGTAAGCATGGGGGACCCATTGATAGTTCTGGAGCATATTTATAGATGGCTGTGCTTTGGAAAGGTAACTATGGCAACAATGCATAAGATCCGCTGGAGCAGAGAGACTGGAGGGAAACGTGTTAGGAAGGGAAGGCGGTGAGCCTCAGGTTAGTGGGGGCTGATACCGAAGTCGTGCCCTGGGAACTCGTCAAAAAATGGGTCAGACAGGAGGGCAAAAAGCGATTAAAGTCAGAGAAGCTGGGACAGAGGAAGGGCTGTGGCTTTCCTGGTCTCTGGAGGCGCAGTTGTACTGTATTTTCATTCAGCCGGCGAAGTGTAGCCTCAGTTCCGCTGACTCTGGGACTGGCCCCTAGAATGGTTCATCCTCTGCCCAAAGCGTCTCAGTGGGCGCTCGTCGCCTCCCCCGGGGCTGTAGCAGCTGTTGGCCCAGCAATGCCGTGAATTTCTCTCCTTGTGCTGCCAGGAGAGCAGCTGCCGGCGGGAGCCCTGGACAGACGCGTCTCAGGGACATGGAAACTATTCAACTTGGGATGGGGTAGGTCGGCCAGGGCTGAAATTGGTCTGCATGGTTTGTCCCACCCTTTTCCAGGCCAGTCTCTCAAGCTGGCTAGATTTCAGCCCCTCATACTGGGTTAGGTTAGGTATTTTGTTACAGTCTTAAGTGACCGCATTTAGGGACCAATGTTGCTGAACTGCTATTTTCATCTTTTCCTGGACAGCTTTTTACTTGGAAGCCATTACCCTGTCTCTCGTTGGCTTGATTTCCTTTTCTGCTTTTCTCCTGCTCACCTTTGTCCTCTCAGACACTGTCTCAGTGCATACACTCTCATTAAAGCTCACGCAACTGTGACTCCATCGCAGAATCTGACACCGTGGTTCCCCCTCCTCTTCTCCTCCCCCTACAAATAGAACTATAGTGATTATCTCTATCTTATTCTGCTTTGTTTAAGATAAGTGATGTGGCTTTCCTTCATCCCTTTGCATTGTAGGAGGAACCTATTAATGTTTAAAAATTCTATCTGCCTGATTTAAGAGCAGAGATATTATGTGAGGGTAGAAAATCTTCCTAGGGAAGATGCTCTTGCGTTTTCTTTGACTCCTTGAAGAATCTAAATGTATTCCTATTTGTTGCTAAGCCTTTGATTGGCTTTTTAAAAGTGGAATCTGTGTTAATATTACCCAGCAGGACTCTAATTGATAATGCGTTTGTTTGTTTGGCTTTTTTATTTTTTTCGTAGACTTGCTATAAATTACCTTTCAGTCATAGCTCATTCGGTTTTGATCTCCTACTTTTAATAGCTCAGCTTTTTCTTTTACTTGGAGGTAGGGTTATGGGTTTGGTTTTTTGGTTTTTTGTTTTGTTTTGTTTTTTCTATTGGGTTTTAGAGGAATACTCCTACATTGCTATCCTGCTGTGTTCCTTACAGAGACCTTATGCTGCTTTATAACCCACTGCCAACATCTTGTCTTTTTTCCCAGCTTTTCCTTCTCCTCAACAACAAATATTTGTTGAAAATTCTTAAGGTTATTAGTCTAGCCTCTTAGAGGAGAGAGATTCAAAAAAGTGGAAGCAGTGGTTCTTTCCCATATGACTTTATACTCTCAGGTCAAGTCAATGGTGCTCCATCGTGTCCACCTCTGCGAGCCCATGAACTGTAGCCCACCAGCCTCCTCTGTCCATGGGATTTCCCAGGCAGGAATACTGGCATGGGTTGCCATTTCCTACTCCAGGGAATCTTCCTGACCCACATCTCCTGTGTTTCCTGCATTCATGTGGATTCTTTACCTGCTGAATCATTGGGGAAGCCCACTAACTTTATAATCTAATTGGGGACAAATTACGCCTGGATGTAATAACACAGATCTTCAGTGTAGGGCAGTATGGGGTAAATACCAAGTGTGTGCTACAGAAGGCATAATGGCAATAAAGTTGGTCAGTTAGCAAACTTTCAAGAGGGGAATGAGATTTGAACCAGGCCTTAAAAATGGCTAGGATTTTGACAGATGAAGATCGAGGGAGGGGAAAGATGTTGTAGCCAAGAATAAAGTACAAAGCACTTTTGAGGTACAGTAAGTAGACTGGTTTGGTTGGAGAATGAATGTGTATGGAGGTCCTGGGCTAAAGTAGATAAGACCATATCTTGGTGAAGCTTCACTCTTAGCTAAGAGATTCAGCCAGTGAAGGTTTGCACAGCACATGTCCAAGCTGAGGTGTGAACTGGATTTAAGGATGATTAACCTTAACCTTGATGGTGATGGTTTGCCAAATGACAAGGAAGCTGAGACAGTGGAACCCGTTGTCCTGGTAAGTAATGAGGATCTAACTTAGGGTGGGATGGTAGGGATGGAAAGAATAGACATTGGCCCTTCAGTCCACTTAGCACGTGTGTGTCGTACTCTTGCCATGTGCCACATGCGTGCCAGGCAGACAGACACTGCCCTCTTCTCTCCTCCTGCAGCTTCCAGTCTGGAGGCAGAGGGGACGCCTGGTGCAGTAAGACTACAGGAACTGCTGACTGGTGGGATTTGGGTTTCAAGCAATCTTGGCAGTACAAAAGAAAGAGGGCTGTGAAGTTTCTTTTGGACTTGGGTGACTGGTAGATTAATGGTGCCTTTAATATAAATCCCAAAGTTAGGAGAAGGAGCTGTTTTTGAAGAGCTGAGATATGTGAAATTTGGTTTTGGGTTGTTAAGTTTAAGACTTCTGAAGGTTACTGAAGCTGCAATTTCTGTAATTGACAGAAAATGAATGGCTTTAGTCAGGGCTAAAGATCTGGACTATATTCAGAGCTAATGTGTAGGTTGTTAGAGATTTGGGGCGTGTTCATAGGGAGATGATGGTTGAGGCTGTGGAATGTTTGACTTCCAACAGTACAGGTGTTAGGAGTTTAAAAAGGGAAACTTGTATTGTCGGTGGTACTCAGATTGCAGAGAGTGAAAAAGATNCAGGGCTAAAGATCTGGACTATATTCAGAGCTAATGTGTAGGTTGTTAGAGATTTGGGGCGTGTTCATAGGGAGATGATGGTTGAGGCTGTGGAATGTTTGACTTCCAACAGTACAGGTGTTAGGAGTTTAAAAAGGGAAACTTGTATTGTCGGTGGTACTCAGATTGCAGAGAGTGAAAAAGATATATTTATTTGGTATTCATTCAGTTCACATTTGGGGAACTAATTATATACAGGCATTGAGCTAGGTACTGGGGATAGGAATCTGGTAGATGTTCCACCTGCAGTACTCGTTTCAGTGGGAGGCTAGACACGCAAGTCATCAAAGAGAAATTCTTGTAACGTCCATGTTCTTGGGCTTGGGCCAGTATTTGAATGTGCAGTCTCTTCAGTTATATCACCTGTTGCCAATGGATTTTTCCTCTGGAGCTGAGTTCCAAATTGCCCATCGACCTCCCTGGACAGCATTGGGTTGAAAAATAGAGTCAGTCGGCCATGGAGAATATTATAGCTGTGATTGCAAATCAGAAGAGTGGCGGGCCAGCAAGTTCCTCTTTGAGTACGGTGTGCTTTTGAGGAGGGAAGTAGGAAAAAGCCTGAAGCTGCCAGAAGGAAGAGCCCTGTATTCCCTGGGACTGGTGTTCGGTCGTTTGCTTTGGACATATTTGGGAGCTGTGTGTTCCTTCAGGGAAACTTTGCCCCGAATCAGCATCTGATGTTGAGCAAGGTTTGGTTCCTTTTGCCATGGCTCGAGTTGACTTGGTTTAGAAACTAATGAAAGATCTGTTGGTGAGTTTTTCACTAGCCTAGTCCATATAGAACTGTCAGTATGGTTGGGTCCTTTTTGGAAGAGTCAGGAAGTCTCCTCCATGTAGAGAAAAGACGATGGAAAAGACACAGGTAGTGTGGGGAATCAGCAAGACAGAGTAGTGGTTTGTCTTTTGAACAGAGAAACAAATTCATTTGAAAGCTCTGTGGCAGGCTTTAAGACTTAGCAGAAAAAGCTGAGAGCTTTAATCCAGAGAAATTTGGATCTTTCACTTATAGATGTGTGAGCTTGACCACGTCACTTAGCCCCTTTTCGCTTCAGTTTTCTTATCCATGATATGTGGAGAGTAAAGTGTACCTTGAAGAGTTGCTCTCAAGATTAGAATCAATCTCTGTAAAGCACTAGCCAAGTGCCTATGACTTACTTTTTGTTGTTCAGTTGATAAGCCATGCCTGACTCTGCAACTCCATGGACCGCTGCATGCCAGGCTTCTCTCTCCTCTACTGTCTCCCGGAGTTTGCTCAAATTCATGTCCATTGACTCGGTGATGCTTTCTAACCATCTCATCCTCTGCCGTCCCCTTCTCCTTTTGCCATCAATCTTTCCCAGCATCAGGGCCTTTTCCAATGAGTAACTTACTAGCTGCTCAAAAAATGGTAGCTGACCTAATTGTCATCACCACAGAAGGAATGTAGCCTGATTGTCAAGATCACAGGTTCTGGAACCAGATTTTCTGGGCTCTGATCCTGGATTTTCTACTCACTAGCTCTGTGATTTTACATGCAGGTGGTCAGCTACCTCAGTTTTTTCATCTGCAAATTGTGGATAATAATAGTATCTACCTCATGGAATTGTTATGCTGATTAAATGAATGTGAAGCCTTTAGGACAGTGTTTGACCCAAAGTAAATGTAAATATCAGTGACAGTTCTTTCTTGTCCAACTCCTGAGGAGTTGGGACCAAATAGAGCTATACCATAGCTCATAGTAGATCAGATTCACCATTTATTCCCTAAGCAGAGTTAAGCACTCTTAAGCCTAGTCCTAGGTAATAGTATGTCAGTCTCCATTTACTTCAGTGACTGCTGTGGGCCCTCTTGAATGACAGACTTTCTGCTTCTTGATTTTTATGATACGACTGCCTTGGGATGAAATATGTAATTAAGTGACTCTGTGTAATTATACGTCAGTTCTTATAAGAACTCAGCAGTTATGTGTTTTGTCCGATAAGTTTTCTTGTTCATTAGGTGTCATGAACTGCCTTGAACCGGGTAGTTAACCCTGACTTGTTATTTTTAGATTCAGGCTCACCATCATCAAGAGGAGGAAATTTGTCTTACAACTACCCTCTGATGTCCTTGCCCTCACAGAGTTAATAGTTAGCACTAATGGCCTAATCGTTAAAGGTGTAGTGTTGAGGCCCACATGTCCCAACTGTGCCCCAGGTGAATAAAAGAACACCAGTTGGTCCTGTTCAGCCTCCTGCAGAAGCCCAAATCTCAGTCATGAGCACAGCAAACTGTGGTTTACGGGGCTGTCTGTCTCATGAGGACAAACAGAAGCTTACAAGCTTCTGCATAAATGACTTCATATCATTCTTTTAGTGCAGGGAAAGATAGAGGACAGGTTGGGAGCAAAACATGCTTTTATGCACAGTTGGGAGGATGTTGGAAGCTGGGGACTTCCTGTGTCTCGTGGGCTCTGCTGTTGAGATGTCAGCAGGACACACCTTGGTCTTTCAGCTTGCCAGGCACAGACCCTGGTGATCTTGTCCCTTAACAACAGTGCTGGGCACAAGGAACTCTTGTATTCATTTTCCTGGCTCTTGTAAACCCACAACAATTCCACAGTAGATACAGGAAGCAATGTGCGGTGGGTTTTTTCATTCTCAGAAATTCATAGCCAATTAAATGAATTGACTTTGATCCAGTTCTCTTTTAAAGGCAAAAGCCATGTCATCTTTATTGGGAGATGGCTGTGTTAAGTGGGAGGGTTTGCAAGATAAGAAGAAAAGACAGTCTCTACTGTAAGGGCACTCATAACTGAAACCGGGAAAAATAAGACAGATCGGAAGAGAGTAACAAGCACACGTGTGCACGCGGGCACACAAATCTAAAAATAGGAGCCCGTGTAAAGCAGGTTTCAGTCGTCACCGCGAGGGAGGGAAGGTGGAGGGCTGGGGAGGTACTCATGCTTGGCTCAGCCACGGAGAGGTACAGGATAGCAGTTATGTTCTCAATTAGATTTGGTCCCAAGCTAATTGAAGTAAAGACTAATATCTAATTTCTGTGGTGCACTGAAATATCATGCTGTGAAAAGAAACAGAGTCATATGGGAAGAGCTCAGTGTTAATGAAGGATTTAGGGAGAATGAGAAAAAAGTAGGGGTTTGGTTTTTCAGATTTGAAATCCTTTCCACTCTCCCCTGCCTTGATATACCTCCACCGGTCGTTGGATCATTGCCCCTTGGGTTTTAATTCAGGGAAGATCGATGAACACAGCTCTGCTTCTTAGCATATTTTGGGTGCAGCTGGTTAAAGAGCCAGAATTAGAAAATGAATCGAACCAACTAGGATTATCTTCAGCAGGAGGATGCTGAGCTGCTTAAGTAGTTGGGACAGGGCACCCTTGCATGAAATTCAGACCTCCCTCCCTGGCAGCCTCTGTGTTAAGCTAGAGGTTGCAGAACAAGTCTGGCAGCTCTCAGCCTGAACCCTTGTAAACAACAGATGTTCATAACTAAGTTCTGGGGGTGGGGGTGGGGGTTTCTGTTGATGCTTAAAATTCTTTGAATTTACAGGCAGCATCTCGAGGATTTAGCAAAAGAAGGAAGCTGTACAGAATTGATGCTGCAGCGTACAGGTGGAAATGAGGCCTCACACGTTTCCTCTGGAAGACAAAGCACAGGCATTGAGTGGACTCCAAATAGAGGGCAGATAAACCCAGGAAGACGGGCACAATTAAGAAAGGCTCGGCTTCTCAGGGTTATTGACTTTCTGCCTTTCTCCCCGCCTCCCTTGCTATACATGGGCTAGATTGCAGCCGCCTCCTTGATTCTGTTTCCTCTGGTCCTGGGTAGAAATGTGTGCCCTTCCCTACCACCAATGCTGCATACACACACATGCACGCGCTCAGGCAGGTGTGCCACACACAGTTCCATTAGCACTTCCTGGTGCTTCTAATATGTGGATTAAGTGGTATTGTCAGGGGCTTTGTCTCGGATGCTAACCTGATTCTTGTGCATTCTAAATGTTTTTGCCAGGTCTCAGTTTCGTCAGGAATTGGAAGTGAATGAAGATAATGTGGCTTATAAAGAATTCAGTTATGCCTTTTTTTTTTAAATCCTCAGCTCACTAAACTCCCAGCCGCTAGATATACATACTGAGTATCCAGACAGATGATGACTGATTAGGAAAGCCATTTTACAGTGTAGTTTGGGGAAGCCATATGGAAAAAATACATATAGTACATCTTTTTAGTAGGCATTCCTGATATCAAATTAAAGAGACTGTAGAAAAGTTCTCACCTTTGAATCAAATAACAAAAGTGATCTGTCAGATCTCAACCTATTTTTGAGCCATTCTAGCCAGAAAGAATTGGCTTGCAAATCTTGGATAAGAGTTTTCACTTATTATTTTGGGGGCTGAGAACTTCCTTATGCTGTGCCCACTCCTGGCCCTGGTGTGAGTTAGCATAGGAAGTTTTGCTGAACACCAATCTTAGTATGTGGGGTTCACTTATCCTTTCAGCAAACATTTATTCAGCACTTACTCTAGGGCAGTTCTAGGAATTAAATATGCACAGAAGACTAAGCCAGTATTTTAGCTTAGAGAGGCTACCACCAAATGTGAAATATCTTAAGGTTTATATATATGCATCTATGAATGTGTGTGTTCTGACAAGGTATAGAGTTCAAGATTGAGAAGCCAGGATTGTTGGGTGACCTTCTTGGTCTCCTGTATTATTGCGGTTCAGTAAAAGCCTCTGATGCTGGAAGGGATTGGGGCAGGAGGAGAAGGGGACGACCGAGAATGAGATGGCTGGATGGCATCACGGACTCGATGGACGTGAGTCTGAGTGAACTCCGGGAGTTGGTGATGGACAGGGAGGCCTGGCGTGCTGCGATTCATGGGGTCGCAAAGAGTCGGACACGACTGAGCGACTGAACTGAACTGAATAGATACTTGGTTTCATCAGCAGCAGCAGTGACCAACAGTTTCTGGCAGGTGCTGGGTCACAAAGATGGATAGGACCCAACCTCTGCTCCCAGAAGACTGAAGACTTATGAACAAGATAACANATGGACAGGGAGGCCTGGCGTGCTGCGATTCATGGGGTCGCAAAGAGTCGGACACGACTGAGCGACTGAACTGAACTGAATAGATACTTGGTTTCATCAGCAGCAGCAGTGACCAACAGTTTCTGGCAGGTGCTGGGTCACAAAGATGGATAGGACCCAACCTCTGCTCCCAGAAGACTGAAGACTTATGAACAAGATAACATGAAGTAGCATATATTTACTGCTAAAGGAAAGATGCAAGAACTGATTTCCTTTTCATCCAGAATGAGATCTTTAAAATTTTTTTGGATATTATTTTAGACTTATAGAGAAGTTTCAAGAGTCAGAGAATTTCTGTATACCATTTCCTAGATTGTACAAAAATATTAACATATTAACATTTGCCTTATATTTCTCTTTCTTTCCACACACAACTCATGCACATACATACTGTGTTTTTCTGAAACACTGAGCATAGGTATGGACATGATACCTTTTTAATCCTACATACTTCAATGTGTATTTACTAAAAATAAGGTTGTTCTCTGACCTAATGGTAATATAGTTATTGAAATCAAAGTGTACATATTAACACAGGAACATTGTGTAATCTACAGATAGTCAGATCTACAATTTGTTTCAAATATTTCCTTTTTGGCAAAAGAAAGTCCAAGATCATTCATTTCATTCAACTGTCTTATCTGGTTTCCTTGAATAGTGGAAAGATTTCCAGGTCTTTCTTTGTATTTTACGACACTGACGTTTGAGGGGAGCGCTCAGTCCAGCTACTTTGTAGAATATTCTCCAATTTGATACTTTGGTTAATGTCTAATATTTCTTTATTTGAGTTATGTACTTCGGGCAGGAAAACCATAAAAGGGATATCCTCTTGTTCTCAGTGTATCGTTCCTGAGTTGTCCCATTTGAGGCCATGTAAATATCCTGTTATTCTTTAGACCTTACACTCACTAGTTTTAGTATCTATTGATGATTCTTATTTGAACCTCTTATTACGATGGTTACCAAGTGGTAATTTTTCCAGTTTCCGTCATCCCTTCTACGTTTATCTTATCACTTGGACTCTACTGTAAGCAAGGGGTTTCTCTCCCCCGCCATATTTGTTTGGTGTTGTGTTTGTTTGCTTATATCAATGTGAATTCATGGATTCTGATTCTATTCAACAGATTTGCAATCTTTGATGTCTTTATTTTAATGCTCACGTTATCCTACATTTGGCTGGTGGAATCCCTTCAGGCTGGCTCCTGTGTCCTTTTTACATGCCCCCATCATTCTTTGAGTACTTTTTATATTTCCTGGTATAGCAGCAGGTTCTAGATACATTTTATATTTCTTTGCTTCAGCTTTGGAGCCATTTCTTCAAAGAGCCTTGGTTTCTTTTAGTGGGAAATGGTTTTTAGAAACAATGGGTGATAGATGTGCTCTTTGCTACTGCAACAGAATTGTTTATGGTCCCCCTGAGTAGATAGAAGTAGTGAATAGCTATATGTATGCATATACGCATACCTACATGCTTCTATATCTCTGTCTATCTATCTGTATTGGAGCCTATGGGTAAACATCAGTATCTTCAATTCAGTCCAACACCGCATGTTTTATTCTATTTTCTCCCCTTTCCATATTTGTAACTGTGTTACCTGAACACCGAGAGACCTGATCCCCATTATCCATATATGTATTTAATTGCCCATCCCTAGAGTACACAGAAAAGGCAATGGCACCCCACTCCAGTACTCTTGCCTGGAAAATCCCATGGACAGAGGAGCCTGGAAGGCTGCAGTCCATGGGGTCGCTGAAGGTCGGACGCGACTGAGCAACTTCACTTTCACGCATTGGAGAAGGAAATGGCAACCCCCTCCAGTGTTCTTGCCTGGAGAATCCCAGGGACGGGGGAGCCTGGTGGGCTGCTGTCTGTGGGGTCGCACAGAGTCGGACACGACTGAAGCGACTTAGCAGCAGCAGAGCACCTACAAAGTAGTTTCAGAATTGCTAACCCATGCTCTGAAAAAGCTTGACTGCTACTAATTAGATTTCAATACTGGCTTGAAGTTCTTTGTTTTTGTCTGTTTTTAGCCTTGGGAACCATAATAGTGTTCAAAGGGCCACAAAGCATACATTGAGGACCATCCTGTGGACCCACACCCCTTTCCCTGCGTCTGCCATGACTCTAAGGAAGCCCTCTTAGGGACTGGGACCCTTGCCGCTTTCTCCTGAAACTACTGCTGTCCCGTTCTCATTCTCCATGATCACTTAACATTGTGTTTAGGGAACCGAGAATCTAGCTTTTGTCTCAGTTCTCGGCTGTGACTGTGAGGACTCATGTAGCTCATGTAATGTGCTGATGTGGGGCCTCTGGAGGAGCCTGATCCAGCCCCTCAGAGGCGGAGCCTCGGGGCCCTGCTCCTGGACACCGGGACTTGCAGAAGTTTCTGCCCTGTTTGCTGACTTCCAGTTCTGATGGCCTGCTTGCTTCTCCTCCTTGGCCCTCCTCACTCAGATGCACCAGCCTCTCCAATAGTTCTTTTGCATCCGTTCTGACCTGGACATGCTCTCCTCTCTGTCTGGGGATGGCTTCCAGACTCCCCTTCCTCTGCCCTGTTTAACCCTCCTCCTCTGTCTCCCACACACTCATTTTATTTTTCTCCTTCCTCCAGACGCATGTAACATGGTCAGTGCCACTGATTCCAGCTGTTCTGAATCTTGCCTGCAGCTTAAGTTCAAAAACAGATGGGCCCAAAGCATCCTAGATGCTGTGCCAATATCCACCACATGAAAACAAATTACTGAAAAGCATCAGGGAATTTTAGATTAGTTTTGAGGTCTGACTCTCTGTCTTCTCAGTGGTCCTCCCTGCCCACTCCCCCATCTCCCCTTGCCCCCGCTCACGTATGCCTTCCGTCTCTCCTCTGTGTGCCTCATTCGGCAAAACCGTAACCCCCATACCCATCCTCTCTACACACAGATGGGAGTGGGATGAGATGGTGTTGACAGTCAGTCTGGATTGTCCCTTTCTTCTAACAGGCTGCACCCTTTTGGAATCTTGCCTCAAGGACTAAGGAATTTCTGTCCTCTTAGTCATGTAGGGAAAGTGAGGCTTGGTCTCTGTGTCTTTCAGTGTGGGTATTAGTAGGCCAGGGAAATCATTACATCGGGACTGAAGTGTATGTTCCTCTCATGACTAATCCGTAGGGGTATACAAGCAGCCAGTGGCACAGGCTGCCCTGGATGCTCTGGACAGGGAGCGTGCTTTTCGGATCGCTGTGACATTGGGCCCACACCATCGCTTTCAGAAAGCTTATGCTTGGAATTTGCCATCAGCTTTCTCCCAGTGTTCAGAGAGCATTGTTTCACTTCAACATTTCTAGTCACCCTGAATACAAGAGGAAGGGAATCAGTGTGGTGGGGCCACATATCCTACAGGGTACAGTGCAACACTGGCAGTCATTAACAGAGCATCAGGAAAAAGTTGTTGACATAGCCCAGAAATTATTAGGTATCTACTGTGACCAGAGCACTAGACACTGTAGCAGTTGGCCCAAGAGAAGTCCTCCGGGGATGGGCTTCTGAAGGTCAGGAACCCTTGACTCGTGCAAATTAAGACGTGTGTGCAGATGAGACCCTCCCTGCTCCCTCTCTCTAAGCTCTTTGGCGTGCTGTGATTCATGGGGTCGCAAAGAGTCGGACACGACTGAGCGACTGAACGGAACTGAACTGAGACACAAAATAGCTAACCATATCATGTGATTTGCCCAAGGGTAAACTTTACTGAAAGCTTTGATGGGGTGGGCAGTAGGAGAGTTACTGCAGAAACATGAATAGTTTTGGCTTTAGTTCTAGACAAACCTGTCCTCTGAGTCCTTTGGCCAGAAAGGGGTTATTGAGCCAGCCTCTCCCTTTACTTTTCCTTCATTGTTGGAGCCAATGCAGATTGAACACAATTACCTATAGGAACCAGATGGGCAACATGAAGTAGAGTTTGAAATGGATGGTAAAGCACAGGCAGGACTCTGGCAGAAATGTGGGGTGGGATAAGGGGTTCAGTTCAGTTCAGTCACTCAGTCATGTCCAACTCCTCACGACCCCATGAATCACAGCACGCCAGGCCTCCCTGTCCATCACCAACTCCTGGAGTCCATTCAGACTCACGTCCATTGAGTCAGTGATGCCATCCAGCCTTCTCATCCTCGGTCATCCCCTTCTCCTCCTTACCCCAATCCCTCCCTGCATCAGAGTCTTTTCCAATGAGTCAGTTCTTCTCATAAGGTGGCCAAAGTACTGGAGTTTCAGCTTTAGCATCATTCCTTCCAAAGAAATCCCAGGGCTGATCTTCAGAATGGACTGGTTGGATCTCCTTGCAGTCCAAGGGACTCTCAAGAGTCTTCTCCAACACCACAGTTCAAAAGCATCAATTCTTCGGCACTCAGCCTTCTTCACAGTCCAACTCTCCATCCATACATGACCACAGGAAAAACCATAGCCTTGACTAGATGGACCATAGTCAGCAAAGTAATGCCTCTGCTTTTGAATATACTATCTAGGTGGGTCATAACTTTTCTTCCAAGGAGTAAGCATCTTTTAATTTCATGGCTGCAGGTCCTAGGAGGGAAAGCACGAGGTGGGTTGGGAAAGGCACTGAAATCTTCTGCCACTGGAAAGGCTGACTGGGGAGGGGATTCACTGGAAAAGGGGCTGGAGAAGTAGGCTGAGGAGAGACTGTGCTCTGGTATGCAGGTGCTCAAAAGATCAGGCAAACCATCACGGAATGTTTAATTGTATTAGATGATGTTTGAGTGTAATCACATTACTTTGAGAAGCCTCAGGTTTGAGGGCAAGGACATAAAGATCCAGTGGGCAACATCCCAGTCTCCATATTTAGACATATCAGGATAAGCCGAACTAGGTGGTTTTCTGAGAGCAGAAGCTCTTGAGATCAGTTTGCGAAATATGTCTTTTTTTCCAATTTTCTTCCTGTTTGTCTCCCAGGCCAGCAATCCTAAGGTAGGTTCTAAGTCAGTGAGCAAACCTTCTTCTTCTCATGGTTTTCCATAGCATCATCACCCATCCAGCTGCTCAATCTCCTGGTAAAACTTATTTCTACAGCTTATGTCACTGATATAGAACCACTTGGAAAAACTAATATTTAAAGCTTACAACAAACTGTGGAAAATTTTTAAAGAGATATGGATACCAGAGCATCTGCTCTGTCTCCTGAGAAATCTGTATGCACGTCAAGAAGCAACAGTTACAACTGGCATGGAACAACAGACTGATTCCATATCAGGAAAGGAGTACGTCAAGGCTGTATATTGTCATCTTGCTTATTTAACTTATATGCAGAATACATCATGAGAAATGCCAGCCTGGATGAAGCACAAGCTGGAATCAAGACTGCTGGGAGAAATATCAATAACCTCAGATATGCAGATAATACCACATTTACGGCAGAAATCAAAGAAGAACTGAAAAGTCTCTTGATGAAAGTGAAAGAGGAGAGTGAAAAAGTTGGCTTAAAGCTCAACATTCAGAAAACTAAGATCATGGCATCCAGTCTCATCACTTCATGGCAAATAAATGGGGAAACAATGGAAGCAGTGAGAGACTTTATTTTGTGGGGCTCCAAAGTCACAGCAGATGGTGACTGCAGCCATGAAATTAAGGATGCTTGCTCCTTGGAAGAAAAGCTATGAACAAACTAGACAGCACATTACAAAGCAGAGACATTACTTTGGCAACAAAGGTCCATCTAGTCAAAGCTATGGCTTCTCCAGTAGTCATGTATGGATGTGAAAGTTCGACTATAAAGAAAGCTGAACACCAAATTAATGCTTTTGAATTGAGGTGTTGGAGAAGACTCTTGAGAGTCCCTTGGACTGCAAGGAGATCCAACCAGTCTATCCTAAAGGAAATCAGTCCTGAATATTCATTGGAAGGACTGGTTCTGAAGCTGAAACTCCAATACTTTGGCCACCTGATGTGAAGGACTGGCTCATTGGAAAAGACCCTGATGCTGGGAAAGATTGTAGACAGGAGGAAAAGGGGATGACAAAGGATGAAATGGTTGGATGGCATCACCGATGTGATGGACTTGAGTTGGAGTAAGCTGCAGGAGTTGGTGATGAATAAGGAGGCCTGGAATGCTGCAGTCCATGGGGTTGCAAAGAGTTCAACACGACTGAGTGACTGAACTGAACTGAAAGCTTGCTCATTGGCGTGGAATGTTATCATCTCCCCTCTGCTCTTTGCATTTGGAGATCCTAAGAAGAAGAAGTTGAGCTCACCAGGGGTTCTCACAGCATCATCCCAAGTCAGATAAGGCATTTCTCGGTCAGAATTTTTGGTCTCTTTGACCATTTCATAACTCCTTAGGAATTAGAAGTACTAACCTAATCTATCGTATCATAGACTTTCAAGGGACTTGTGATCTATACTGTTACTGTGTACTGTGGCTTAGGTCCCAAACTTGGATTGGTAGTTAAGAAAGTGCCTAGCCTCGCTAGGAATTGGAAGTTTGGAAGCTAGATGGAGCTCTAGCCCCAAGAATATCTCTGAGGTTAAAGGTTACTCAGATTGGAACTGCAATGGGTTTTTTTCCTTTGGTAATGCTGGCTCTTAGTAGACCAGAGGAGGCTCTTATAATGGTGTGGTGATGCTTGAAAAGAACATCTAAGCTTTATTTTCGTGTCAGTCTTATTGTGGTCAGAAATATACTCAGGGTCTTGCACAGGCACTCAGGTGGCAAATGTTTTCCCCAGTGGTCTTAGCTTGGGAGGCATTCTGGAAGGTTACTCTGATTGCACCCCAGGAGGCATCAGAGGCAAGCAAGGTTAAAGGTGAAGAGCTGGACATCAGGTAGAGATGCTATCAGGTCTACCCCTGGTACATCCCCACCCCATCTCAGTGGTAGAACCGAGAGGGTCGAGGACGGCGCCTGGATCGGTAAGGGACAGACTGAGTCTGACCAGAAAGGAAAAGCTTTTGGTGTAAATTTTGTCTACACCCCCTTCTAGAGCAGGGAGGGACGCCTCCGGTAGAAAAATGGCGTTGGTTGCCATTTTTCTTTCTTACAGATGGGAGTTAGCAATTCCAGCCTAACTCCTTTGAGCTGTATCCTGAAAAACTGGGATAGATTTGATCCCCAGGGCTTAAAGAAGACACACCTGGTCTTCCTATGCGATACTGCATGGCCACAGTATCCATTGGTGGACGGCAAACGGTGGCCAGTAGGAGGGTCTCTTAATTAGAATACTATTTTACAATTAGACCGGTTCTGTAAGGAACAAGGGGAAAATGATCTTAAAAGATAGATTTCTCACTCAGTCGGCTCCAGATACCTGCCGTAAGCTGTTAAAACAGGCGTATGGACCAAATCAGTCTTTAGATACTCTGTTACAATTGGCTCAGACAGTCTATTATGGTAGCGAATATGAGGAAAAAAAAGAAAGGCAGAAAAAGACAAAGGAAAAGATGGAAGCCTTCTCAATGGCTATGAAAAACTTTCTTAAACAGCCTGAGAAAGATGCCCAGAGGGACCCAGGTGTAAAGGGATGGGCTTCTTATTACTGTCGAAAGGAGAGGCACCTCAAGCGGGATTGCCCTCAGGCATCTAAGCAGTCCCCAGCTCCATGTCCAGTCTGCAAAGGACCACACTGGAAGAGAGACTGCTCTCAGAGTTGTAGGTCTCTGGGGTCAGACTCTCAAGACAATCAGGACTGAAGGTGCCCAGGGCCAGGGGTCTCCACACAAGCTCCCATCCTAATTACACCTGAGGAACCCTGGGTATTAATAATTGTGGGCGGCCAATCCGTCAATTTCCTTTTAGATACTGGGGCAACTTACTCTGTGCTTACTGAAGCCCCTGGCCCACTTTCTTCCTGATCCGCTTCTGTAATGGGACTGTCTGGATGAGCCAAAAAATATTATTTCAGTTATTCTTTATCTTGCAACTGGGATTCTGTGCTATTTTCACACGAGTTTCTGATCATGTCAGAATCTCCCTCACCCCTTTTGGGGAGGGATATATTGAGTAAGGTCCATGCCTCTGTTTTCATGAATATGGAGCCCTCCCTTTCTCTCCCTTTAGTTGAACAAAATGTAAATCCTAGAGTATGGGCTGATGGAAAATCTGTGGGTCGAGCACAAAATGCTATTCTTGTAGTTGTCAAGCTCAAAGACCCATACTTACTTCCACATAAGAAGTAGTATCCACTGAAACCTGAGGTTAAGGAAGGGTTAAAACCCATCATTGAAAATTTAAAGGATCAGGGACTATTAATTCCCCATAACAGTCCTTGTAACACTCCTATTTTGGGTATAAAGAAATCAAATGGTAAAATGGAGACTAGTTCAAGATTTACGTATAGTAAATGAGGCTGTAGTTCCTTTACACCCCATAGTGCCTAATCCTTATACTCTATTGTCTGAAATTCCTGAACGAGCCAAATATTTCTCAGTAATTGATTTGAAATATGCCTTCTATTCAGTGCCTTTGGTGGAGGAAAGTAAATTTCTATTTGCCTTTGAAGACCCTACCCATCCAGCTTCTCAGTTAACCTGGACAGTTTTGCCCCAGGGATTTTGTGACAGTCCTCACTTATTTGAACAAAGTTTGTCACGGGATCTACAAAACTTTAATAGCTCTGAAGCGGTGGTGTTACAATATGTAGATGATATTTTGCTCTGTGCTGAGACAGAGGAAGCTTGTTCGCAAGCCTCAGAATATTTCTTAAACTTTCTGGCAGGCTGTGGTTACAGGCATCTAGAGAAAAGGCTCAGCTTTATCAACAATCTGTTAGATATCTGGGCCTAATCATATCAGAAGGGACTAGGGCCATTGGCCCCGAGAGAATTGAACCTATACTAAATCGTCCCCTACCTATGACTTTACGACAATTGAGAGGATTTGGGGGAATCACAGGTTACTGTCGCATTTGGATTCCAGGTTATGGGGAACTTGCCCAGCCTTTATATAAACTTATAGCTGAAACTCAGCAGGCCCAAATTGACAAACTGGTTTGGTCTCCAGAAACTCAAAAGGCTTTTAAGGTTCTTCAGACTGCTCTTCTGCAAGCTCCAGCTCTGAGCTTGCCCACAGGGTCAGAATTTAATTTGTCACTGAAAGAAAAGGTATGGCCTTGGGAGTTTTGACGCAACCCCAAGGGCCTCACCAGAAACCCATTGCTTATCTAAGCAGAGAATTAGATGTAATTTCACGTGGGTGGTCCCACTGCTTAAGAGTAATTGGGGCAGCAGCTTTATTAGCACCTGAAGCTTTAAAAATAATTAATGGACGAAACCTTACTGTACTGACTTCTCATGATGTGAGTGGAATCTTATATTCTAAGGTTAATATTTGGATGACAGAAAGTAGGCTTCTTAGATGTCACGCGAGTGTATGTTCCTCGATTCTTTGTCTTGTCACAACAAAGATTTGGAGTGATGGACATTAAAGCCCCTCGGCGTGTCACAGCTCTCAGGTCTTGGATAGACCGTGTTATAGCTCTTAGACAAATCAGTGTTACAGCTCTATTTTATTTAGAAGATAGCAGGAAAATCCATCTTCGAGGCATGAGGGCACGTTGTTCCAAAGACACTAAGAGAAGAGTGCCCCAGCGCGCAGGAGGGAGAGAGAGCTAGAGCTGGCTCTGGCTCCTCTATTTATATGTTTATCTCGCCCTGGGCCAGTCTTATGTAAATTGGGCCAGCTAGGAGTGTTGTGTTTTACCTGAGGTCCTCCCTGCGGTCCTCGGACCTTCTTTTGTTTCATTTTCATGGGCTTTTCCCTTCCTTGTCTGTAGCCACCACCATTTTGGACTCCTTTTCCCTGTTCTACCTATCTAACATTAAATATCAGTCATTGTTGTTAGAAGGGCCCGTAACTAACCTTAAGGTTTGTGGACATTTAAATCCTGCCACTTTCCTTCCTGGGAAGGAAAATGAAACACCTGATCACGATTGTTCCCAATTCCTAACTTTAAACTGTGCACCTCGGGAAGATCTAATGGATACCCCATTAGAAAATCCTGACATGGAAATATTTACAGATGGCAGTTCTTTTGTTCAGGATGGAAAGCATAAAGCAGGTTACGCCCTGGTGACTGCTGAACAGGTTTTGGAAGCAAAATCTCTCCCCCAGGGAACCGGTGCTCAGTTAGTGGAGCTTGTGGCTCTGACTCGAGCTCTAGAGTTAAGCAAAGGGCAGCGGGTAAATATCTACACTGATTCTAAGTATGCTTATTTGACTTTACATGCTCATGCTGCAATATGGAAAGAAAGACAGTTTAAAACAGCAAC
>SJYX01020967.1:56883-101092 GCA_006410675.1 Oreotragus oreotragus
CACAGTATACTGAGGAAGAATTAGAAAGATATGAGAAAAGAGGAGCAAGGATTACTGATAAAGGATGGTTACAGTCTGAGGATGGACGATTAATAATTCCTGAAAATGCTCAATGGAAAATTCTTAAGGGTTTACATCAGAGTTTTCATTTGGGTGCAGAGAGTACTTACCAAATGGCTTCTCGTTTGTTTGAAGGTAAAAATGTAACGAAAACTTTAAAGAATATTATCAAAAGGTGTGAGGTTTGTGGAAAAAATAACCCAAAGACTGAAAAGCTAGCAAAATCTGGGTTACAAAGAAGTGGGAAGTATCCTGGAGAGGACTGGGAAATTGATTTCACTGATATGCCGAAAGCTAATGGATATTTTTGCTTACAAGTTTGGGTAGATATTTTTACTGGATGGATTGAGGCTTTTCCCTGTCGTAGTGAACAGGCCAAGGAGGTTATAAAGATTTTAATCAATGAAAGTATCCCCAGGTTTGGGCTGCCATGAAGCCTTCAGAGTGACAATGACTCTGCCTTTAAAGCTGCTGTAACTCAGGGGGTATCTAAAGCTCTAGGAATAGAATATCACTTACACTGTTCCTAGAGACTCCAATCCTCAGGAAAGGTTGAAAAATCTAATGATATTATCAAAAGACATCTGCACAAATTAACTCAAGAGACACAGGACAATTGGATTAAAGTCCTACCCATAGCTTTAATGACGGCCCCAACAGCATGTTGCCTCGCCAATTTAGGAACAATGCCCCTCCTCAGCTCAGAAGCAGTTATGGAATGAGAACGACGCCTCTTTTCCCTAGGCAACATAATTCCCCTAAAAGAAAAGGGGGGAATGAGAGGGTAACAGGCAGGAAGGCCAGGGGTCTCCAAACGGAAGAAATAGCCTGCAAGTGTCAGTCATTTTTATCTCTCTTAAGCAGCAGGAGGAAACAAACTAGTGATATTTTTTCCTTCTCTATACAAATTTAAAAGGAGGTTTCTCTTAAAATTCTGTGTTGCCATAATGACACCTGTTTTCACCTGAAGTTAACTATTCTCAAACCTAGAGATAACCAATACCTTTTTCTTATGGAAATGTTTATCTTAAGCTATGCTAATGTACTATGCATTTACCCCAAACTCTGTCTTCAAGTCGGTTCCCCCTTTTGGCTCAGAATCTACTTGACAAATCAGTATGTTATGCTCAGATATTGTTCCTCTAATATATGTAAATGAAACTGTTTGTATGGTGATCTGCCCTTCCTCAAGATTCAAATTAATCATTTTATGGCCCAGGATGAACCATTTGGTGCCAAGATTATCCCAAACTGTATTTTATGAGTGAGGGGCCTGGTGCCATTCTCAGTTTTATGACATTCCTTTCTTTCATTAGCAAATGGCTAGTGACTATATAACATCCAGCTGAAGACTAGCAGGGGAGTACTCTTTATGCCCCCTTCTGATGCCTGTGTCAGAAGCTTTCTCTATCTCCTTTATACTTTAATAAAACTTTATTACTCAAAAGCTCTGAGCGATCAAGCCTAGTCTCTGGCCCCGGATTGAATTCTTCTCTTCCAGGGGCCAAGAATCCTGGCGTCTTTGCGTGATTCAGCAACAACCTTTCAACAGCAAATAGCCTAGTAAGTTCTATTTCCTGGGGAAATGCATTTTCATTGTCTTCGGGTGACTCTAGTCTTGCACCTTTCACTGCAGGTTGGAAGTTGGCTGCCCCAGTGCTTAGCTCTTGGCCCCCTAGTGTTGTGAAGGGCTCCTCCAGACCTTACCTGTGGTGCAGCTGTCTCTTGCACCCAGCCGAAACCCTTCCATTTTGTTCTAGGGAGAGAACAGGCAAGGATTGTTCAGACAAGTTGGATGTGACATCCAGCACAGAACACCACATTTTATAGACAAGGAGACTGAAGGGGGAAAAAAAAACAACTTCTGAAGGTCAACATAATCTAATGGATGAGCTGAGACTAAAACCGAAGTCTGCTGACCCTCAGCCATACTTGGCACTAGACTGAGGCTCCTAGTGAAGAGTATATAGGCAGTCCCAACACGAGGGCACTGACACGTGGTTTCCCAACACTGGTGTTTAGTTACTGACAAGAGGCACTGAAAAACGTGCTGTCCATCCAGAAGACCAAACATGGAAACTGGTCATTTCCTGGCATCCTGGCTCTCTGCCTTAAGGATCTCAGTCCTGTCCTGAGTTCCAAACTCAAGATTGCCTGGCAAAGTTTCTCCCTTTGGTAAATTCACAAAAGAAGTTCTTCCCTAAGTTCTTCCATGGTGATGGTGGTGTAGAGAGTCACCAATCATCCCAGTTTTCCTTGGACAGAGAGGATCCCCTGATCAAAAGAGTGCCAGTGTTGAAACTGGGAGAGTCCCAGGCAAACTGGGACTAGTTGGTCATGGCAGAAGCAGGAGATGGTCATGAGTCCAGGTGGGCAGGAGGATGGACCATACATCCAGTAAAAGAGGGAACACCTGATTTGTTAGGTTCAGACCTGCTGTTATAGTACCAAAGATCTATGCTTCTATGTTCTCAGCTCAAACAGTCCTAGACGAGTAACTACCTCAGAGCCATCTCTCTCCTGCCCACTCTCCTTCTTTCGCCTTCCCCCATATGCCTTTTTCTTGATCTTTCTCTTTCTTCCCACCTCCTACTTCTTGTGCTCAGCGAGGGGATCCACTGAGGCCCCACCTAAGGATGACTACTCATGCTTCATTACTGGGAAAGTTCTTCACAACCCTTTCCAAAACTACATCAGGACCTTGCTGTGTGCAAAATATTGGAGTATTTTCCAAAGCTCAAGGAGTTAATGCTAAGAATGAATCTCTAATTGTGGGATTTCAGCATCTAGGACAGATGAACCAAAAACAAAAACAAAAACAAAAAAAAAACAAAAACAAAAAAACGTTTTGGAGTAAGTGAATTTCCTCCACCATCCATGGGATCATGCAACATAGAATATTATCTAACCTCTCCATCTATGAAACTGGCTGCAATGATTACCTTTGAAGGAAAAGTAATTTAATAAATACATTATTTTCATTTGAAAGTCAACATTCAGCTTCTGTCAGTTTCCTGACAATATTTTGTAATTCATTCTAATGGCATTGGATTTTTCAAGCCAAAAGACAATTCTGCCTCAAGACTTCATTGTCACCTCCTGCCTGAGTTTCCAGCCTGCCAGTCTGCCCTACAAATTTCAGACCTACCATCCCCCATAATCGTGTGAGCCAATTCCTTCAAATAAATGTCTTCATACATATATCCTATTGGTTCTGTTTTTCTAGAGAAAACTGATACATCAATTCAGCTCATTCTCTCTGTTGAAACTTGAAAAAGAAACAAACCTGAAAATACTTTTCATCTTTGGCTAGATCCTTTCAAGGAGGATTTTAAAGCATATTGCATAGGGGTGGCAAATGGGAGAACCATTTTTTTTTCTTTTAGGTATCAGCTTGTTTTCTGTGCTGACGATCTTGAAACCAAGCTGCTCTATTTTCTCACAAACTGCCCTTGAGTCATCTTAAATGGTGGTCTCCAGAGAGGACCACTGAAGAGGGGCTCCTGAGCATCTGAAGGTACCACACAGGTACCAGGTAAGTGACTAGAGTGATGAGGGGCAGAGAAGGTGATGCTGAAAGAGCTGAAGAAAGGGGAACTGGAGGGGAGAAGGCTCGAGGTGATATACCTGGACTCATAGAGAAATCAAATGATGCTGTCCATGTCTTTTAAATATGAAGAAACTGAGGCTTCAGGGGGTAGGTAATACAGCAATTACATGAAGCCACCTGCACCCAGGACTGGTGTTGAAGGGATATCAGAGAGAGATGGCAACTCCTTCACTGTATTACCTGGCCAATTTAGAATGCAGGCAGGACCAGAGCATGCTGCCTGCCCTGCATGCTGGAAGAGACTGGTCCCCTCTGGCTGCCCCTAAGTCCCTTAGGAACAGGTCAAGCAGAGCTACTCACATGATATATATGACCAAGCAACTGATAGCCAACCATCTCTTCCAAGAATGAGAGGCTTAAATTGCTGCTCTCTTTGAGCCTAGCCTGAGCAGAAAGAGAAGTTTGAAAAAAAAAAAAAAAAAAGGTGAGGGGAGGGTGGGCCTTCTCAAGAACCATCTTTTTCAACTATTTTTTTTGAAGATTTATTTATTCTCTCTAGCTTAGTGCAACGGAGAAGGCAATGGCATCCCACTCCAGTACTCTTGCCTGGAAACTCCCATGGTTGGAGGAGCCTGGTAGGCTGCAGTCCATGGGGTCGCTGAGTCCTACATGACTGAGCGACTTCACTTTCGCTTTTCACTTTCATGCACTGGAGAAGGAAATGGCAACCTACTTAAGTGTTCTTGCCTGGAGAATCCCAGGGATGGCGGAGCCCAATGGGCTGCCGTCTGTGGGGTCGCACAGAGTCAGACACGACTGAAGCGACTTAGCAGCAGCAGTAGCAGCAGCAGCTTAGTGC
The DNA here is from genome assembly GCA_006410675.1 of Oreotragus oreotragus. Taxonomy (NCBI): domain Eukaryota; kingdom Metazoa; phylum Chordata; class Mammalia; order Artiodactyla; family Bovidae; genus Oreotragus; species Oreotragus oreotragus. Next base: position 61,353 of record SJYX01020967.1, read on the forward strand.
AAATGACCACACCTCTGGTGAGAAGGCTGCCATTATGTCCCAGATGCACCCTCTCAGTGCTCTGTCCCCTGAAGACCCCTGTGCCCATCAGTCCCCTCCCAACATCACCATCATCATGCTTCCTCCTGCCAACAACCCAGTTCCCTCATTTTAGAGCCATCATCTCTTCATTCATTCATTTAAGCACTACGAAACACTTCTCTTCCTACACAGGGAAGACAGTTGGACCAGTTTAGAGAACAGCTCTTTCCAGAGACTGGGAAAGAAGGTGATTCCTTCTACCATGCTTGGATAACCCCACTTGGCAACACATCTCCACTGGGCAGAGCTGAAAGGGGCACGTGGGGATGGCAAAGACAGAGACACCCTTGTGAAAATTGTGAAACTGATTCAGTTTCACCAAAATACTGAAACTGGCCTGAAATAGACAAAAACCTGGGCAGACTATCTTCAGTTTTGTTCAGTCCTCAGTCATGTCCAACTCTTTGAGACCCCATTAATCGCAGCATGCCAGACCTCCCTGTCCATCACCAACTCCCGAAGTTCACTCAGACTCACGTCCATCGAGTCAGTGATGCCATCCAGCCATCTCATCCTCAGTCATCCCCTTCTTCTCCTGCCCCCAATCCCTCCCAGCATCAGAGTCTTTTCCAGTGAGTCAACTCTTCACATGAGGTGGCCAAAGTACTGGAGTTTCAGCTTTAACATCATTCCTTCCAAAGAAATCCCAGGGCTGATCTCCTTCAGAATGGACTGGTTGGATTTCCTTGCAGTCCAAGGGACTCTTAAGAGTCTTCTCCAACACTACAGTTCAAAAGCATCAATATTTGATGCTCAGCTTTCTTCACAGTCCAATTCTCACATCCATACATGACCACTGGAAAACCCATAACCTTGACTACACGGACTTTTGTTGGCAAAGTAATGTTTCTGCTTTTAAATATGCTAGCTAGGTTGGTCATAACTTTTCTTCCAAGGAGTAAGCGTCTTTTAATTTCATGGCTGCAGTCACCATCTGCAGTGATTTTGGAGCCCAAAATAATAAAGTCTGACACTGTTTTCACTGTTTCCCTGTCTATTTCCCATGAAGTGATGGGACCAGATGCCATGATCTTCGTTTTCTGAATGTTGAGCTTTAAGCCAACTTTTTCACTCTCCTCTTTCACTTTCATCAAGAAGCATTTTAGTTCCTNGAAGGCTTTCTTATCTCTTCTTGCTATTCTTTGGAACTCTGCATTCAGATGCTTATATCTTTCCTTTATAAGAAAAGTATTCACCTTTGAAGGTGAATACTTGGAAGAAAATCCTCAGATTCTCAAAAGGGTCTGGGGTATGTAGTCACCCCCCAGAATATCCCATACTGTGAGCTGGAATGCATACACAGACATATGTTCTTTATGCCAGTGTCATAACCAAGAACAACATGTTTTTAAGCAGTACCTAGATACCTTTGCTCTGTGTGATGCGCTCTGGTATTTCCTACTTTGTTCTGTGTTATTCTGTCCCACTGTCTTCTGTTTCATCCTCTGAGAAATGCTAACTGGTGACTTGCTAAGTTGACTTTTTAAACGCCACTAATGGGCTGTATCCCACAGATTGAAAAACATTGCTTTAAGAGCATTGGTTCTTAAAATTTTGGTGTGCATAAAGTTACCTGGTATAAATATTTAAAATGCAGACTTGAGCAGCCCTGCACTTGTAGCAAATCAAAATCTCTGGCGAGAGGGCCACAAGAATCCAGATTTTAAACCGGCACTGCAGGAGATCCTGATGTAAGGTGATTTGGGGTCTGGAACACTCACACTTGGAGAAATTACTCCCTAACGGACTTTGGAGCTTAGCTGCTCCAGGCTTCAGATTACACATTTACTTGGAGACAGTAGAGCTTAGTGGGCATCCTCTGAATCCAAACTGAGAATCTTCCTGTTATAGTTGCCCCAGTTACCCACGCTCACTCCTGGACCTTGCTGTGCTTTGATCTTGCTCTTTTTCCAAGATCTGTTATGGCCCCTGTGAAGGCAGAGAAGGAGTTAACTGGGGCCATAGAACGGGGCGCGAAGGAACTGAAGGGTCATTATACAGAGTGGCCGGGGTGTGGTCAGCCTCCAGTAGGTGCCCAGAGTCAGCCCCAAATTAGAATGGGGCGGGATTGGAGACGCTTTTCCTGCTCACTCGCCTTTCATGTATAACCACATGCAGTGCGTCAACATGCTTTCCGGCGCCGTTAGGCACCAGCAGTTTTGCTCCCTCTGGGTTCACGGACCCTTGGTATTCCTGTTATGTGTTGTCTTAGAATAGCTCTGCGCTCTGGGGCTTGGGCAGCTGGACACTGTCCATTAACTCTCTCAGCACCAGTGCTTTATAGTTGCTAAGGGCATCTTAGTTGAAATAGAGCAGCAACCACAATAAAATAAGAAAGCAATTGCTGGTCAGGAGACCTGGATCCTTGCCCTTGCTCTGCCACTATGTGTGACCCCAGGCTCCCTGAGCCTCAGTTTCCTCACTTGGAAAATAAAATGACAAATTTGGTTAGACTTTAGACCATCTTGAAAATCCCTTCTACCTCTGAAATTCCACAGTTCTTTTTTGTTCTTCTTCTTATTTTTGTACCCTCTGCTGCTTCCTTTTACATTGTAGAAGTCGTCCCTCTAAAGCCTCCCCTAGGTCTCCTGTCCACAGGAGACTCACTGAGGTTGGGAATTGCCAGAGAACCAGGTGACAGAATGTATTCCTGTTTAGTGCACAGACAAGGTACAGAATTTATAAAGCAAGTTCACTGCAAGCTTGTGTAATAAGGCCTGGGAATTTGGGGACATGTTTGTCTTTTCCGACATGACTGGCTATTTTGTTTTGTGAATGGAAATACATTGTATGAACTATCATGTAATAATAGTAGTTATAACAATAATAACACATGATGATACTGATTTGAAGGTGTAGAACACTTTAGTGTTTATGATTTTTTTTTTAATGGACATCACTTCCTTGACTTGACCTTTTTGATAGCCATGTGAGTTAGGCAGGGAAGGTCTGCTGTCCCCACTTATTTTATTAAGCAGATGAAGAAATGTTGAGGCACAGATTGCGTGTGTGATGTATCCAAGTTTACTTGGTCAGCAAGTGGCAGAATTAAGACTAGACTGTAGGTCATCAGCATGGTTCAGGACACTTTCCACAGAGTACCATCTTGCTGGGACGGGATAATCATTGTTTACCCAGATGCCTTAAAGACCTGTAGAACTCAATAACCTACTAATCTGGAAATTGACCAGGGCGTCTCTTACTCCATCCAGCCCTGTAAACTTTTGCCAGCAAAGTATCGGCTGGTTAATAATATGCTGTAATTTAGAGCACACAAACCAATGGATACACGGAGTCCCTCAGCAGCCACCCAGATTCACGCTGCCGTCGTCGATTAGGCAGGGCTGGGGGAGGCTGAAGATGTTCACTGTCCTTACTTGACTGGCCTTACTGTGTGCCATGCTTACTGTGGAGCTCTGTGGCTGTGACATCTGTCATTAATCAGTGCTGATTAACTACCCACCCGTTCTTGGTGATAGACATTCATTGAATATTCCAAACTATCCCCTGTCCTCAAGAGTCTTCCTTCCAGTAAGGCAAGATAAATTTCAAAATAACACATGAGAACTGATGACTCTGCAGGCAGCTGATCTGATGACTATTTAGACTTCATTATATGTAGTTCTGTAGTTTCACAGATCCCTGGCTTGGGAAGATCCTTGGAGAGGGAAATGGCAACCCACTCCAGTACTCTTGCCTGGAGAATCCCATGGAAGGAGGAGCCTGGTAAGCTATAGTCCATGAGGTCACAAAGAGTCGGACATGACTGAGTGACTTCACTTTATTTCTCCTTTCTCATTGTTATCATGAGCCAAGTAAGGAAACACATTGTCTCAGTAACAGGTATTCTGCAGGGGTGGGGTTTAAATCTTAGGGATACCCTTTCTTCCCAAGCGGCTTGTTGGTACTTGATATGTGTAAGGACCATTTGCCAGGCAGAAAGAGTTATTGGCGGTCGATTAAGCTTCTCCACTTTTGCCTGATGCCGGAGAGATGCCTTCTCCCAAGGTAGTGGTTACTGCTTTGAAAATAAGTGTGTGGATTTCTGAGTGATACAGTTCTAGTTTGGCACAGACAGGTATTTATTTTTCCACAGTGGACTACCAGGAGTGAGCCAGACTGTCTGTCTCAGTCATCTCCCAAGATCTCACTCATTTAAAAAATCTGCTAACACATCTGCGAGTAGTTTTTTCTCTGTATGTTTGTCATGTGCTGTAATTACTTATGGGGTTTCTGGTGACATCTTGATTAACCAGACAAGAAAAACCTGAAGAATTAATTGTAGTGTTGTTCACTGATTATTCTATGGAATATGTGGATCCAACTGTTAATGTAGATGGTTATAAAAAATTTTTTAATGAGAAACATAAATGGCTTTTTTGTTCTTTGGTCATCAGTCATATCTTTGTTATGCCTTTTACTTTGCTGTGATATTTTATTTTAATTAAGTGCATTAATCAGCTCAGAACGTTAAATGATTATAGCTAGCCTATTTTGGGGAGCTGTCAGGGGGAAATTTTAATACTTAAGTAAATGTATAGGCCCTTAGTTCTCTGGATCATATTGGTATAGTTTTTCTTCTCCAGCATTTAGATTGTACCCAGAGTGCATTGAGAGGGTTTGGTAATCTCTTTGCTTATGCCTCCCTATAGTTCTGAGAATGCTAGTGGCAAGGGAAGGACCCAGGTCTACAGCAGCCATGAGTGGTCTGGTGGGCAGGTAGATCTTCTAAGTCAGCCAAATCAGGGTTTCACAATGGGTCAGCCATGTATCAGGACTGGGGTAAGATGTGGGCTAAAGCTAATGGACAGCTTAGAGCAGAAAAGGCATGTCTTAGATCCAGGAGGTCTGCAAACATGGAAGAACCCAGTCAAAAGTAAGAATTGTGCTCCCTTTAATGCTCAGAACAGTGCCCAGTACATAGTAAGTGCTCAATCAGTATTTGTTGCATCAATGAATGAAATAAGAAGACTTTTGTGATCAAGGAAAGTCTTTCCTTTCGAGAGAAGGAGGCTGGACAGTAAGCTGCCAGAAATCTTGGCAAGAAACCAGGGTGGAAAATACTCATTATCTTAGGCCAGCCACCCTTCAACCAGTTCTCTTGTGACCCACAGAGCTGTCTCAAGTGAGGCTCTAACCTCCCCTCCCCACCGTGGACAAGGGTGGGGGAGGGGTGATTGAGGGAAGGCAGAATCTCTCACCTAGCTTGAATTGATGGAGACATTTCCATTCAGCATCTGTTAATACAATGGCTCGGGTCTGGGAAACACTCCCACTTCTCTGACCTAACTCAGGGCTACCCTGGTCCTAAGGTCACTCAGGAAATAGTCATTAAGATGTCATACGCGTGCTAGTCCAATTCTCAACTTCAAAGCAGATTCCTAAGCTCCCGGCTCTCGAATATGCCATTATCCCAAGGGTGTGGCTGGACTCCTTGGAACTGATCCAAAGCCACAAGAATTCTATTTCCATACAGCTCTTTCCCCACACGTGATTATAGGGGACAGTTTAGACTATTTGGAGTAAGGTGGGTACACCACTGCATGAATCCTTTCTAATCATCTGTCTAGGCCACTGAAGACAATTTGTAGTATTAACTTATCCCTGAAAAATGGAGAGCTCATTTCTCCATATGTAGAATATACGTTTTCTGCCTTTGGCCCTTTTTTCTTTCTGTCTCTGAACTCTCCTACTCTGATCTCATTGCTGGCAAAGCTGAAGCTGTCGCTGTGATAAGCCCAGGGAAGTGTGCCTACCCCCTCCTTGTCTGCCCGCCTGCCTATCTTTGAAAGATGCCTCCAGGCTCCCGCTGTACTACTGGGTCACACAACCAGCAGCAACCATTACAGGCAGAATCTTTTTCAAGTCAGTTCCCACCTTGGTGATTTTTTCTTCTTCTTCTTCTTTTAACACCTTCCCCAGCAAATCCCATCCATCCTCTGGCTTATCTGGGTCAGCAAGGGTCTGATTTTATGCATGGCACTGTCAAGCCATAAATCCGCTGAGGCTTTGCCTCTCTCTCCAGCAGGTTTGCTTCTGTCAGCATCAGCAAAATGCATAATAGAGAAAATAAGCCAGAAAGGCTAATAACACTCATCAGAATAAAATAATCTCTTTGGCTGCCTCAGTTCATTTCATTTTAATCAAGGCACCAGGAAGGAATTTAGGTATAGAAATCTAGCCTCCTCCTTGTCACCAGTTTCCTGTCCAACTATCACTAAATGGTCCCTTTTATTATGGTGTTGTGTTTTTTTTTTTTAAATTTTAATCATCCTCATAGCTAGGTACTGAGTAATCTGTACTGGAAGATGTATTTGTTTAACTCATTTGGATTTTTGTCTAACAGCACATATATGTCTGTTTTTAAAAGTGAGAAACCACCTTCTTAGATGTATTGATATTTGCATCTTCATATACAGACTGGCAGGTTTGAAAGGAATGGTGGGAAAGGGGCCCAGTGGAAGCAGAGAAGCACCTAGGGTTCTGGCAGTCTGGCCTCACTGTGGCTTCCTCCCTGTCTCCCTCAGCACAGTTCCCTGTGTGGAACGCAGGGCTGCTCCTTCACCTTGCCCCTGGGGGGAAGGACAGTGCAAGATTAAATTCTGCTCTCCCGTTGGTATCTCCCTCACGTCTTCCTAGAGACTTACAGCTGCTTGGTTAATTGCCTGTTGCTGCTGTCTGATCCCAGCCATTATTTGCCGAGGGCTGTGCATTTGCAGCAGGCTGCGCTCTTGGCCCTGGCCCAGGGCCGGGTGAGGAGCATGTTGGAAATTGATGAATGCTGAATCCTAGTGCATTTGGAAATAAAAATAATACTTCTTCACATTTGTATAGTGCTTTAGTGTTGATGTAATTCGTTTGCACCCACCATCTCATTTTAGCCACACAACAGCCTCATAAGGTGGGCAAGGCAGAGACCACTGGCCCAGAGAGAAACAAATCTCAGTAGAGCACCACAGAAGCTCAAGCCATCCCAGTAATGCCAGGCTTGCATCATGCAGCCTGTCTGCAGATCTGTGAACGTAGCAATCGTTAATTAAATGGTACCTTACGCCAGGAGAGCTTGCAGGTTTGCAGTCATGCTTTGAAGATCTTGGGAGAGCTAGATGTTCAACAACGGGGCATGTGTCCATTTTACAGGTGAGACGGCTGAAGGGACGTGCACTCCCGAGGTCGATGGAGACTGAGTCAACTCTTCACCTTAGTGTTTTAGAGGAATCCCTTTAAGGATCTGGTGGCTAAGTGTGTTGAATGTCCATCAATAGTTTAAGTTGAAGGAGAAGAACTGGGCTAATGTATTTGACGTTAATGATTCAACTGTACAGGTTTAGCTCTTTCAGTGCATTTATAATGATCATCTCGTCTGTGGATGCTTAGTTGGCTTGTGACTTTCTGGGCCTCCTTTCCCCCCCCCCCTTTTTTTTTTTGACTCCAGAGTCATTCCCTCTCAATTACAATATTACATTTTCTTGAGCTTCCTCCTGAAAAAAATTTTTAAGTAAGAAAAATCCTTCTGGATATTTTGTCTGCTTTTTAGGGATTAGTGTTTGAGGAGGTTTGCAGCTGTTCAGCACATGCCTAAGGGATTCAGACCCTTTTCTTTAAAGGCCCAAGTATCACACAACCTAAGACTCCAGGGGCGGGGAAAGTAAAGAAACTGTACAAACAAATGATAGATGGATAAGATATAAAGACAAATTTCAATCTCCTGACCAAACGAAGCTCCCTTGGCTCTAGCAGCCCCAAATAAAATCAAGCTGCAAAGCTGCTGAAGCAGGAAACCACTCTAGCAGAACCTTAATATGCTCCCTATGAAATCACGTCTCGTTGACTTGTTCATTTTCCAGCCTGAAGTGTGTTTCGCCTTTGTTCGTGTTGGCTAGGAAAATCATCTTTACAGTAGAGTTGTGTTCCCCTCCTTCCACATGCCCCATACCTCTCCTACATCACTGTCCCAAAATAAATAAATGAATTAATTAAAACACCTCCGTTGGAAGGAGAAATAAGTCCAAAGAACTTATAAGTCCAAACTCAAATAAGAAATAAGTCCAAACTCAAAGAACCAAAAATATCATTTGAAAGCTACATTAATAGTCAAAGACAGTGGGAAATCCTGGGAGAAACAGACAGCGGACTCTAATATTATTTTGTTTTAGGGCCAGACTCCTTTTTTAAAACAAAGATTTTACACAGAGCTCTCATATATGCAGCAGATTAAAGCAGTATTTTATTGGTGTAAATCTACTTTTGAAGTACCAATTTATAATCAGAGGGAACAGTGAGGCTGGGTTTATGAACCCCGATTATGAATCAGAGTTACAAGTTTATATCAGTTTCAGCATCAGAGTTATTTTAGGTGCTGGTTTGTGTTGTTTGGCATCAAGAAATCCTGACTCATACAGATAAGTTGTCATAATCTTGAGATAGCTTTAAATTGATTTAGATGCTTGAAAAAGAAGGACGGTTCTTGTTTTAAATTTGAATCACTGACATTACCTAGAAGCTATTCCCATTCTCCTTCACCAGTATTAACTGGATAAATGGGAATGTTTAATAAACTTAACAGCATTGGTAATGAAATTAGGTGATACTGAATGCGTTTACCCTTATTATCCAGCCGTGGTCTACCATGGGCCCAACAGAGGCCCTGAGCCTTCTGTGGCATGCAGTTGAACTTGGCCACTGTGTGTCAAATCAGGTAAACCTGAACACCTTTACCCAAGGAGACACGTAGGTTGAATTAAAAACTAAACCTGTACAGAGCAACATTCATTCTAATCGATAGCATATTTTTCAACAGTCTGGACCCATACATTGATTCTTTATTCCAAAACACGCATATAACAAAGCTTACCTGGGCAGCCTATGAGACATTGGTGGAATCTGCTGCAGGGAAACTGGGTCCTGGGCCCCTTACATAATTCAATAGAGGTTGCTCATTTGAATGGGTGTATTACAGTTGTTTGAAATTGAAATGTAATGTTCTGTAATTCCAGAGTTTCTCAGAACGCATTATTAAAGCTCCTCCTCACTGAAACTAATAATGGCTGTCCCACCACATGCTATAAGAATGGAAATAAATGCATGTGGTAAAAATATGGATACTTGTAGCACCTTACAAGTTCTGAATAAGTATAAATTTAGGAGTGGTAAGTGATAAGGCATTTTAAAAGATTCCCGCCTCTTCCCATCCTTTTTAATTTATCTTTGTTTCCTCGAGGCACTGCATCCTGCTCTATGGTACTGGGCTGGTTTCCCCTCTCCTGCCTCCACCTGTGATCTGTGATGGATTCAGTGCGTGGTGGACTGGCTGGCCCCTGTGCCTCTAGCCTTCTGCAGTATTATAAGTCTTTCTTTGTCTCCCAGCTGTATTGTGATAGTATCACTTTTATAACCACAAAAGCACCTACTACTGTACTTTGTCTGTTTAAAGCGCAGATGTTTATACACTTATAAATTCGAAATGTAGCGTTGTTTTTATGTATGTAGACGGTCATAGAGAAGAACAAAGAGGGACCACCAACCCACAAGAAACAGATTGAAACCAGTTGTAAAGTTAAGGTCACGTGAGATCTGCCCCTTTAAAAAATGTGTGCATTTGTGTGGTATATTCCAGGCTTACTGAGGACATGGATGTCTTGTCACCCAGTAAAAATTAGGTTATTTAGGATTTTGTAACCGGGGGCTGATTTGGAATCAGCTTGAAAGTTCTCTTGTAATGGAAACATTGAATGTTGCTGAATGCCTGTGCTCTGATCTCACTGTTTTGAATTTAGGATTGTTTCCTATTTACCTCTTTTTTGTCCCCAGGCGCTAGAAATTTTGAAAGGAGTGAACTAATTACATGTATCTCTGTCTTAGTTAGTATGTATTTTTAATTTCCATAGAAATCTTTTAATTTTCCTAGAAAGTGGATACAGTTGTTATCACAGTGATCAGCACATATGTGATAGGGACTTTGACCACAAAAGCATGGTGCCTGGCAGGGGCTGAGGGTAGAGGGCAGGTATAAAGTAGTTTATACTGTTCATGGGGTTCTCAAGGCAAGAATACTGAAGTGGTTTGCCATTCCCTTCTCCAGTGCAAACTCCGGGAGTTGGTGATGGACAGGGAAGCCTGGCGTGCAAAGAATCAGACGCGACTGAGTGACTGAACTGATAAAGCAATTTCAGTTTGGACTCTTAATATTCATTGATTTGGAGCAGCCTCTTGGTACTGTTTAGACAGATATTTTGATTTAATGGTCTGGTGTGTTCAGAAGCCCGGAGAAAGCAATGGCACCCCACCCCAGTACTCTTGCCTGGAAAATCCCATGGACAGAGGAGCCTGGTGGGCTGNATATTCATTGATTTGGAGCAGCCTCTTGGTACTGTTTAGACAGATATTTTGATTTAATGGTCTGGTGTGTTCAGAAGCCCGGAGAAAGCAATGGCACCCCACCCCAGTACTCTTGCCTGGAAAATCCCATGGACAGAGGAGCCTGGTGGGCTGCAGTCCATGGGGTCGCTAAGAGTTGGACATGACTGAGTGACTTCACCTTCATTTTTCACTTTCATGCATTGGAGAAGGAAATGGCAACCCACTCCAGTGTTCTTGCCTGGAAAATCCCAGGGTCGGCGGAGCCTGGTGGGCTGCCGTCTATGGGGTCACACAGAGTCGGACACGACTGAAGCGACTTAGCAGCAGCAGTTCAAAAGCCAGAGTAGGTGTGGTGTGATTATTTGTTAATGGTTACCTTACGTCTGAATTGAAAGAGCTCCTCTAAGTTGAATTCTAACCTACAAGTCACAGGTGTCTGGCACAAGAAGGGAGGTGATGCAGACTCGATAACCAAACCATTCACAGCTTTCTTTCTTTGCAATAAGAGTCTTACTGTAGGGAGGCAGGAGGGGAAATGGGAATAAACAAGGTGTGATATTTGCAGTGATTAAGAGCATTCTCTTTGCAATTATGGGGCTTCTTCTTGAATTCCAGCATTGCCACTTTTTAGCTGTATGATCTTGAACAAGATATTGTAACCTTTCTTAGTCCAACTTTTCTTCATCTGCTGAATGCGGTTGATAACCCTCACTTCGTCAGGTTTTGTAGGGTTCAAATTAAACAACAGGAGTATAGGGCCCAGCCATATGCCAAGTACACAGTAAGCTCTTGATAAATAGACCTACCTTCTGTTTCTTTCCTTAAAGAAATCCACATTGCAGATGCAAAACTTTCTGTTGCTTCAATTAGTGCTGGGAGCTGATTATCTCATCAATAACTTGTTGAGATCACATCCTTTGCAGGAGAAATGAGCATCTCGGTTTAGTTCTTTACTGCTCCACTCAGGCTGATAACGTCCTCACAATACACGGCACAGATAACGGTTTATGCTCTTGGTTGTATGGGACATGAGAAAATGGCTCAGTCAATGAAATCAGACCTCCATGGATGTGTTCTGTGGGACTGAAGAATTTTCAGTGACTTTTTCATGGCAAATGTGTCCACAGCTGTCTTCATTGAATCCTGTGGGAGAGAAATGTGAGGGATTCAGTCTGTAGCTTGGATTTTGTCTAGAGACTAACTTTTGTCTGTAATCCTAGACACAAACCAAATATTGTAGTGGTTGAGGTCATGGAATTTGGAGTCAGACCTCCTAGAATCATCCTAGTCAGTTCAGAACTGTGGTCTGGTCCCTGACTTCCTTTTACTGTCACTGTGACTCCTTGCTAGCTGTGGGCAAGTGACAACTCTCTGAGTATGTGTTGTTTTGGGTTTTTTTAATCAGTGAAATAAGGATAATAGTAATTCTTTTCTGAAAACAAGATGATGGAGCTTAGATGAGATAATGTATATAAAGCTTTTACCAAGTTTCTAGAACACACAGGTGTGGATGCTAAATCGCTTCAGTTGTGCCAGACTCTGCAACCTCATGCACTGTAGCCTTCCAGGCTCCTCTGTCCGTGGGATTCTCCAGGCAAGAATACTGCAGTGGGTCGCCGTTTCCTCTTTCAGGGGATCTTCCCGACCCAGGGATCGAACTCGTGTCTCTTATGTCTCCTGCATTGCTTGGCAAGTGGGTTCTTTACCACTAATGCCACCTTCTAGAACATAATAGACGCTCCACAGATAATCCTACTTCTCTTACCACCGCCTTCTCCTTCTTCTTATTTTCTCCCTTTTTCCTCCACCGAGCTTTCAGAAAAAGAGAAAACTAGAGGTGCAGCTTCAGGAAAGACATCTTTATTTCTGGTTTGGCTCTGATCGCTATGATTTTGTGACATGGACTATAGTCAGAGATGTTGACCCTGCCTGTTCACCAATGCTGATTTGTTTTCTTGCCGTTTCTCTGCAGGAAGGATCAGAATGTTCTCTCTCCAGTCAACTGCTGGAATCTCCTCTTAAACCAGGTGAAGCGGGAGAGCAGGGACCACACCACGCTGAGTGACATCTACCTGAATAATATCATTCCTCGGTTCGTCCAGGTCAGCGAGGACTCAGGAAGGCTCTTTAAAAAGGTAAATAGGCTATTTCTAACCACAGACACCATCTTGTAAATAAGAGGAAGAATATCTTATTGGCCCACTTAAAAGGCTTTCCATGGGTCTTGCCCTAAAAACGTACTGATGGAGAGAAAACATTGAACTGGCTCTTTTTCTTCCTTTCTCAGATGTTTTATAGCAGCCCTGGGAAAGGAACCATTTGCAAGGTACAACCCCAGGTCTGGCAGCATAATTCATAATTTGTGACTATTAATCATGACTGTATTGGGTTAATTTTCTAAGGGATTTGTGAAGCTATTGAGATTCAGAGGTGTTCTGTGCTGTTTTATGATTTCCTCTTCTAGTTCATTTAGCACGTCCGTGTATGTTTTTGTTTTTAGTTTAGTTCTGTTTCCAAGTTCTCATCTTGGCCAAGGTGAACTCGTGAATTTGGTTATTCTTATCATGACATATCTTTGTCTTTGGCCCCTGAATGTGTTTTTTGTTTGTTTGTTTGTTTGTTTTGGTGCTCCCAGGTGGAACTTGAACCCATCCCTGAATGTTTTCTGAAGCTCAATTGTTCGTCACAATTCCTTGGGTATATGTCAAACATTTTGACTAAGGAAAAACTTAAAATTAATTGTGATAATATTAGGAAATTTGCGCCAAATTCACCCATCAATAGTGAAACTAGCGTTTTGGAAACCCAGGAAGCTCTTTTCTAAGCTCTCAACCTGAGCTCTTAATGGTGTCATTTATTCTTAACTTTTGGTTACAAATGGTGGCAAACACCCCAACCATTGTACATGATGTACCATTGCTGACATTCAAGCTCTGACATTTCCAAAAGATTTTTTAAAGAAGGTGAATAACCTTCCCACAAGTGATATGTAAAAAGAAGATATATTTATATAGAGGGGTATCATTGGTTTCGTATATAGGGAATTCACTGGTTTCCAGTTGACAAAATCAGTGTTAAAATTTAAGGCTGGGGGAGAATGGACTTTGGTAAATAAGACTGTGATCCATAGTGGCCTTAGCTCTTGATCAGTTTTCTGATTCTTAACATTAGGAAGTATACAGATCTCAGTAGGTCTGGAATTAGAACCCAATTTCTTCTTCTTTTTACCAGCATAAAAAAAGAACTTCTTTAGAATTGTCCATCTACCTAATTGCATCTGTGAAGGGGCTTTCCCTGTGTTGTCCAGATAGGATATTAAGAGTAAAATCATCTGAGAATGAAAGAAGGAAGAGAAAGATAACTCCTTGCAGAGCTCATTGGCTATTTTTAGTGGCCCGGCTGTGCTGTGGTTGGGCCCATACTTCATTTAGGGGCGAGGGTACTTTTCACCATCTCCTCATGCTTCCTAGCATCTGCTCCAGCTTGCTTGTCATTAGCTTAAATTATTCTGTAACATTTGGTGACATTGTATGTGACTAAAATTAATGAGTACAGTTAATAATACTGTATTCAATTCTGAAACACTGCTAAGAGAGTAGATTTCAGGGGCTCTTTTCCTACACACAAAAAAGGTAACTATGTGATGAGATGACATATATCTTGATTGTAGTAATCATTTCACTGTGTATGTGTATACTAAATCATTTTATACACCTGAAATATATAGAATTTGTATTAAAAAATTTTTTTAACCTTAGATGGAACCAGTGATCAGATACCATTTCTCTACCATCTTGACAGACACTTAGACCATCTCGAAAAGAAAAGGGGTTCATGGATAGTGTCCTCCTCTATTTCCTCTGTTCATCTGAGAAGAAATTTTTATGAGAGATGTTTAGCTATCTAGACTTCACCCCATCTCTCAGCTCCCTTTTCTCCAGTTTCAGAAGGTTAGAGAAGAACCAAGCTGAGAGAATCTTAAAACCCCTCCAGATTTTAGAGATGTTTGTACCAAAGGCAGTCAGTTATCAAAGCTACAAGTCCCTGGTTCCGCAAATGCCATTCACATTTCACCAAAGGCCTAAGTGCATGGCATGTATATAAAACATGGCATGTATCCCCATCCACTCATGAATGATATTCCGAGCTTTGTCTAAGCATTGGCCTCCTTAAGCAATGCATTTCTATGCTGAGGGTGTAAGGAAGAATTTCTGATTAATCACTGGATTGTTTATATATTACATTTCATTGAAGAAAAGTGAATATATCGTCGGCTTAAAGCTAAATGCATCTGTATAAACTGAAAACACCTGGTAACCAGCTTCCAGCTCAAGAAACAATATTTAGTACCCCCAGAAGCCCCCTCATACTCCTTTCCTGTCACTAAGGGACTGGGAGGGGTGTCCCCAGTCCCTCAGAACAGCATCACTCCTGACTTTTCACAGCAGGACTAGTTTTGCTCAGTCTCATCCTTTATATAAATAGAATCTTGCAGTGTGTACTCTTTTGTGTCTGGCTTTTCTCATTCAACATTGTATTTGTGAGATTTGTTCGTATTGTTGTAGGTAGTTGTAGATCATAGGACTTTTTCTGGATCTTTATAACTTTTCATCAGTTAAATTATAGTGGATTAGAGATATCCTTAGGATTGTCAAATAACCAATGTTTACCATCCCACAGGGTGAATAACCTCTTTTCTTTCTCCCCTGGGTTTCACTGTAGGCAGAGAACTCTAAGGTAGAAGCTAGCTTGGCTAACCCTAAGAACGGATTAATTCTGTTTGGATGAGAAGCCCTCTGCTTTCTAGTAATGGGCAAGGAAGCAGTTTCTCTCCATACCTCACAGTTTCAGCCTCCTTTGCTTAGAGTGTGTTGCACGTGAAGGATTAGGATCCCACAGGTTGAGCTATAGTAATCGGATAAGAGAACTGAGGCGTGTCCCTGGCCACCCTGGCAGTTTCGTCCGCTTCTTGGGGCTTGCTTTATGCCCTTAAAGCAGAGCCCTTCCCTAAGAGATTCTTTCTCTTGGGCTCAGCTTAGCCAGTAACTCTGAAACTCTGGACAATTCCTTCTTTTTTCTCTGCCTTAGTTCTCTCAAGTTTAAAAGAAAACTGAGCTATAGGACCTTCATTCTGCCTCTGAAATCTAATGCACTGTAACTGTATGGTAACAGGGACATCCTACCCTGGGGACTTCCTTCTGGTTGCTGGGTGACCTTTGTTACATTGTGATAAGGTAAGCTGCAATCCCTGAGATAAGAACTGACAAAAGTACGTGTGGGTATAGAGAAGAGGCTCGCTTAAGCAATGGAAGACCACGTTTCTTAAAAGATTGAAGTATTGTTTCAGATTCTTTTATCTATAATGGCCAGCAACCAAGAGATACCACACTGAAATCCAAATATGTAGAATAAATGCACCTCTTATTTTACCTGTAAATTTGGTTTCAGTAGCAAAAGGAAAAGCCCACATTTCTCTGGAGACCCAAAGAAAATATACCTTTATTTCTGGTTCAGCTGTAGACACCTGAAAATTTACCAGTATTTTATGTGAATTTGAATCTTCTGCTTGTCACTGGGAAAAGTCAGGGCTTTTCTTCCTTTAAAGAAATTTATTTTAATCTATAAAACTTAATGATTCTCTGGCAAAGGTTATAAATCATCAGAACCAAAATTTTTGAACCCTTGTGTGGTAGGTACAGTATTAAGCACTTTGTATGCATTATCTTATTGAATCCTTACAACACTTGTATAAGGTAGTTATTACTATTATCCTTATAGAGGAAGAAACTGAGACTTCGAGAGATTAAGCAAGAAAAGAAATGAGGCTGGTATTTAAATACAGCCATCAGGCTCTAGAACCCAGGGTTTTCCACCTACATGTTCTATTAGGCCTCTCTAGGTATTGTATGCAGAGTAGAGGGTACTCTGGATTTTCTTGCTCTTTTTCATTGAATCCCAATATTTCACTTAGTTACAGAATTAAACTAACCTCTTCTTTAGCATGCAACCCTTCAAAGGATCTGGAGGTGTTAAACATCAACCTTCAGTTTCTCCTACTCGATGTCTGGGCAAGCACCTGATGGTGAAAGTGAAATACAGCAGCTCGTTTTTCTCCCTAGAGGCAGAATCTCTAGTAAGAGGGGAACAAAGACTCATTAAAGATGAGAGCCGCCCGAAAACCTGACTGGAAGCTAATTTAGCTAATTTGGGGATGTCAGGGTGGCTGCACAATTGGCCCCTCTTTGCTCTGAACCCCTTAAGGGATGCTCCCTGCTGGCCCTCTGGTTTGTGGCTATGTCTGCTGGGACAGATTGCACATGTTGCCTGAAGTCCTGGTAGAGATTCCTTTAGCTAAATATAACATGTAAAGAAAGTAGCCTCCTGTCCGCAACTTAGAAACAGGCGCACTTCGTCTAAGACTCCAGGGGAAACTGAGCCCGTTTGCTGCTCCTGACATCTGCTTTCATGCTATGAAAGCTGAGTCTGTCTAACCCCTGTTGGAACCAGGGTCTGGGCAAATATTATTGCTGCCACCTTCATTTGTGTAATGCGGTGGCTTCAAAAACAGGGGCCAAATTCTACCAACTCTGACTCTCAGCTCCATCTCGTTTCTTTGCAGGGCAGGTCCTACTAAAGGATCCCACCAAGAAGAGAAATCGTTTCCCTCACTCTCTTGGTTTAAACTGAAATCAACTTGGATGTGCTTTTTCCCACCGGGGCGAAGACCACCCTGTTCTCTCTCCCCCCCTCACTTAGCTGGCACACTCTAAATGTACCTCCAACTTGGCTTTTCCAGTCACACTTTCTAGCCCTTAACAGCTGTTTACTCTTAGGCTTGGAAGGCCGTCAGTTCAGACAGTCCTAAGACTGAATTTTATTCTGCCTGCTATGGTATTTCAGGTAACTGTTTTATCTTTATTACCCTAAGGTTCTAGGGCAGAAAGTCAGGTTAAATTGAGAAAGCTAGGTCAGATTCCCAATAGACCAGTAGTTCTCAACTTCTTTTCGAGAGAGCCACTTGGGAAGTTTTTTTAAAAAAATCTTTGCGACCTTGAAGAGGCAAAAATTTCTTAGGATATCAAAAGCATGAACTATGAAAGAAAAAATGGACTTCATCAATTCTTAGACTTTTATTCTTGGAAAGATTTTGTTAAGAGAATGCAAAATAAGCCATAGGACGGGGAGACTGTATTTGCAATACACAAGACTCAATAAGAAGAAGATGGAATACCCAAATTTTTTTAAACAGATAAAAGATTTTAATAGACACATTCACCAAAGAAGATATATATAAATGGCTAGTAAGCTCATGAAAAGATGCTCAATATCATTACTCATCAGGGAAATGCAAATTAAAACCACTATAAAGAGATATGCTACATACGCACTAGAATGGTTGAAATTAAGAAGACTGACAATACCATTAGAATGGATGGAATTCTCATATGTTGCTGGTAAAAAATGTAAAAAGGTACAACTGTTTTGGAAAAATAGTTTGGCAGTTTCTTATGAAGTTAATAATGTACTTAACCATATGACCCATCAATTCCATATCTATGTATTTATCCAAGAGAAATAATAGTATATATCTACACAAAAACCTGTACCTGAATATTCATAATAGCTTTTGTGGTAGGCTGAATAATGGTCGCACCCCCAAAGATGTCCCTGTTCTAATCCCTAGAACCTGTGGATGTTGTTGAACTTTATCCATAAGTCTTTGCACATATGATGAATTTGAAGATCTTAGGATGTGGATTTAATTCTTGTTTACATAAGTGGGTCCTAAATGCAATCACTAAGTGTCCTTAAAAAAGGGAGGTGGAGGGAGATTACAGGCAAAAGAGAGGAAGGCCACATGAGAGAAGTGGAAGGAAGGAAGCAAAGTCACAGAGAAGATGCTAGGCTACTGGCTTTGAATATGGAGCCGAGGAGCTTGGCTCTAGATGCTAGGAAAGGAAATTGAGAGCCTCGCTGCTGATACTGTTTGGCCCAGTAAAACTGGTTTTGAACATCTGATCCCCAAAACTATGCAAGAGTAAATGTGTGTTCTTTCAAGCCACCAGGTTTGCAGTAATTTGTTATGGCTACTGTAGGAAACTAATATTTTATTTATTAGAGCCAAAACTGGTAACAACTCAAATATCCATCAACAGATGAATAATCATATTATAGAAAATCATACTGTGGTATGTCCATATATGAATACTAGTCAGCAGTAGAAAGAAATGAAATGCTATTGGATACAATAATGCAGATGAACTCACAGAACATTCTATTGATAAAAAGAAGCCAGACCTTATACATTCTGTATGATTCTGTTTATATGAAATCTTATAAAAGACAACTCTAATATATAGTGATAGAAAGTAAATCTGTGATGGTCTTGGGGCCAGAGTGGGGATGGGGTCAACTGCAAAGGAATACAAGGGAACCGGGGGTTGTGTAAAGGTCCTACATTCTTCATTATGGCGGTGTGCATTTGTCAAAATGTGTCATCATATATACTCAAAATGTATACATCTTATTGTATTCAAATTATGCCTCAGTAAAATTGATTTAAGCTAAGTTGCTTCAGTCGTGTCCGACTCTATGGGACCCCATAGACGGCAGCCCACCAGGCTCCCCCGTTCCTGGGATTCTCCAGACAAGAACACTGGAGTGGGTTGCCATTTCCTTCTCCGATGCATGAAAGTGAAAAGTGAAAGTGAAGTAGCTCAGTCGTGTCTGACTCTTAGCGACCTCATGGACTGCAGCCCACCAGGCTCCTCCGTCTGTGGGATTTTCCAGGCAACAGTTACTGGAGTGGGATGCCATTGCTTCTGGTTACATGTGCTTTAATTTAACTTCCTGGGGGTCCCGGAGGCTGCTGTCCAGGCCGAGGCGCTAGGCTGGGCTCTCCTGCAGTGGGCCCCCACGCCAGCCGTGCAGACCCTCGGGAAGGGCCGTGTCCTCCTCCAGGCCGCCCGTGCCTTCCATGAGCTCCTCGTAGGTGATCATCTCGGCAAACAGCCACGGCCCGAGCAGCTCCACCATGTCGGCCCACTCCAGCACCTCCTTCTCCAGCAGCTGCCTACCCACCTTGTCCACCTGTTCGCAGCAGCGTGTGAGCAGGTCCAGGGTGCACACATGCATGGAGCCAATTTAAAAGATAGTAAAAGAATACCATGCCAAGGCTCCACTTCAGGACAGTTGAATCATGGTCTCTAGGAAAGAGCCCAGCTGATCCTTGCATATAATCAGGGTTGAGAATCACTGCCATAGATACCCTGGTTGCCATCCTGGGGAAACCCAGGAGCATAGAGGTGTATGTGAAGCAGTAAGATCCTGTCCATCTGTCTGTGAGCCGTATTTTCCCCTGCTGCAGCAGTGTTGAAGCATCTAGGTTAGTTTGTCTAGGCTACCCATTGTAGTTTACCTTTATTCTTGGAGGATGACAAAGAGCGAATCTGGCTTTAGGGGTCACACTGAAAATAGGGGACGCAAGAAGGGTGCTGAGGAAGAATCATAAGAGGACCAATTAGTAGTTTTCTCCAGGACCCTGAGGTGTTAGACATGTCCTTTTCCCGTGAGATCAGTCAGAAGAGAATTGCCGTGACCGGTCAGATTTTCTCTGGCCAAGGAAATGGCTCTGGCAGTAAAACAAGTTAAAAGGCGATTTGAAACCAAAAGCAGTACTTGTTACCTACTGCTGCTGCTCCTGCTAAGTCGCTTCAGTTGTGTCCAACTCTGTGCGATCCCATAGACGGCAGCCCACCAGGCTCCCCCGTCCCTGGGATTCTCCAGGCAAGAACACTGGGAGTGGTTTGCCATTTCCTTCTCTACTAACCTGTTTATCCCCTTTGGATAGGACTTCCTATGGAGTCTTTGCGTCTAGCTGTTTGGCATATATGAGGGGAGAGATGATGACTCACCACCATGTTCTGTGGTGATGGTGTCATAACTGGGAGGAGAAGAAATGACCTATGACTCTGGTAGAGTTGAATGTCCCTGATCGGTACCATAGATTGAATGTATGAAGAAAGCAATAGATTTCCAAAGGTTTTGTTCTGCCCTCTTGAGAACAGGTTTGACCTAGAGACGTTTCTGGGGGAAGGAGTAGATGATTGACTTACCCCTCCCTCTCTTCCCCAGTCCACCCTACAGCTTCTCCTCCACAGAACTCAGTATCGATTGTTGATTAAATTTCCCCCGTTCTAGCAAGGTCACTATCAGCGGTGTGTGGTGCTTTATAGACAGCTGTTACCGTTGCCCAATTTATCTTGTTGGTAGCAAAACTCTGTTCCAATTAATTGAGCTTTATTCTCTCATATCTGATGAAGAGATCCCCTTTGGAAAAAAGAATAGGATGTGAAGCTGAGCTTATTTGAGTAGGGAATGGAAGGCTGCCAGCTACTTCAAAGGTATCTCTGATGATGGGGGGGCGTCAGGTTTGCTGCCAAAGCCAGCATTGAGGGGAGCTTTGTACTTAGTGCTGTTTGTGGCATTTTAGCTTTGGTTTCTGTGACACTGGGTCAGAAGCATCTGTATCCTCCCCCTTGGGGCTGCTCTCTGGGTGTCCCAGGTTTCTTTTGGCCTTAGGAAGATTCAGCTAAGAGGGAATGTGTGCATCAAAGATGCCTGCTTTGACTAAGGTTGGTTTATACATTACCTCTTTGGTGCTTCAGTTCTCAGGTATATATGTGCCTTTTTTGAAAGAGCACAAGGTACTCTGTGTAATGGTACTCCATCTTCATAAATCAAGGGGTGGCTAATAGTATCAGAAGAGCAATTTTAAATTACAGAAAAGAGAGATGCAGTGGACAAAAAACAAAAATGTCTCCACGCCACTTTGTATGTATTGGGATACTACCCTAAACTAGGAAAGCATGTAGTCCAGAAGTATTATAGTGAAAACTATATACACACCATTATGCTAGTGCTAAAGAGAACTTGAAATCAATTGAGGAGGAAGATTTGCCCCCAGGGGGCTTTTCAGTCCATTTAAAGCTCCCAAAACTTTCTATGGGAAGATGATAAGAATACTAATAAATAAGGAGCTTTCTTGAAATGCTTATATACTTTTATTGTTGTTTCTTACTCACCCAGTCATGTCCAACTCTTTTACGACCCCATCTACTGTAGTCCACCAGGCTCCTCTGTCCATGGGATTCTCCAGGCAAGAATACTGAAATGGGTTGTTGTTTCCTTCTTCAGGGTATCTTCCCAACCCAGGGATCAAACCCTCGTCTCCTGCATTGACAGGCGGGTTCTATACTGCTAAGCCATCAGGGAAGCCCTTTATATACCGTGCTGCTGCTGCTAAGTCGCTTCAGTCATGTCTGACCCTGTGTGACCCCATAGACAGCAGCCCACCAGGCTCCTCTGTAGGAGGCCCTAAATATATTTTCTCTA
This sequence comes from Oreotragus oreotragus, assembly GCA_006410675.1. Classification (NCBI taxonomy): domain Eukaryota; kingdom Metazoa; phylum Chordata; class Mammalia; order Artiodactyla; family Bovidae; genus Oreotragus; species Oreotragus oreotragus. The sequence goes on from SJYX01020967.1 coordinate 83,187, forward strand.
GTCTTTCCATCTATTTTGAAAGATTTTTTTCCCTTAGCCTTTTACATAAGTATAAAGTTGTTAGAGAAAGTGCTTGTTTTGTAAAGTGTACAGCTCTATGAATTTTTACAAATGGAATCAAGTGTGTAATTATTAGCCAGATAAAGAAAAGAATGTTCCCAGTATCCCACGAGCCCCGTTTTGCCCCTTTCCATTCATTATCCTCTGAAAGCCACTAGCCTGACTTCTAACACAATATAAGTATTTGCTGTTTTTGAAAAAAAGTTATATAAATGGAATTTTATTTTTTCAGTTATTTAACTATGGCATTTTTTTTCTTCCCTTGTTTTCTACTGTTTATTATGAGAAGTCAGCTATGATTCTTATTGTTGTTCTCCTGAATATGTTTTGGGGGATTGGGCGACTGCTTTTAATGTTTCTTCTTTTTTTAACGTTTATTTATTTTTGACTGCTCTGAGTTTTTGTTGCCACGCATGGACTTTCTCTAGTTACGGTGAGCAGAGGCTGCTCTCTCATCACGGCGTGCGGACTTATCGCAGTGGCTTCTCTCTTTGCAGAGCATGGGGTCTGGGCTGCACAGGCGTCCCTAGTTGTGGGACAAAGGCTCAGCTGTCCCTGCAGCACGTGGAATCTTCCCGGACCAGAGGTCAACCCCATGAACCCTGCATTGGCAGGTGATTCTTAGCCCCTGGACTACCAGGACAATCCTATTTTTTATCTGTGGTTCTTAGCAATTTGACTATAATGAGTCTAAGAGTGGTGTTCATTTTTTTTTTTTTTAATTTGACTGGGATAAGTACAATATCTAAATAGCCTGGATCCATAGATAGTGGTTTTACCTCAATTTGGGAAAAATTATGGGAAATATTTTTTCTGTCCTGCTTTCTCTTGCTTTGACTCCCAATTGCACACTTGTTGGACTGCTTGATACAGGCCCATAGGTCATTGAGCTCTTTTTTCCCTGTGTGCTTTAGTTTAGATAATTTCTACAGTTTACTGATCCTTTCTTGTTGTATCCAATCTGCTATTCATACCAGACAATACATTTTTAATTTCAGCTGTTATATTTTTTAGTTTTATGATTTCCATTTGGTTCTTCATTTTTTTCCTTACAGTTTCCATAGAACTCCTGAAAGTACCCTTCTTGTCATCTATGATTTTTAAAACATATTTGGCAATTATTTTAAAAATTCTTGTCTGCTGTCTTCAGCATCTACATCATCTGTGGTTCTTTTCTATTTATTATTGACTTTTTTCTCTTGACCATGAATAACATTTATTTTTTCACATCTACTAATGTTTTATTTCGTATTAGACATTGTAGATGTCATTATTGAGACTTACTGTGTTTAATCTTCCTCTGCAGAGTGTTAAGTTTTGATCTACTAGGCAGTTAAATTGATCACCTTGAGCTTCTAGGGAACTGATTTTATGCTTTGTTAAAATGGGTCCATTTTGGTTTTGCCTGTAGTTCTGAAACATGTTCTATACATGTAAGTTATGACCTTTCTGGGGTTCCCATGGAAAGCCCAGGATGTTTATCAAGGCCTCTAACTTGTCAGGCCTTGAACTCCAAAGTCCATCTCCCCTACAGTGGCAGCAGCTAGGATGACCAGCAGTCCCAGTTTGACTGGGGGTGAGAAGGGAGTTCCTGGGATATGAGACTTTCAGTTTTATCCATTCTACTATTGATGACATTTGGATAAGTTTCCACTTTGAGGCTATTATGAGTAATGCTTCTATGCACATAATTTTGGAAAGTTATTTTTCCTCCCACTGTATAGTTGAAAAAACTAAAGCTCACATTGGTAAAATGCTCTTTTGTAAGACCAAGGAGAGGTGACATTGGAATTTGAAATCCCATGCTCTTTCTACAGCATCACCCTGCCACTCACGTTTCAGGATTTATAGGTGCCATCCTTAAAACATAGTTATTGCCAAATCAGATTGTTGAGCCTGGTCACAATGTGAGCTTTGATGACAGTGAATTCAAAACCTGCTTCTCTCTCCCTGTTTCCCCTTCCCTCTCCCCTGGTCTCGTCCCCGTCTTCTGTACCTCTCCTTTTCCCCTTCTCTGTTTTCCTCTCTCTTCCTTCTTACTTTCTGTTCTTTTGAATAATCTTTTAAATTTTTATAGCACATGTGCATTGCAGAAATGAGAAAATATCAAGAAGCAAAAATATGATAACTAAAAAGCAGATTGTATTCTATTTACTATTTTATAATCTATTATTTTAGTCAAAATCTCCAGTTACCCATTTCAGTAAATTTTCATTTCATCTAATGTGCAAACCATGTAAACATTTACCTAATTGTCCTATAATGTCCTTGACACCTGGTTTTCCCAACCTAGGATCTAATACACAGTGGTTTTTTGTCCCTTAAGTCTCCTTTAATCTAGTACTGTTTCTTTGCCATGACGCTGATTTGTCGCACAGACCAGGCCAGCGTCCTACAGATTCTCCCTCCTTCTAGATTTGCCTACTTGCTTCCTTGTTTTGTCATTTAACTTCTTCCCATATCCTTTATTTCCTGTAAGTTGAAGGTGGTTGTATAGGCCAAACCTATTCATGATATATGTTTTCAACTAGAATATTTAGTAGGAGATGTTGGATACTTCATATTGCATCACATCAGGAAATAAACCCACTAGTAATGATGCCACTATTGACTACCCCCCCAGATTAGGATGATAGTCTTAATCCTCTATTTTCCAGCTACATTTTTCTCACACAGTGAAAAGCCTGTTGTACGGTATTATTTATGGTGCTATCGTACATATTTTGGGTGCCAGTTCAGTTGTTCATCTGATATTTTTTAACATCAATTGATAATCTCTGTACTTCTTATATTTGATTACAAGATGCTGCTCTGAGAAAAGATTACTAATATAATTCATCAGGCACCATGAAAATAGATAGCAGTTTGTAAAAATGTATTACTCCCAGGAGAAACTACACTAATGCTGTAGAAGCTGGCTAGGTATCAATTGTTTATTATAAGACTCACAGCAATAACAAAAATAAAAACTATAACTAATACTAAAAGGACTGATGCTGAAGCTGAAACTCCAATACTTTGGCCACCTGATGTGAAGAACTGACTCATTAGAAAAGACCCTGGCGCTGGGAAAGATTGAAGGCAGGAGGAGAAGGGGACGACAGAGGATGAGATGGTTGGATGTCATCACTGACTCGATGAACTTGAGTTTGAGCAAGCTCTGGGAGTTGGTGATGGACAGGGAAGCCTGGTGTGCTGCAGTCCGTGGGGTCACAAAGAGTCAGACACGACTGAGTGACTGAACTGAAAGAAAAGAAAGAAAGAAAGTGAAGTCGCTCAGTTGTGTCTGACTCTTTGCGACCCCATGGACTGTAGCCTACCAGGCTTCACCATCCGCAGGATTTTGCAGACAAGAATACTGGAGTGGGCTGCCAGTTCCTGCTCCAGAATATCTTCCCAACCCAGGCATCGAACCTGGGTCTCCCGCATTGCAAGTAGACACTTTACCCTCTGAGCCACCAGGGAAGCCCTACTGAATACTAAAAGAGTGGTAACCATGCCTAAGGACTATGCTAAGTACTTTATATGTATTAACCTATTTAATCATCACGACAACCCTTTAAGATGGTGGGCTGCCATCTATGGGGTCGCACAGAGCCGGACACGACTGAAGCGACTTAGCAGCAGCAGCAGCAGCAGTGGTTCTATCATCTCCATTTATAGATAAGAACACGGGCAGAAGTTAAGCAATTTATTCAAGGCCGTACAGCCGATTGATGGCAGAATTGGGATTTGCAGCTACGTGGCCCACTTCTGGGTGTCATCTCTTCATATCACTGTGGTATGCTCCCTCGCGTGTAGAAAGGTAGCAGTCATTATATTGGGAAGTTAAAGGGCCAGTGCTTGTGGAAGGAATTAATGACTTGGGCTTTCTGCAGTAATACCTTTGGGTACTTTTGCCAGGCCAGGATTTCCCTGGTGCTCTTCTGACTCAGCTTCCTGCCCAGCTTGTCCGGAGAGAAAATAGGTGTCTGATTTCACCTCCCTCCTCGCTGGACTGGCTTCTTTTGATTCCCCTATTTGTCTTTGTCAGGAGTTTTCCTTTGAGCTTCTTCCTGCTTGTCTGAACATGATTTTTAATTAAAATGTGAAAAAAAATAATCTTTTGAGATAGCATCTTCAGTTTTTCCATTCTCTTCTTCTTTCCTTTGAGATACGGAACTTTTCAGATCTGATGGTTTTTCTACCTGATCATGCCCACCCCTTAGCCTTTTCGCTTTGTTTTTTCTCTTTTTCCGTCTTTGACTCTGTGCTCCACAAATCATTAGGATCTCTATCCAGCTTTTCCTAGTATTTAGCCAACATGAAGCTTTCAGTTACTTGCTAATTTTGTCTGCACTAACTCTTGTCTTTGAGAGTCCATAGGAACTTATTTCTTACGAGCTCTTGGGATCATCCTGTGTTAAGCTAAGCAGTTATGGTTAAAGCCCAGGGACAAGACTGAGTAGCAGCATTTTCTGTCACTTTTGATTTGGAAGCAAACAAAAATCCCTTAGCTTAGTTTACTTTTTTTCCTAATTGTTAAAGTAATACATATTCTTCCAGCACATTGAGGGGAAAACAAAAATAATAAAAAGAAAATAATGATTACTTGGAATTAGTATTAACATTGTAAGATGTATTTCTTTATAGTCTTTTTCTATGTGTATTTTTCTTTAGAAAATTAAGATTATATTGTAATTATTTTGTATAATTTTTTTCATTTACCATTTTAGCTGAACATTTTTTCCATGTCACTGCATCCTCTTTAAAAACGTCGTTTTTAATGATTAGACAGCATTCTATTTGCTGATTATCCCACAGCTCATTCCTCCATCCTTTATGGTTCTTTGGCTATGTTGTTTTATCTGTCTGCTCGAACATGTTCTGGTATGTCCAGAAGCAATCCAGAATCTCACTTGTATTTTCCTGCAAGGCACTTGTTTGTAGGAATGCTTTCATTTGAAAATACCCCACTTGCACGTGATATAAGTCAAGGAGTGAGGGTTTCCCCTCTTCTTTTTTCCCCTTTTCTTCCTCTGTCTTCCTCTGTCTCCGAGTTCAGCCTGGAGCCTAGACCTCAGACCTATGGCTGACCTGGGTGCTGGCTGGCTCAGTCAGTGGAATTCTTTCACTACATTAGGTTTCAATGTCCTCACCTTTGCACTGGAGAATATTACTCATATGCTCACTTTCCCTTCCCAGAATGTTTACACACACACACACACGCTTGCGCGCATGCACATGGACTTCCCCAGTGGCTCAGAGGTAAAGAATCTGCCCACAATGCAGGAGATGCAGGTTTGATCACTGGGTTGGAAAGATCCCCTAGAAGAGGGCATAGCAGCCCACTCCAGTATTCTTGCCTGGAGAATTCCATGAACAGAGGAGCCTGGTGAGCTATAAAGTACATGGGCTTGCAAAAGAGTCAGACATGACTGAAGCAACTTGGTGCATGCACGTGTGCACGTGCACACACACACACAAGAATATTATTTGTCCATTAAAAAAAAACAAGATCCTCCCGTTTGTGACAACGTGGATAAAGGAGGAGGGAATTATGCTAAGTGAAATAAGCCAGACAAATAAAGGTAAATGCTGTAGGGTATCATTTATATGTGGAATCCTTTTTTAAAAAGCCAGTGTCATAGACATAGAGAACAGAATGGTGGTTGCCAGGGGTTGAGGGATAAATGGGCTGACGTAGCTTGAAGGGCACAAATTTTAAATTGTAAGTTTTGAGGCTCTATAGTAAGGCATACAGTTAATAATATAGCATGTATACTTGGAAGTTGCTGAGAGTAGATCTTAAGCCTTCTCACTACACACACAGAGAGTTAACTCTGTGAGGTGGTAGATGTGCTAATTATCTTGATCATGGTATTCATTCTACAGTGTATATGTATATCAGATCTTCGCTTTGTAGACTTTCAGTTCAGTTCAGTTGCTCAGTCGTGTCTGACTCTTTGCAACCCCATGGACTGCAGCACACCAGGCCTCCCTGTCCATCACCAACTCACAGAGTTTACTCAAACTCATGTCCATTGAGTTGGTGATGCCATCCTGCCATCTCATCATCTCTCGTTCCCTTCTCCTCCTTCCTTCAATCTTTCCCAGTGCCAGGGTATTTTCTAATGAGTCAGTTCTTTGCATCAGGTGGCCAAAGTATTGGAGTTTCAGTTTCAACATCAGTCCTTCCAATGAATATCCAAGACTGATTTCCTTCAGGATGGACTGGTTGGATTTCCTTGCTGTTCAAGGGACTCTCAAGAGTCTTCTCCAACACCACTGTTCAAAAGCATCAAATCTTTCGTGCTCAGCTTTCTTTATAGTCCAACTCTTCACATCCATGCATGACTACTGGAAAAACCGTAGCCTTGACTAGATGGACCTTTATTGGCAAAGTAATGTCTCTGCTTTTGAATATGCTGTCTAGGTTGGTCATAACTTTTCTTCCAAGGAGTAAGCATCTTAATTTCATTGCTGCAGTCACCATCTGCAGTGATTTTGGAGCCCAAAAAAATAGAGTCAGCCACTGTTGCCACTGTTCCCCATCTACTTGCCATGAAGTGATGGGACCAAATGCCATGATCTTAGTTTTCTGAATGTTGAGCTTTAAGCCAACTTTTTCACTCTCCTCTTTCACTTTCATCAAGAGGCTCTGTAGTTCTTCTTCGTTTTCTTTCATAAGGGTGGTGTCATCTGTGTATCTGAGGTTATTGATATTTCTCCCAGCAATCTTGATTCCAGCTTATGCTTCCTCCAGCCCAGCGTTTCTCATGATGCACTCTGCATATAAGTTAAATAAGCAGGGTGACAATATACAGCCTTGACATGCTCCTTTTCCTATTTGGAACCAGTCTGTTCTTCCACGTCGAGTTCTAACTGTTGCTTCCTGACCTGCATACAGATTTCTCAAGAGACAGGTCAGGTGGTCTGGTATTCCCATCTCTTTCAAAATTTTCCACAGTTTATTGTGATCCACACCGTCATAGGCTTTGGCATAGTCAATAAAGCAGAAATAGATGTTTTTCTGGAACTCTCTTGCTTTTCCTATGATCCAATGGATGTTGGCAATTTGATCTCTGGTTCCTCTGCCTTTTCTAAAACCAGCTTGAACATCTGGAAGTTCACAGTTCTCATACTGCTGGAGCCTGGCTTGGAGAATTTTGAGCATTACTTTACTAGAGTGTGAGATGAGTGCAATTGTGCGGTAGTTTGAACATTCTTTGGCATTGCCTGTTTTGGGGATTGGAATGAAAACTGACCTTTTCCAGTCCTGTGGCCACTGCTGAGTTTTCCACATTTGCTGGTATTTGAGTGTGGCACTTTCACAGCATCATCTTTTAGGATTTGAAATAGCTCAACTGGAATTCTATCACCTCCACTAGCTTTGTTCGTAGTGATGTTTCCTAAGGCCCATTTGACTTCGCATTCCAGGATGTCTGGCTCTAGGTGAGTGCTCACACGATGGTGGTTATCTGGGTCATGAAGATCTTTTTTATAGTTCTTCTGTGTATTCTTGCCACCTCTTCTTAATATCTTCTGCTTCTGTTAGGTCCATACCATTTCTGTCCTTTATCGAGCCCATCTTTGCATGAAATGTTCCCTTGGTATCTCCAATTCTCTTGAAAAGATCTCTAGTCTTTCCCATTCTATTGTTTTCCTCTGTTTCTTTGCACTGTTCACTGAAAAGTTATAGACTTTAAATAAATACAATTATGGTTTTTAACTATTCCTCAATAAAGTTAAGAAAGGAAAGAAAGAAAGCGCTCTGCAGAGCTTGGTTATGTTCATGTAGAAGAGTGTGCCCCTTGTGCCTTCTCCCTGCTAGGGTAGTCCTTGCCTCTCTAAGCTAATCCTTTTAGCACTGTGTTATCATATAGGGTAGTGAGGAAATACAGAAGGCAAGCTGGGCAATTCCGTCTCTAGCTTTAATCGTCTCTTCTCCAAAGCCAAGATAATCCAGTTCTGCCCACATTAGCATCACATCCTTTCCTGCCTTGCTTCTTCCCATGACCTTGTTTTCCTTTTGATGTTCATTTTGAGGATGGAGAGTAGAAAAAAAGCTTTCTCTTTTTGCATCTCTATGAATCGGTGGCTTTTCTGGGTTCCTGAGTTTTCAGACAGGAAAACTGCAGAGCCCACCTGATTCTTCTTTCAGGGACACTTTAAAAAGAGAGAGAGAGAGCACACTGCTTTATTTAAATACCACTATCAACTAGTTCATTTAGTTCAGTTTAGTAAATACTATTAGATTGTCTTTAATTGCTTGGTAATCAAATTGGCACTATAAAAGAGCTGCAGAACAAGCTTAAAACATGGTTCAAGATCTTAGATTTCTTACCTCTTAGTTGGATAGACAGGCCATAGACTCCAGAACCAGGTTACAACTTAAAACATCAGTTTAATGAATGGTACAGATAATTGGTTATCTATAGAAGTCTGGACTTGCACTTTCACTTTCCATATAAGTTTGGAAAAGGCACAGATTTATGAGAGGTGAGTCAGGCAAGCTTCATACAGGGAAACAAATTGAGCTGATGTTATTTTAATTATCTGCCAGGATACTTAATTAACCATCCATGTCTTATCTTCTGGAAATATCTTTTGATTATTTCCATATTACCTGGTGCTAACTTCCTCTCCTGTCTCTTTGTCCCCATGAGAGATGCCACCCATGAGAGCAGGCTGACAGCTGCAGAGACTTGGTTTCCCCAGCAGTGTGGGATGAGCTTGGAGCCTGAATGTAAAGGGCTTTGAATGCCAACCCAAGGATTTTAAGCTAGTGGTCAAAGAAAGCCATTGACCATTTTAGGTAGGGGGGTGAGATACTGAAAACCATTGTTTCCAGCAGCATTGATGGCTCAGTATGGTTTAGAGTGGAAGAAAGTATTTGAGAGCCCACTACAGCAATTGAGGGGATAATAGAAACCAGTTTTTGGATAATGGCAATGGGAACTGAAAGAACAAGATTTTTTTTTGCCATGCTGCTTGGTGTGCAGGATCTTAGTTCCTCGACAAGGGATCAAACCCATGCCCCCTGCACTGAAAGCACAGTTTCAATGTTTTGTCAAAATAAGTAGGGTAAAGATGATGGAGGTGCCGGGACAGTGTTGTTTCATATAGGGTGCTCAGGAAAGGCCTCATTGATAAATTGGCATTTGACTTCATTATTGGAGGAAATGAAGGAATTTGCTATTTAGCTCTCTGAGGAAAGTATTTCAGGCAGGGGAAACATGTCTAAGGCCGTGAGATGGGAATCTGTTTTTCTTATTAAAAAAAACAGCCCAATGGCCTTTCACACAGTGGGCAAGATGGAGAGTGGTGGGTGATATGGTTGAGGATCAGGGGTGGAACAGAGAATTGATAAAGTCTGACTTCTGTTGAAATAGGATTGTTCTGGCTGCAGTGCTCAGAGAAGACTGGAGGAGGGACAAGGTAGGAGCGGGCCAAGAAGACCAGTCAAGGAGGCCCCTATAAGCACTTCAGGCAGGAGGCGATGGTGGAGCACAGCGGTATTCATAGATGTGGAGATAGTGAGATAAGGTCAAAGCCAGATAGATCTTGAAGACGGAGCCAGTAGCATTTGCTGCTAAATCAAATGTGGTGTGTGGGGAAAAAAGAGTCAAAGATGATTCCCAGGATTTTGGCCTGAGCAATTGGAAGCTGGAGTTGCTTTTTATTGGGGGAAAGTGTGTAGAAGAATGAAGCTTCCCTTGTGGTTCAGACAGTAAAGAATCTGTCTGCCATGCAGGAGACCCGGTTTCAATCCCTGGGTCAAGAAGATGCCCTGGAAAAGGGAATGGCAACCGACTCCAGTATTCTTGCCTAGAGAATCCCACGGACAGAGGAGCCTGGTAAGCTACAGTCCATAGTGTCGCACAGAGTCTGACACGCTCAGTCGAGCTACTAACACTTTCATTTCACACATGTGATGGAGTCACTGATTCTAGGCCAGCCCTTTAATTAGTGAAGAATCTGAGAGTCCGGCGGAAGGGACTTGCCTTAAGTCACCCACTTAGGCAGTAGCAGAGGTGGGACCAACCTGCCAGGTCAGTGCCATGCTTCCTGAGTTCATTTGAGGCATGGCAGTGTGAAAGTTCAGTGAGAGTTAGGGTTGGACAGGAAATCTGCAAATTAACCCCAAATAACTGGCAGTGGAAAAGCTGACAGTGGAAGGCTTGCAGGTGAGTGGGTGGAGAAAGGAGAGGTTGAGGCCCAGAGAGAGGATTTTAAGGAGCCAGCAAAGAGGAGAGAAGAGCAAATTAAAAGGGGTAGAAGGAAAAGAGAATAGCATGGCTCACGGAACCTAAGTGAGAAGAGCAGGATGCGATGGTGTTGTTCTGAAGGGGTCGGAAAGAATGGTATCTGAGCAGATGTCATTCGATTTGGACTCTGAAATCTTGGGTGACTGTGGTGACTCATTGGAAAAGACCCTGAAGCTGGGAAAGATTGAAGGCAGGAGAAGGGGGTGACAGAGGATGAGATGGGTGGATGACATCACCGACTCGATGGACATGAATTTGAGCAAGCTCCAGAAGTTAGTGATGGACAGAAAAGCCTGGCGTGCTGCAGTCCATGGGGTCACAAAGAGCTGGACACAACTGAGCGACTGAATTGAACTGAACTGTGGTGTCCTCAACAGCATCTCCACTCATGTTTTACGTACTTTTCTTAGCCTCACTTGACTAATAGTAAGGAGAAATACAACAGCATAAGCTGGAGACAGGGAAATTTGTTTTCAAAAAACTCCCTTCCAACCCTAGTGTTACATTCTTATGAGTCTTACAGTAAAGTCTGACCATCCCAGACCTCTGCATGCCCTTTGGTAAACTGCATGAGCAAGCATCCTTCTTGCCCACTTTGTGAGGATAATAGTGGGAAAGGATCTAAAACTGCTTGAAAGAGAAATGTTCTATAAATCAAGATTCCTTTTCTAGTTGATGTTAACAGGTTTTTGATTTGAAAAAGAAACTTGATAGAGGTATGAAAACACTTTACATTAGGGATACATTAAATGCAGAGCACACTGATTGATAAAATTGATGTTGCTCTTTGAAACAGCGTAAGATAGTTCAGTTATCATTTGGATTAAATCTTGCTAGATTCCTAGGTCCATTAGAATCATGTCAAATCCTACTTTTGAATGTGATTTAATTTCATTGACCTTTGCCCCCTAGGCCACACAGATCTTTCAAGCATTCATAGACTAGCATCAGTCTAACACAGGATGAGGTTTTCTGTTCTGAGTTCTGAACAGTCTGTTTTGGAGCTGCAGGCTAAAGCCCCAGTGGAATTTGTTTTTGTCCTTCCAGTCCCCTTCACATAACAGTCTATGAAGAGCAGGAATGGAAATTAATTGTACCTGCTGGCATTATTAAAGTTATCAGTGCATATCCTCTCCTGGGCCAGGAAGATTAAAAAGGGTGTTGTAATCAGAGCAGATGATTTCTGACACAAGGGGTGGGCTTCCTCAGCAGGTTGATGTAAGGATGTGATCCAAGCATGTCGCCTCTGGCCTGATACCACATAGCTCAGGGCTATGCGGAATCTCTGCCTTAGCTTCCCACCAGCCCTGGAGGAAAGCCAGGCGTCTGCTCTCTCCAGATAGGTCTCTTAGGTAGAAACCCCGTGCTACTCACTGAAGACTAGCCTATTCCAGCTGCACCTTCTTGACTGCAGGATGCAGTCAGGTGTCTCCGGCAGGTCGGGCCTGAGAGTCAGCCACACCTTGTTCCGGTGCTCCTGAATGAAGTAAGGCAATGTGCTGCTGCTCCCTGCTGATTCAGTTCGCTTTAGCAAGCGTTTATTAAATGCTTCCCCAAGCGCCACGCTTGGCCCAGACATTTCTGCCTGCGTAGGTGCTGCAGTATTTTGTTGGTTTGGAATAAAGAGGCCTTTTTTGTAGTTTACGAATCAAAGAAAACCCTGATTTGGGAGCAAGAGTCTCTTCCCTGCTTTTACACTGACTCACAGTGTGACATCACTTTTTAATCTAAGACTTGGTTTTCTAATCTGTTCAACTACAGGTTTAGAGTCATATTTCCAAGACTGCTCCCTGAAATCCTGGAATGAAGCGCAGGAAGTTTTAGAGAAGTGTTTGGTATTATCGTGGTTCTAACTGAAGACAGTGTTTGAGTTCTGACTCTGTGTAGCCTGTTGCTGAGACTGAGAAGATGGCATGACGAGGACCCTGACCTCAGAGCACAGAGTCTAGTGGGCAAAATGGGCACACAAATAAGCAATGATAGTGTAGTATAATGGGTTCTTTCGTGGAGAAATGCATGAGCTGAGGTTTGCCTTGTGAAGTCCTTTGAGTCTTAGTGACGGAGATGGAGACGTGGGTAGGGTGGTGAACAGAGACTCCTGGGAGATGAAACAGCCTCTGCAGAAGACAAGCAAATCGTGTCCGGGAACTGTAGATGCTCTGGGTGAGGACAGCAAGCACGCATATGGAAGATGGCAAGTGATGAGGCTGAAGAAGCAGGCCGGGCTTGCGTGCCTCACTGCAGAGCTTACAGTCTGAATTCAGCAAAGGGGAAGGCTCGTAATGTTGCCTTTTTTTTTTTTTTACATTTCATTTGGAAAATGACTTCAGACTTAAAAAGTTACAAAAGCAGTATAAAAAATCCTATATACCCTTCACCTAAATTCCGCTAATGTTAAAATCTCATATAACCACAGTACAATGATCAAAATCAGGAAATTAACACCGATTCAATACTATTACCTAATCTACTGGTCTAAATCAAATTTTACCAGTTGCCCCACTCATGTCCAGTTTCTGGTTCAGAATCCAGTTCAGGATTGCATGTGGCACCATCCCACTCATCCCCTCTAATCGCTGACATTTCCTCTATCTTCGTCTTTCATGACTGACCCTTGTGGATAGTTCTAGCCAGTTACTTTGTAGAATATCCCTCAATCTTGGTTTGTCTCTGTTTCCTCATGATTAGATCTGATTAAACAGGTTTTGGCAAGAGCACCACATAAGTGATACTGTGTCTTTTATCAGGAGCCACTTCTGGTTGATTTTTCCCATTACTAGTGGTGATTATTCTGATTGCCTGGGTAAGATAGATGTCTGCCAGATTGCTTTACTATAAGTTACTTTCTTTCCCTTGCATTTCAGATAACTTGTGGAAAGCATTTTTGAGACAATGCAAATATCATTTCTCCTCATCTTTGCCCACTACTTTTTAGCATCTATACCTGCTTCTTAACTGAAACAGTCACAGTAATGGGTTTTACCAAAGGCGTACCATGGACAGATTTGCCTTTTAGAAAGATTACTCTGAAATCTTTGGTTGTGAGAGAGTTTAGTAAAGTAAATACAGTTAAATAAAACTGTCTTGATAGTTCATGTCCTAAATTAAGATAGTAGGAGGAGGCAAAGAGAAGATGGGGGAGACATTCCAGCTATATTTGAATTCAGAATTCACAGGGCTTATATTTTGTGCTATAGATTTGATTTTAAAAAAATCATTTTCTCTAGATTATCTCTGTATAACCGCTGGGTTATTCTTTTAAGAACTAGAGTAGCTGATTTTATTAAATATATTGTAGATCTCATTAAATGAAGTTTTATAAGTTGTTGTTTCTCCTCTTGGGCAACTCTTAGACCAAATACCTTTTGTTTAACCCAGAGCCATTTCTAATCTCCAACACAGATGTGTTCATCTTTTGATTATAGAATATAGTAAAATGTGATCTTCTTCTCAATATCCCAGAGGCTGCCTCTGCTGGTCCTATTCCCAAATTTCTGCCATCCTTTCTTTGCCCTAACAAAAAATCCAGAGCAATAGGCCATAGTCATGATTTGACAGCATCAAGGAAGCATTTCTTATCAGTTTTTCCAGAAAAAGAGAGAAAATACACAAGTCAGCAGAAAAGAGGTAGAGGGCAAAGGCTCAGTTCTTACCTTAAGATGCAGTGTGGAGATGTTTGTTTACTAGAGGGCAGCAAGCTTTTTTAGCACGGCTTTACAAGGGAGCTGAAAATCATTTTAGTTTTTCATGTCAGGGAGATTAATTGGGTTTGTAGAATTACATGAGAACTTAGGGATTAGCGTAGGCATTTAGGATGGTTTCTGACCCCAGACCAGTTGTTGACTTGATCTAGGCAAGAGGAAATGGAATTGAGCTCAAGATTCTTCTTCCTTCAAAAGCTGTAGAGGACACACCCTGTTCTAGTCTGGAGTCCTGCTTACTGGGTTTCTGAAAATCCTTTCATGGCTTGTGAAACAGTACTCCTTTGGCTATATTTCTGTCCATGGTAATGAGAGTTAATGAAACTGGCAAGCAGAAAATGGAGGGAATGGGTTAGATGTCCCCAGCAAGGGGTCATAATGAAATGGATCTGTGGTTGACAAGAGGAATTTCAACACAGACCCAAATCAGTTCCTCAGATAGGTCATCAAAGTTCCCCAGCTCTACCTCACGCTTCCTTGAATCTGACTCCTGGCCTGCAAGACTCAGACTTCAGAGGCTCTGCTGGGCATCACACAAATCAACGTAGGAAAGTGGTGATGAGCAGTGAGGCTCTTTACGGGAGATACCACAGCATAGAAATCAGGTAACCTGGGCAGGGACCCAAGGCTCCAGATGATTTCCTTGTTTATTTTTCTTACTAGTTTAATTCCCTACCACAGTTTTGAGATTTACTTCTGACTGTGGTCTAGAGAAGCAGCTAAGAAAGGCATGTTTGAATTTAAATCTAGTTTGTAGGTAAGGCAATTGAAGTTTTTAGATTTTGCAAAATTATGGGTGAGTGGAGTTGAGACTAAGAGAGAAATAGCAGGCAACAAGCTGCTCTTTTTCAGTTCTACATTCTAAAAACACTACTGGTGAGTATATCCTGTCTTTTTTTCCCCCCTTTGTTTTCTGTTTGGCTTTCTTTCTTTTTTTTTCTTTTTGCTCCTGATACAGGCATGTATTTTGCTTTAGAAAATACTTCTTGACCTCTCCAGAATATTTAGGGTTAATGAAAAATTATAAGAGCGTGTCATAAACCTAGTGTGCTCTTTAAGCCTAGGATTTACACAAAAGATTGCCACACTCTGGCTCCATGACCCTGACCCCATCTCCTCGACTAACCTACATATTTTGCTTCAAAACCCTAATGCTGTGAAGAATGCAGAACTGACAAGTCCACACATCTACAAGCTAGGACATCTTGATTAAATTAGTGTCAAGAGGGGTGGAGAGAAAGGCACAATGACACAAAGGGCGTTTTGAGGAGCCCTGTAGTGCCTGTAGAGAATGAATGTTCTCGTTAAATATGGCTCTGACCTGCAGCTCCATACATGCCAGAGACACAGCTCAATTGTCCCCAGAAGATGGGGGGTGGGGATAATCGGGGGGAGAGGACAGCCTGGCATGGAAAGGCAGGAATGTGGGAAGGCCCATTGTTATTTTCTTTTTGCTATAACTTCAGCAAATTGATTCTTTGATCACAACCCTTGTTTTTGCAATGGATCAATAAGTACTCTCCTTTCCCCTGGATATTTGAACCTTCCCTCTGCACCTCTCTTCTCTTCTGGGTACTAAGGGAATTCTTGAAAGCACCCATTGTCTTAAGCCTCTTTCCACTCCCTTCCTTGGGGCTCCCCAAGAAGACTGCTGGTTGAACTCTTTAGCAGTGCCCCAAGACAGAGCTCACCCTTATCATTTACCCCCATCCTCATCCCATTCATCCTGAATTCCCAAGACTGGACGAAGAACAGATGATCCGTTCAGGGCTTTAACAGAGCCACTGCCTTGGTGGGAAAGCAGTAATTAGTGACCTCTTGGATTGGTTCCGATGGCCAGGGTGCTTATTGAGATGTGCGTTTGCCATTTGCCCTTTGAACTGCCAGCCATCCAAATACAACAAATGGACTTAAAGCACATGAAGTTTTGGGTTCCCTCCTTATAACTAGAATATCCTAGCAGCTTATTTTATGGTTAACATACATGATTCTCTTTTTAACAGATGGAATCATAACCTTTTATATATATACCCTAGGATTTTAAAACTGATGCATCAAGGATATTCTTTTGTACTATCCCTCTCTTTCTTGCTATAAAATTTCGTGGCCCTTCATCCTCTCATTTTCACTTCATAAATAATTATTGGGTGCTTACTATATTGAAGGCATTCTATAAGATGAGGAAAATACGAATCTGAAAAAAGAGCATTGAACAGGAGTTTGTGGGTTCAGATTATAACTCTGCTATTTCACAGCTGTTTCCATGGACAAATAACTTCTCCAAGATTTAGTATCAAAAATATAGAGATAATAATAAATACCTCATAGATTAATACCCCCTCATAGATAACTATAAAAGTGAAAGAGGAGAGTGAAAAAGTTGGCTTAAAGCCCAACATTCAGAAAACGAAGATCACGACATCCGGTCCCATCACTTCATGGGAAATAGATGGGGAAACAGTGGAAAAAGTGTCAGACTATCTTTTTGGGCTCCAAAATCACTGCAGATGGTGACTGCAGCCATGAAATTAAAAGACGCTTACTCCTTGGAAGAAAAATTATGACCAACCTAGATAGCATATTGAAAAGCAGAGACATTACTTTGCCAACAAAGATCCGTTTAGTCAAGGCTATGGTTTTTCCAGTGGTCATATATGGATGTGAGAGTTGGACTGTGAAGAAAGCTGAGCACCGAAGAATTGATGCTTTTGAACTGTGGTGTTGGAAAACACTCTTGAGAGTCCCTTGGACTGCAAGGAGATCCAACCAGTCCATTCTAAAGGAGATCAGTCCTGGGTGTTCTTTGGAAGGAATGATGCTAAAGCTGAAACTCCAGTACTTTGGCTACCTCATGAGAAGAGTTGACTCATTGGAAAAGACTCTGATGCTGGGAGGGATTGGGAGCAGGAGAAGAAGGGAACGACAGAGGATGAGATGGCTGGATGGCATCACCAACTCGATGGATGTGAGTTTGAGTGAACTCCAGGAGATGGTGATGGACAGGGAGGCCTGGTGTGCTGCAATTCATGGGGTCGCAAAGAGTCGGACACGACTGAGCGACTGAACTGAACTGAACTGATGCCTATAAATGATTAGCATACACTAAGCACTGGGTAAATTAAGCTATAGTTAACTGTTTGTCAGTTCAGTCAGTCAGTTCAGTCGCTCAGTCGTGTCCGACTCTTTGCGACCTCATGAATCGCAGCACGCCAGGCCTCCCTGTCCACCACCAACTCCCGGAGTTCACTCAAACTCACGTCCATCTAGTTGATGATGCCATCCAGCCATCTCATCCTCTGTCGTCCCCTTCTCCCCCTGCTCCCAATCCCTCCCAGCATCAGAGTCTTTTCCAATGAGTCAACACTTCACATCAGGTGGCCAAAATACTGGAGTACCAGCTTCAGCATCACTCCTTCCAATGAATACCCAGGACTGATCTCCTTTAGGATGGACTGGTTGGACCTCCTTGCAGTCCAAGGGACTCTCAAGAGTCTTCTCCAAAACCACAGTTCAAAAGCATCAGTTCTTCGGTGCTCAGCTTTCTTCACAGTCCAACTCTCACATCCATACATGACTACTGGAAAAACCATAGCCTTGACTAGACGGACCTTTGTTGGCAAAGTAATATCTCTGCTTTTCAATATGCTATCTAGGTTGGTCATAACTTTTCTTCCAAGGAGTAAGCATCTTTTAATTTCATGGCTGCAATCACCATCTGCAGTGATTTTGGAGCCCAAAAAGATAAAGTCTGACACTGTTTCCACTGTTTCCCCATCTATTTCCCATGAAGTGATGGGACCGGATGCCATGATCTTTGTTTTCTGAATGTTGAGCTTTAAGCCAACTTTTTCACTCTCCTCTTTCACTTTCATCAAGAGGCTTTTTTAGTTCCTCT
>SJYX01020967.1:106093-186771 GCA_006410675.1 Oreotragus oreotragus
TCCACACAGTCAAAGGCTTTGGCATAGTCAATAAAGCAGAAATAGATGTTTTTCTGAAACTCTCTTGCTTTTTCCATGATCCAGCAGATGTTGGCAATTTGATCTCTAGTTCCTCTGCCTTTTCTAAAACCAACTTGAACATCTGGAAGTTCACAGTTCACATATTGCTGAAGCCTGGCTTGGGGAATGTTGAGCATTACTTTACTAGCATGTGAGATGAGTGCAATTGTGCGGTAGTTTAAGCATTCTTTGGCATTGCCTTTCTTTGGGATGGGAATGAAAACGGACCTTTTCCAGTCCTGTGGCCACTGCTGAGTTTTCCAAATTTGCTGGCATATTGAGTGCAGCACTTTCACAGCATCATCTTTCAGGATTTGAAATAGCTCCACTGGAATTCTATCACCTCCACTAGCTATAAACTACTAATTGCAAGATATAGTCCAGACCCTTCAGAAACTTATGCTGTAGTTCAAAGGGAAGAAGGCATTTACATAAACAGCTGTAATCAAGGCATTGTAAATATGAGGTGTCCCGTAAATGGCATAGATAATAATTGCTAGAGAATGTGAGACAGGCAGTAAAGAAGGAGCTCATGTTTAGCTTGATTGTTGGAAGGAAGACATGTGAACCAACGTGTATCAGCACAGAGTCATTCCTGCATTTGTGATAGACATCACCGAGCAATCTGGGACTTTGTTTTTCAGTTTTTAAAATTTGCTGTGGTGATATAGAAAAATAGGTAAAATATATATGTATAATAGGGGAGTAATTATAAGCAAACATCAAGTAAATAACCAGCCAGGCCAATACATAGAACCTTATCAGCATTTCAAAAGTCCCTGCTGTGTACTCTTCCCCAGTGAGAGCTCTTTCTATTCCTCCCCACTATCCTAACTTTGTGACAATGATAATTATTATCGTTGCTTTTGTTAAACTGTAGCCTCTAGGAGTTCACCTTTAAAAGCATCGTTTCGCCTGTTTCTGAACTTTACGTAGTGGAACTATACTACATGTGTCCTTTTGTGTCTTGCTTCTTTTGTTTCCCACAGTTGGTGAGATTCTTCCATGCCATTGCATGTAGCTGTACTTTGTGTATATTCACTGCTGTAGGGTTCCACTTTATGAATTCACCACAATTTGCTTATCCATTTCATTGTCATTGGGCATTTAGGTTGTTTTCAGTTGAGGCTAATGCAGACGATACTATAGTGAACAATTAAGTCTGTGCTTACTAGGGTGTGTACCTAGTAGTGGAATTTCTGGTTTGAAAAATTAGCATATCTTCCTTTTTATATAATACTAAATTAACCCACTCCAGTACTCTTGCCTGGAAAATCCCATGGGTGGAGACGCATGGTAGGCTGCAGTCCACGGGGTCGCTAAGAGTCAGACATGACTGACGGACTTGACTTTCACTTTCAAACTATTTCCCGAAGTCAGTTCAGTTCAGTTCAGTCACTCAGTCCTGTCCAACTGTTTGCAACCCCATGGACTGCAGCACACCAGGCTTCTTTGTCCATCACCATGCCCCAGGCTTGCTCAAACTCATGTCCATCCAATTGGATGGTGATGCCATCCAGTCATCTCATCCTCTGTCGTCCCCTTCTCCTTCTGCCCTCAATCTTTCCCAACATCAGGGTCTTTTCCAATAAGTCAGTTCTTTGCATCAGGTGGCCAAAGTATTGGAGTATATTGAATGGTTTGCCTTGGAGACAAACAGAGATCATTCTGTCGTTTTTGAGATTGCATCCAACTACTGCATTTCAGACTCTTTTGTTGACCGTGATGGCTACTCCATTTCTTCTGAGGGATTCCTGCCCGCAGTAGTAGATATAATGGTCATCTGAGTTAAATTAACCCATTCCGATCCATTTTAGTTCGCTGATTCCTAGAATGTCGACTTTCACGCTTGCCGTCTCCTGTTTGACCACTTCCAGTTTGCCTTGATTCTTGGACCTGACATTCCAGGTTCCTATGCAATATTGCTCTGTACAGTATCAGATCTTGCTTCTATCACCAGTCACATGCATTGTTTTTGCTTTGGCTCCATCCCTTCATTCTTTCTGGAGTTATTTCTCCACTGATCTCCAGTAGCATATTGGGCACCTAATGACCTGGAGAGTTCCTCTTTTGGTATCCTATCATTTTGCCTTTTCATACTGTTCATGGGGTTCTCAAGGCAAGAATACTGAAGTGGCTTGCCATTCCCTTCTCCAGTGGACCATGTTCTGTCATTAGTAATTTTCACCCCCACCAGCAATGTGTAAGAGTTTCATTTTTCTGCAGCCTTACTAATGTTTAGTATGGTCAGATTTTTAATTTGAGCTATAGTTTTACATTTAATTTTAGTTATTGTCTTAACAGTTTTAATTTGCTGATAGGATTATTATTTATCAGCAAATTTGCAACAATCTGATTACTATGAATTTGAGGGCTTTTCTAGTTTGTATTGACCATTTAGATATATTGTTTAATTAAATGCCTTTTAGGAATATTAATCCTTTTATTGGTTATATGGGTAGACATATTCTTCTACACTATGTTTTACTTTTTCCTTTTCATATTTTCTATTGGCTAATAAAAGTTCACGATTTTAACGTACTTTCATTCGCTTTCCTATGGTTAATGCTTTTACTGCCATATTTAAGAAAGCCTTTCGTGCCCTACGGTCTTTAAGATATCCCATTGCATTGTCTCTTGATGGTCTTACAGCTTTATCTTTTACTTTATAGCCTTTAAGCCATCTCCATGATTTCAGTTTTTTTTTTAATTTGTGTATCTATTTGGCTGTCCCAGGTCTTGGGTGCATATCTGAGTTGTGGCTTGTGGGATCTTTGGTTGCAGCCCGGGAACACTTTAGTTCCCTGACCAGGCCCCCTGCATTGGGAGCACAGAGCTTAGCCACTGGACCACTGTCACTTTTTAAATATGATGTGAGGTACACAGTTTAATTTTTTGAAAACTTGCCATGCAATTTACATTTCACCATTGATTGAAAAGTGTATCACACTCACACGCTCACTTTATTTTAAAGTATATATATTGAAGATTTTATCCTGTACCAGATATAGTAAATGCTTTACATACAGTAAGTAGAGAGGTGACATTTGAGTTCAGTTTTTAGTGAATGAAAATGCTTTCATAATTAGAAATGGAAAAGTAAGGAGTTCATGAGTGTGGAAGGGAAGTTAGAGTGGAAGGACAGTCCAAAAAGAAAGAAGACATTTCAGGACCAAAGAGAGCATAGAAACATGCTCACCACCTTCAGAGGGTAGTGAGTAAAAGAGTTTGGCGGAACCAAAGTATTTACGAGGAGAACGCTTGAAACAAGGCTGAAGAGGGCCCTGAATGCCAGACCAAGGAGTCTGAACTTCGTTCTGAGAGTCCGAGGGAGTGAAGGGAGATTTATTCATAGGAAAATGATATAACAGAGCTGTTGTTTCAGAAAGACTGAGCCTCTAATCCAGGGACAGAGTAATAAGGGCCCCCATGTGGTAGCTTCCCTGATGGCTCAGCTGGTAAAGAATCTGCATACAGTGTGGGAGACCCCAGTTTGATTCCAGGGTCAGGAAGGTCTGCTGGAGAAGGGATAGGCTACCCACTCCAGTATTCTTGGGCTTACATTGTAGCTCAGCTGGTAAAGAATCTGCCTGAAATGCAGGAGACCTGGGTTCTATCCTTGGGTTGGAAAGATCCCCTGGAGAAGGGAAAGGCCACCAAGGGAGTTGGTGATGGACAGGGAGGCCTGGCGTGCTGCGATTCATGGGGTCACAAAGAGTCGGACACAACTGAGCGNCAGCTGGTAAAGAATCTGCCTGAAATGCAGGAGACCTGGGTTCTATCCTTGGGTTGGAAAGATCCCCTGGAGAAGGGAAAGGCCACCAAGGGAGTTGGTGATGGACAGGGAGGCCTGGCGTGCTGCGATTCATGGGGTCACAAAGAGTCGGACACAACTGAGCGACTGAACTGAACTGAACTGAACTGATATAGACCATGGGGTCACAAAGAGTCGGACATGGCTGAACGACTTTCACTTTCACTATGTGGTAGCAGTAACAGAGGGAATGAAAAGGAGACAGATGTTACATATATCATAAAGGAAAAACCAGCAGCACATGGCCACTCATTGGAGACAGAATTAGAAGTCAATGATTACTTTTTTTCTGTTTTTTACTAGTGTCAGTTAAGAAAGGCCAGTGTGCTGTTAAGGAATTTGGGATAATTGGTGGAGCTATTTTCACATATGGCCCAGGAATTAGATGGCCAAGACTTCAAGCCCCAAATGGCCCCATAGGAGACTTTGATATGTACTCAGTTTTAGAATTTCGTGGGTAGTTCCTCCCTTTGGTGGACTTAGGGTTACCAGAGAAGGCCTGAGATTTAAATCGGGAGTCTCAATTACTACAACTGATTACTATGCCCTTTATATGAGGTGGATTCATCCTTCTCCTATCCTTTGATGGATTGTGGTTTTTGAAAAGCCCTTAAGGAAGTAATGAAGGCCATATTGTAAACCTCAGGCTTGCTTCTCTCGTATTTTACCAGAGTTATGTTGGTTATCATGCCCTGGGAAATGAACAACTTTAAAACATAAATGTGGTAAGCCTTCACTTTCACCAGTATCATTCTTTCTTTCATACAAAGCATACTTATTAGATATCCACTATTGCACTGGACCTGATGAAGGCTACACATAAAGTAATGCCTGTCTTCCAAGAAACTTTGAATTTTGCTACTAGGACAGCAGTTTAGGTGATTCAGACCAACCTTTCTGCTTCTTTGGAGCTGCTTTTGCTAAGAGGCACCTGCTATTCTAGAAGAGAAGCCACGCAGAGCTTGTGATAGTACCCTTATAGGGGTAACAGGACAAAAACTGGAATTCAGGCCAAGGTCCCAGGCTTTGGGACCCCACAGGAATACAATTTAGAAGTAAGAGTGAACCAGAAATAGACTTTAGCAGTCTCACAGGGACTGAAACCTAGCTTCAAATTATCTTAATCTCTCACTGGATTAAGTTGATCCAAGATATCTCGTGACTATAAGAAATTTAAATTGTCTCTAGTGGAAGGTGCTATCATCCTAGCCCTAATACCTCTCATCATTTTGTATATGCACTGGTAAGAAAAGCAATAGATCTATAGGAGGTCCATATAAGGGTTATCAACTTTAAATTAACTGTGTTTATGAAGTCAAATTCAACTTTAAATTAACTATGTCTATGAAGTCAAATTCAACTTTAAATTAACTATGTTTATGAAGTCAAATTCAACTTTAAATTAACTATGTTTATGAAGACTGATTATATTCTTTGCAGCCAAAGATGGAAAAGCTCTATACAGTCAACAAAAACAAGACCAGGAGCTGACTGTGGCTCAGATCATGAACTCCTTATTACCAAATTCAGACTTAAATTGAAGAAAGTAGGGAAAACTGCTAGACCATTCAGGTATGACCTAAATCAATTCCCTTATGACTATACAGTGGAAGTGAGAAATAGATTTAAGGGCCTAGATCTGATAGATAGAGTGCCTGATGAACTATGGAATGAGGTTCGTGACACTGTACAGGAGACAGGGATCAAGACCATCCCCATGGAAAAGAAATGCAAAAAAAGCAAAATGGCTGTCTGGGGAAGCCTTACAAATAGCTGTGAAAAGAAGAGAGGTGAAGAGCCAAGGAGAAAAGGAAAGATATAAGCATCTGAATGCAGAGTTCCAAAGAATAGCAAGAAGAGATAAGAAAGCCTTCTTCAGCGATCAATGCAAAGAAATAGAGGAAAAGAACAGAATGGGAAAGACTAGAGATCTCTTCAAGAAAATTAGAGATACCAAGGGAACATTTCATGCAAAGATGGGCTCGATAAAGGACAGAAATGGTCTGGACCTAACAGAAGCAGGAGATATTAAGAAGAGGTAGCAAGAATACACAGAAGAACTGTACATCATGGCAACCCACTCCAGTATTCTTGCTTGGAGAATCCCCATGGACAAAGGAGCCTGGCAGGCTCCAGTTCATGGGGTTGCAAAGAGTTGGACATGACTGAACAACTAAGCACAGTACAGCACAATAGTTCTATATCTGTTAATGAAATTCAATTTATAGTTTAAAATCTTTTCACAAATACAACTCCCGGACTAAATGGATTCACTGGTGAATTCTGCCTAACATTTAAGGAAGAAATCATACCAATTTTACAAACTTTTCCCAAAAAACTGAAGAAGAGCATTTCCTAAAGCATTTTATCAGGCTAATATTATCTGATACCAAAACCAAAGACACTATGGTTTTTAAATAGACAAACCAATATCTCTCATGAACATACATACATAAATTCTAAGCAAAAATTTTGCAAATCAAACCAAACAATATATTAAAAATATATCATGACCACATGGAGCTTTTCTAATAAATGCAGGGTTAGTTAACATTTTTAAATGAATCATTAAGTCACCTTATTAGTAAACTAAAAATGTCCCTGCCAATATGTAAGTTTATAGCTTTATGACGAACTGTACTTCTCCTTTTTTGAATTCATGAACAGATTACATACTGAACTCAGTTTTTTTTTTTAATGGGTTAAAACTCAACTGATTATAAACATTATTTCTTGGGGCTGGTGTATGGGGATGATCTGGAGGGAAGATGTGGGGTGGGAGGTGGGAGGGGGGTTCATGTTTGGGAGTTCGTGTAAAAAAATAAATAAATACAAAAAAAACAAAAAACAAAAAACATTATTTCTTCTTTCTCTATCTCCCACAAAGAGCTCGTATCTAGTGCTGACTTCTTTGTGAATTCTAGTCTTGTATTTCCAACTCCAATTCAAATATCTCCAAATCCATTTCTTCTTCTTTTCAAACAAACTCTTCTTCCTGACTTTTGTATTTATACATAACACCTTTACACCCATCAAAGCTTTAAAATGCCAACAGCATACTCTTAAGGTTCATCTCTGACACTGTCCCATAAGTCTTCCATACAAAGTTCATCAATAGATGCTACTGGATGGGAACAGGTATCAGTTATCTCTGGTATTCAGCCATCCAGCACTTCTATTCCTAATTGCCCTGGTAGAAAAATCACTTCATCCATGACCTCTGCAACAACCCCTGGACTCCAAGCCCTCTTCCCTCTAATCTTCCTACAGAGTTGTGCCAGATTAAATTCCTAGAATTCTTCCTTGACTATCTTCAAAACCCACTGAAGATTCTAAAGTTTGATGTCCGAGTCTGGCATTCAAAAGCCTCTACAATTTGAACCCAACATTGTCCAGCCTTATCTCCCAGTACTTCCCTGCATAATAAGATCAGGCCTTTCAAATATGCAATGGCTTTCTCACTTCTTTCTCTTTCTTTACCCTGTATATTCTACTTGTAATATTTTACTTTCCTCCTCTTTCAAGTAAAATACTATATACCAGGGTATGATAAAGAAGTTGATTTAAAAATAATTTTATCATATAACAGATGTGACTTGTAAAGAACAGGAAAAACAGGAAAATCTGAAGAATGAAATACAAACAACCTGTAATCCCAAACAGAAATAACCTCCATCAACACTTCAGAGTTTTTTCCTTTGTTTTTTCCCATGCATACATGCTTCATATTTTTCTTTTTACAAAAGAAAGATCACATGATTATCTTTCTTTCAGCAAGGAAAATTTTAAAATCTTCTATCCCTTTCAGAGTAACATGCTTTTATTTATAATCTAGGTCAATAATTCAGAGAGGTAAGACTATTATGCTATTGTTATAATCAAAATTTCATATTAAAAGATGAAAAAGGTTTCAATTAATTTGAAGACAAAATTTATTTTTCACTCAGCACCTAATACATTTATTTTAATTAAAATTCACTTAGCAAGTATTCACTGACTGCCTACCATTCCAGCCTGCAGTAAACAATACAGAGCAAAACCTCTCCTTCTATGAAGGAGCTACACAGAAAATAACTAGCCAGATTATTCACAGCGATGTGCTGACTGACAAGATCCAACTGTTAAATTTTCAGCAAGTTTGTGAACTTGGTGTTAAACATAACCTTTGTTATAAATTAAATTATATAAACATAGTTATTTTAAAACAAAGATAAATACTAAAATCTTACTTCCTATTTTTATATTACATTTTACTATCATCTATGCTCTTGGTGCTATTGATGATTTTGTATCTGTATGGTAGAAATATTGCCTAATGCTGGGCTATTGTACATCTCTTCCAAATATCGTATTCAGTGATTTCATGTTGGTAACCTGAAATCAGCCACAGTGGAAATATTTACACTGTGAAATTTGGCAAAAACTATCAATTATTGTTTGATTTATTGTTTTGTGCTTGTCCAGATCTAAGAAACTGATGGAGAAAATGTTACAATGCAGACTGAACTTAAGTGTGTGGTGTCTAAAGCACTACCTTATGAAGAGCACAAAAATTTTGAGGAAATATTCTTCTACTATTTGAAAACTATTATCCAATTCAGCAAAGAAGCCTCTCATGTCATTGACAAATAAGTGAAATTCTAACACACAACTTCATTGCTTCATTTCCATCTTAATCACTACACAAGCAAAACTATCAACCATCATTCATGTAGGAACTGTATCTGGAAAACTAATTGTAAAGCATTTACCTGAACACCTCCAGCTCTGTGGTATATTAGATGGTAAAAGCTATAGAGAAAAACATGAATAGGGTTAAGAGGGGGATTAGAAGTACTGAGGTAGGTAGGTAGGTAGGTAGGTGAAGTCGCTCAGTCGTGTCCGACTCTTTGTGACCCCGTGGACTGTAACCTATTAGGCTTCTCCGTCCATGGGATTCTCCAGGCAAGAATACTGGAGTAGATTGCCATTTCCTTCTCCAGGGGATCTTCCCGACCCAGGGATCAAACCCGGGTCTCCCGCATTGGAGGCAGACGCTTTAACCTCTGAGCCACCAGGGTAGGCAACCTCTGAGCCACCAGGTAGGGATAAAATTTTAAATTAAGTATTATTTGAGTAAAGAATTGAAGTAGGTAAAAAAGTGAGTCATGCAGTAGGATAAATGTTCCAGAAAAAGAAAATAATCAATGCAAAGGTCCTAAAGGTCTTGCCTAGAGTATCTGACAAACAGAAAGGAGGTCAGTGTGTTCACTGCAAAACGAAGACAAGAGAATAGGAGAGATGAGACCACATGGGTAACACACAACAAGTTAATAGAGAACCTTGTAGGCCAAACACTTCAATTTTCCTCTGAGAGAAATGAGGAATCAGTGGAGGATTCTAAAAGAAAGCACTTAATTTTACATTTGGCAGCTGGTTTAAGAAAGGATTGAAGGGAACAAGAATGAATCAGGGAGACAATTAGGAGACTGTTATAATAATCTGGCAAATGACAGTAAACAGGATCCAGACACTTAATACTAGAAATGCTCCTGAATCTTTTCATACCTGCTCTAGAAAATACACTACTTGCTGACATAATATCTGTTGAAATCAGATTTAGAGTATTTAAATGGGAGAAAAGTGTATTAAATTCCACTGCTGGAATTAGACAGTTTTTAAACAAAGTATTTGGCTCAACTGTTTCAAACAGAAAATCTTATCTATAATATTAATCAAAAGGTCACTACATTATCATACTTTCATGGTAATTAAACTCATTCTTGACAAGACATAGATTTATTGAACACTGCCTAAGTATATGGATATAAGAAGGATTACAAGCACACACGGTAATTTGCTCTACAGAGGAAAGAACAAAAAAAGAACAAGAATAATAAGTATTAAGCATTTACCATGAATGGTACTTTAACAGGAGTCTATAGACTTATAAGAAATAACTGCTCCCAGCCATAGGAAGCCCACATCTATGGGAAGGGACAACTAATTATAGGATCAGTTCCTAAATGTTACACACACACACACACACATATATATATATATACATACACACACACACACACACAGAGACACACACACAGACACACATATAATATACTACAAAAAATGGCAAAATACAACTCCAAATAAAGCAAAGCTTTCTAAATGAATTCTCTCTAGAAAGTATCATCTCATTTGTTACATTCACCAACTAAGTAGGTTAAAGTTCCTAAAATAATCTCCTATGTATGGCCTATTCAGTCATTGTAGGGTATACTACTACCATGCCTTAAAACAAACAAAAATTCTCTAGTAAAAAGTAAAAAACAACAAATATGTTTCATACAGTAAGCTACAAACTGAAAATGGTCTTTCTTGTTGGAAAAACATAATAAAACTAAAAAGACCAAGAATTAGTGGGACAAAAAGTACCATTCCTAAAAATGGCTTATCAATGTAGTCCATGTAGTCAGGTTTATGGTTATAAAATTGGATTAATATTAAACCTTTACTAATACTTAGGCCACCTCATGCGAAGAGTTGACTCATTGGAAAAGATTCTGATGCTGGGAGGGATTGGGGGCAGGAGGAGAAGGGGACGACAGAGGATGAGATGGCTGGATGGCATCACCGACTCGTTGGACATGAGTTTGGGTGAACTGCGGGAGTTGGTGATGAAGGGAGGCCTGGTGTGCTTCAATTCATGGGGTTGCAAAGTGATGGACATGACTGAGAGACTGAACTGAACTGAAGAGTTTTTGGTCAGTAACTCTATAGTACAGAACTTTTTCTCCATAGTGGCTATTTACATCGGAATGGATTACTTAGAAAGACTATAAAAATCTCAATTTTTTAAAGTATAGTTTAAGGATTCTGGAAATTATATTTTATCTACTATAAACTGTGGAAAATTCTGAAAGAGATGGGAATACCAGGCCACCTGACCTGCCTCTCGAGAAACCTAAATGCAGGTCAGGAAACAACAGTTAGAACTGGACATGGATCAATAGACTGTTCCAAATAGGAAAAGGAGTACATCAAGGCTGTATACTATCACCCTGCTTATTTTACTTATATGCAGAGTACATCATGAGAAACGCTGGACTGGAAGAAGCACAAGCTTGTGCTCAGCTTTCTTCACAGTCCAACTTTCACATCCATACATGACCACAGGAAAAACCATAACCTTGACTAGGCAGACCTTAGTCGGCAAAGTAATTTCTCTGCTTTTGCATATACTATCCAGGTTGGTCATAACTTTTCTTCCAATCATGGAAAAAGCAAGAGAGTTCCAGAAAAACATCTATTTCTGCTTTATTGACTATGCCAAAGCCTTTGACTGTGTGGATCACAATAAACTGCGGAGAATTCTGAAAGAGATGGGAATACCAGACCACCTAACCTGCCTCTTGAGAAACCTGTATGCAGGTCAGGAAGCAACCATTAGAACTGGACATGGAGCAACAGACTGGTTCTAGATAGGAAAAGGAGTACATCAAGGCTCTATGTTGTCACCCTGCTTATTTAACTTATATGCAGAGTACATCATGAGAAACGCTGGACTGGAAGAAGCACAAGCTGGAATCAAGACTGCCGGGAGAAATATCAATAACCTCAGATATGCAGATGACACCACCCTTATGGCAGAAAGTGAAGAGGAACTAAAAAGCCTCTTGATGAAAGTGAAAGAGGAGAGTGAAAAAGTTGGCTTCAAGCTCAACATTTAGAAAACTAAGATCATGGCATCCGGTCCCATCACTTCATGGGAAATAGATGGGGAAACAGTGTCAGACTTTATCTTTTTGGGCTCCAAAATCACTGCAGATGGTGATTGCAGTCATAAAATTAAAAAACGCTTACTCCTTGAAAGAAAAGTTATGGCCAACCTAGACAGCAAATTCAAAAGCAGAGACATTACTTTGCCAACTAAGGTCCATCTAGTCAAGACTATGACTTTTCCTGTGGTCATGTATGGATGTGAGAGTTGGACTGTGAAGAAGGCTGAGTGAAGTCGCTCAGTCATGTCTGACTCTTTGCGACCCCGTAGACTGTAGCCTACCAGGCTCCTCGTCCATGGGATTCTCCAGGCAAGAATACTGGAGTGGGTTACCATTTCCTTCTCCAGAGGATCTTCCTGACCCAGGGATTGAACCCGGGTCTCCCACATTGGAGGCAAACGCTTTAACCTCTGAGCCACCAGGGAAGAAGGCTGAGCGCCAGTCCATTCTGAAGGAGATCAGCCCTGGGATTTCTTTGGAAGGAATGATGCTAAAGCTGAAACTCCAGTACTTTGTCATGCAAAGAGTTGACTCATTTGAAAAGACTGATGCTGGGAGGGATTGGGGGCAGGAGGAGAAGGGGACAACAGAGGATGAGATGGCTGGATGGTATCACCGACTCAATGGACATGAGTCTGAGTGAACTCCGGGATATGGTGATGGACAGGGAGGCCTGGTGTGCTTCGATTCATGGGATCGCAAAGAGTCAGACAAAACTGAGCGACTGAACTGAACTGATGAAGTCAAATAATAACAAAAATGGGAAAATTATAAAAAAGAATCAAACAACTCAAAATGAATCAAAAATACAAATTTAAGAGTTAAAATTTTTAGAAGAAAATGTAGGCATAAAGCTTTGTGACCTGGGATTAGGTGACAGTTTTTTAGGTGTGGCACCAAACACAGACACTCAAAGGGAGACATACAGAAATTGAAGTTCATCAAATTTTAAATTATTGTACTTCAAAGGATAGTATCCAAAAAAAAGAAAAAAAATGAAGACTACCTATAGAATGGGGGAAAATATTTTTGAATCATATTTCTGATAAGGATCTAGTATCCAAAATATATAAAGAACTCTTACCAGTGAACAATAAGGAGAGAAACAGCCCAGTCTTTAAAAAGGCAGAAGCCTTGCATAGACATTTCTCTAAAGGAGGAATGCACATGTTCAGGAAGCACAATGGTGCTTTGTGAATTGTTTGGAATATGAGTTTTATCTCAGTGTTTAAAAAAAAAGAATCAAACAGAAATTCGAGTATTGAAAAATACAATAACTGAAATAAAGAGCTCAGTGTGAATTAAATAGCAGATTAGACAAAGCTGACTAAAGAATTAATGAATTGGAAGATAGGTTAGAAAAAAATACAGACTGATGCTGAGAACGAGAAAAGGGTGGAAAATACGCCCCCCCAAAACAAAGAGCATAAGAGACTTGTAGGATATGATGAAGGATTATGAACCCCAATCAGGATAAACACAAAGAAAATTACACTTAGGTGCATTGTATTAAAATTGCTGAAAACTATGACATAGAGAAATCTTAAAAACAGCAAAGGAGAAAAAAAAAACTAACGTTACTTTCAAAGGGACTTCTGGCAGCTGACTTCTCAACAGAAACAACAGAAGAAAAGAGAGTGGAATGAAATGCTGAAAGAGATAGCTTTCAAAAATGAAGGTGAACTAGACAGTTTCAGACAAAAACCTCATATAACTTCTCACCAGTAGAACTTGCACTATAAGAAATACTGAATGGTATTTTTTAGGCAGAAATAAAATGATCTCAGATAGAAGCATGGAGATGCAGTAAAGAATGAGGAGAAACAAAAAGTATGTATGAGTATACACCTAAATGAATATTGACTTTAAAAAATAATTTCTTGCAGAGTTTTAAACATATGTAAAATTAATGTAAATAGAAACAATACAATCTATGTCTAGGCAGAAACTGGGAAATAGATTCAAAGAAATTGTCCAGAAAGTGATAAGAGTATTAATTTATTTTGTTGTTGTTTGGTCTCTAGATTGTATCCAACTTTTTTGCAGCCCCATGAACTGTAGCCCACCAGGCTCCTTGGTTCATGGGATTTCCCAGGCAAGAATACTGGAGTGGGTTGCCATTTCCTTCTCCAGGGGATCTTCCCAACCCAGGGATGTTTGTCTCCTGCATTGGCAGGTAGATTCTTTACCCTGAGCCACCAGGGAAGCCCATTAATTTATATTAGACTTTGGCAAGTCAAGGATATATGTCATAATTTAGGGTTATCACTAAAGAAATAGTATCTCTACCAATCTAAGAGAGGGGAAAACTAGATAAATAAAAAATAGCCCCCAAATTGATAAGAAAGATTCTGGTAAGCAAAACTGTGGGCATACAGAACATAGCAATGGCTTCCAAAGGTGAAAGGTGGAGGAAAGTGGGACTACAAAGATTTTGTCTCCTGCATTGGCAGGTAGATTCTTTACCCTGAGCCACCAGGGAAGCCCATTAATTTATATTAGACTTTGGCAAGTCAAGGATATATGTCATAATTTAGGGTTATCACTAAAGAAATAGTATCTCTACCAATCTAAGAGAGGGGAAAACTAGATAAATAAAAAATAGCCCCCAAATTGATAAGAAAGATTCTGGTAAGCAAAACTGTGGGCATACAGAACATAGCAATGGCTTCCAAAGGTGAAAGGTGGAGGAAAGTGGGACTACAAAGAGGAAGCAAGAACAAATTTTTTGGTGAGTGAAACAACTGTTCTGTGTCTTAACTGCGGCAGTTGTTACTCATTTTGTACACTTGTCAAAACATTTAGGATAAATCAAAAAGAGTGGCTTTTATTGATTTTTTTGTTTCAGTGGAAGGAAAAAAGATTTAAAAAATGAGAAAAAGAGAACAAATAGCATCTAGGTGGTTGGTGGACTTAAGCCTAAATGTGTCAGTAACTACAATGAGTATAAATAGATTCATGCAAAATAGAAAAATATTTTAAATACACAAAACTGAAGTATATAATTGCTTATAAAAGAAAGGATATAAAGATATAGAAAGAGTTAAAGCAAAATGAGATGTGGGGTGGGAGGTGGGAGGGGGGTTCATGTTTGGGAGTTCGTGTAAAAAAATAAATAAATACAAAAAAAAAAAAAAGCAAAATGATGGGAAAAGATAGCTGTGATAAAGTCAGACCAGGTAGATTTTAATGCAAAAAGAATTATTAGAGATAAAGAAGGACATTTTGTAATAATTAAAGATTCAAGTTATCAGGAAGAAGTATATACTTACTAAGGCAACCTTAAAACATATAAATCAAAAAGGGACGGAATCAAAAAGAGAGATAGACAAATCATCAACCCCAGTGGGAGGTTTAATACACCTGACTTAGTGAACGATCAACTAGACAAAAACAAACATAAAAAATCAGTAAGATATAGGAGATTTGAAAAGACAGTGGCCTAAATGACATGTATGGGCCCTATGCCCAGCACCCGCAGGCAGGCAGGTGTTCTTTTTTGCAAATCTGGAAAATTTATAAAGCCTGAAGTAAAGAGAAAACTGAAGTGCTTAGGTGAGAAATCAGAGCTGGAGACTGGAAATCGTCAGTTCCAAACTCTGCGCGTCCTCTTACAACTCACTGATTTTTCACTGGGGATGAGGGAGGGTGCCTTCCTCCGAGGAGGCAGATGTTTTTAACTGTGAGCTGGCAGGCGTGGCTGCAAGTGTGGGCAGAGACTAAGGGGTGCAGACTGCCGCTGTCAATGAGGAGAGCTCTCCTCACTCAGAGCTCCACCCAGCCCCAAGGAAATGCTTCCTAATCTTCTGCCAGTGAGGACTCTGTCTCCCAGAGCTGGCTTTATGCTCCTGTCAGCTCTAACTCTGGCACCTGAAGTGTCAAGAAGATGCTCTCTTCATAAGGAAACCCCCTGCTCCCCTTTTACTCTCTGGACAGTAGGACTCTAAAGCCATTCCCGAAGTATGGGAACGACACAGATCCCTCAATGAACTGACTTTGCTGCCAGGCTCCTCTTTAAATTGTCTAATCAGCTATTTTCCCAGTGCCCCAGGCATTTCCTGTAGGGTGCTGCTGACTGTTTTACTTCCTACCAGGCTGCCCTGCATGCCATGTTCATGCTGCCAACTTTCAGATGGGCTCTATTAACCCCTATTCTCCCAACCTCCTCCCCGTCATCTGGGAGCCACAGGGGTATTCTTCCTATCCCCCAGCTCCTGGAATTCCGTATTGTAGGCATGTGCTTACATCCACTTACCAGTCTGGCTTTTCTCCCCCTTTCTTGCTGAGTCCCAATGCATTGTTTTTTCTCCAGAGCTCCTTTTACAGCTGCTGAGAGATTTGTGTCCTCATGTTGCTTGTTTGCCTTTGCGTCTTTTGTCCCCTGTGTGCTGACCTATACAGCGATGCCATGGTCATCAAGACACCGTTTCTATGCCTTTAGTGTCCTGCCTGGGGGCGGGGGGGATGATCACTCACCTTCAACTTGACCTCAAGGAGTCCTTTAGCCCTGGAGATCAGGACCTAAAGACACCGTTCCACTCCCACAGATCATTATCCTGAAGAGTTAAAGACGGAAATTTGCCAAGAGAAGGATCACAGTGATGGTTTAAGAAATGAAGCCTTGGACTTGTCTCTTTGCTTTTAAGGGATATTACTTGCAGCTTATTTCTTAGTATTCAGTTCAGTTCAGTCACTCAGTCGTGTTCGACTCTGCAACCCCACGGACTGCAGCACACCAGGCTTCCCTGTCCATCACCAACTCCCGGAGCTTGCTCAAACTCATCTAATTGATGATGCCATCCAACTGTCTCGTCATCCCCCTCTCCTGCTGCCTTCACTCTTTGCCCACATCAGGGTCTTTTCCAGTGAGTCAGTTCTTTGCATCAGGTGGCCAAAGTATTGGAGTTTCAGCTTCAGCATCAGTCCTTCCAATGGATATTTAGGACTGATCTCCTTTAAGATTGACTGGTTGGATCTCCTTGCAGTACAAGGGACTCTCAAGAGTCTTCTCCAAAACCATAGTTCAGAAACATCAATTCTTTGGCACTCAGCCTTCTTCACAGTCCAACTCTCACATCCATACATGACTACTGGAGAAACCATAGCCTTGACTTGACAGACCTTTGTTGGCAAAGTAATGTCTCTGCTTAACATTAACTACTAAATTTTTACTTACTATTCTAATTTCTTAATATTAAAATAGTCCATTCCGAGATTGAAACAACCATGGGAGGACATTCCGATTGCTATAGGGTTGTGTTTTATGAATACACTGTATCATTCCGAGGTCTTGGGAGAGCAGAGGGCCTTCAGTCTCCTCCTGTCCCCCGCCTCCACCCCACCCCTGCCTTAGTCCAGTGGGACTCAGCCTTGTCTGAATCAGATGTTTCCCTGACAGGATACTCCAGTCTGTTGTAACAGAGCACAATAAGTATCCATGGGAGGAAGAAACTGAATCCATAGAGTTCACTGTCATAGCGAAGAATGGATTTTCTCCCAGGGCCTACTAGCGTTACTGTGGATTATTAAGTCTGACTACTCATACATTCCAGAACTTCTGGGAAAGCCTTAAGGAAATGGCTTTCAGAAACAAGTGCCCTGGAGGAGAACGCTCTTGGATTTTGTTAAACCAGAATTTAGTAATGGGCATTCTTTGTCTTCTGACCTAGGCAGCAGGGATTGTCCTACCTTTAGACATTTAATTTATGACCCCAATTGAACTAAGTCCCAGATGTACATCTGAGAAGGATCTTTTCTGTTTAATCTACCTAGAGAGATAGAAAATAAATCTATCCTTTTTACTTTGCCTCTATAACCACTGACCCCCTTCCCCACCAGTTTCTTCCTTTTTGCTGAACACCTACTCCTCCTACTCCTCCTGCTCCTCCTCCCCTGTAGGAAAATTGCTTATTTCTTACAGAGTTATTATTACTCTTGTTATTAGTGAAACTAGGGAGGGGAATAGATTGTGCAGCAGCAGTATAAGAAAACCAAAAATTATTCTTCCCTGTGTTTGATAGAGCCTCTCTATTGGAGAGATTTAGCTACAGTCCTGCCTGGGGAGTAGCTTCTGTGAAAGCATGACGTGTAAGTCTAAAATTTTATCTAATTGATTCAGCAACTGGTTATCTTACTGGCTACTGTGTACAAAGCAGTGGGCTGGGCACCATGGAAGACAGAAACAGGGTTTAAAGTTATAGTCTGTGTCTTTCATTAGCTTTAGGTGGTTTCATATTTTAGTAGCTTTGGGATTTTTTTAAGATTAAGTTCTTTAGATAAATAGGAATCTAATTGAGAAACCAGGTGTATTTCAAAAGGCAAATTCTGAGGTGGATAATGCGTCTCAGACTGTGTCAGGCTTCAGACATTTTCTTTTAAAATATGACTCTTGTTACAGAGAGAATTTATGCTCATTTACTTCTGAGTGAAGGGGAACCTGGTGAGTTTTTAGTTTGTATGATGCTGAGAAGCTCAATGGATTCTTTAAAAATGAAATGTGACTGCTTTGGGGGTCACTTATACTGATGCAATATCTTTACAACTGGAAATACCTATTCGTAACTTAGAAAGGCAAATTCAAAGAAAAGTTTTGCTATGTAGTAGCAAGATTTTTTGAAATCACATTTCTGTTTCTAGCAAGCTAGGTTCTAACTTGCTCTGGAGGTAGGTCAAGTGTGGAAACCTCTTGGCTAAGATAGAAAAAAAAAAAATTCATCTTGAACTGCTACTGCTAAGTCACTTCAGTCGTGTCCGACTCTGTGTGACCCCATAGACGGCAGCCCACGAGGCTCCCCCATCCCTGGGATTCTCCAGGCAAGAAGACTGGAGTGGGTTGCCATTTCCTTCTCCAATGCATGAAAGAGAAAAGTGAAAGTGAGGTCACTCAGTCTGTCCGACTGTTAGCGACCCCATGGACTGCAGCCCACCAGGCTACTCCGTCCATTGGATTTTCCAGGCAAGAGTACTGAGGTGGGGTGCCATTGCCTTCCCCGGTCTTTTCTTTTTTCTATCTTGAACTAGAAAACTAAAATAAGAATTCCATCTCTAGAAATGCTTTTGAGACTAGAAGAGCTGCATTCTCATAGGCTCAGACATCAGCTTAATGTCCATCTTTCTCAATACACTGTAAACTTTTAAACTGTTTTGCACACTGCTGTGTGTGTGCATGCTCAGTCACTCATTCGTGTCCAACTCTTTGCAACCCCGTGGACTGCAGCATGCCATGCTCCTCCGTCCATGGGATTTTCCACGCAGGAATACTGAAATGGGTTGCCATTTCCTCCTCCGGGAGACCTTCCTGAGCCAGGGATCAAATCCATGTCTCCTGCATTGGCAGGCAGATTCTTTTATCACTGAGCCACCAGGGAAGCTCAGTATATGCTATATTTCCAGTTAAACCACAAGTTCTTGACACATAATAGGTGTTCTATAAACATTTGCCAATGGATTCTTAGAGATCACTCTTTAAAATCCAGCGTTTCCCACCTTGCCAGCAGCTAGTAATTAACCTTCTTCAAATCATGTAACTAGCCAGCTTGAGGGCCAAGCTACATAGCACTTATCTTGGTTGGTGGGCTTCTGCCACTATTTTCTTTATCAATGCCACAATTTGTGGATCTAGTCTTTTTAAACCTGTGTATAATGACTCTGATTAATTGTAAAATGAATTTAGTAAATTATGATTAGCATTAAAAACTTGAAAAAAGAATAGGAAATATCAGAATGCACTGCACATAAAAAACTTTTTACTGTAGACACACAAACATTATACTGGATTACAGTTTTTTAAATTATTTTTAGAAATCCTGTTCTACTGTCTTCAGAAGGTGGAAGAACTTCAAGGTGTTTCTTTCACGGCAGCTCCTAGCCTCCCTCTCTATATATCTTGCAATTCAGTATATTTGTATTTTCATGCTACCATGGCTCTCCAGAGTATCATCAAAGCACAGCCTTGCTACAGCCACCATGTGGTATCTTAGTCAGCGGGCAAAAGCTGGGTAGAAAGTGTCCCACTGCACAGCCACAAGTAGTGGGAAATCTAGAAGTCACTCCTGAGCCCTGACCAGATCCCCCCACCCTGCACGCCCACTGCCGCATCCTGCACC
This sequence comes from Oreotragus oreotragus, assembly GCA_006410675.1. Classification (NCBI taxonomy): domain Eukaryota; kingdom Metazoa; phylum Chordata; class Mammalia; order Artiodactyla; family Bovidae; genus Oreotragus; species Oreotragus oreotragus. Next base: position 125,830 of record SJYX01020967.1, read on the forward strand.
ACCAAAAGAGGTGGGCTGAGCTGGGTTGGGGAGAGGCCGGACACAGTGCCCACTGTCACCCAGCACTGGCCCTGCCGCTGCACAGCCACTACTTTTAGCCCTGTCCTCCCCCCAAAACATTTCAGGCATGGCTCTAGCTCTTGAAATTTGGCCACTTTGAAGTAGTGAGCCCCAGTGCCCCTGAAACTGTCACTGTCCATCTGGTGACGCTTCTCCTGCTGCCGGAGCTTTGTATGGGGTTCATGTCTCTTTCTTCTGAAATCTGTTCATGTAAATTCAGTTTCACATTTTTTTAACAATCAGTCTCAGAAATATCTTTTGGGTAGAGAGGAGGGTAGCCCTGGTGGAGGGAGCTATATGCCCTTGAAAATTTGATTCTTTCTTGGAAATCTGCTGACACAAGCTAATCGGCGAAGAACTAAATGACCCTACTGTTTCTACCTGCTGACAGGCTCAGCCTTGAGACGGGGCTGAAATTAGCTCTCACCACATGGCGGAGACATGCCTTCCTCTTTTTCTCTTTCATACAAATAAGGGGTAATTTGATGCCTATCAAATAATAGAGCTTTGTAGTACAGGTTGAGAGCCAGTAAGCCGCAGCCCCTCCTCCCCAACTTGCCAAGCCACGTGGGTGCTGAGTAAGTACATAACGAGTCAGGTAACCTCCCTGATGAGGACTGGTTTGAAAACCCTTTCCTAATCGGTGTTCTTTGGGAGGTACTCACACAAGGCCCATCCCAGCTCAGGGACCAGTGTCCCACCAGCCTAGCCCATGTTTCCTTATATTTCTGCTGCTGTATCCTTGCTGTGGGTGAGGAGCTTTCAGAACTTGCTGGTCTTGGGGAAACGAGGCTGTGTGTTTCGGTTCTGTTGTCCAGTGCTGTTATCTGTTGGAGGACTCCTTGCCCATGTTGTAAGCACACAGCTGGCAGGCCCTGTTGCAATCTCTCTGCCTTCCAATCANTGAGGAGCTTTCAGAACTTGCTGGTCTTGGGGAAACGAGGCTGTGTGTTTCGGTTCTGTTGTCCAGTGCTGTTATCTGTTGGAGGACTCCTTGCCCATGTTGTAAGCACACAGCTGGCAGGCCCTGTTGCAATCTCTCTGCCTTCCGATCAGCCCCGCCCCGGCAGCAGGCAGGCAGGGGAGAGCCTGGGAAACACGCGGCCCAACAGTTGTGGTGAGTGTCAAAATAAAAGCCCCCGCCTGGGCACACCAGGGCCCTCCCAGCAGAGAACCAGCATTGTTCACTGTGCCACATCTCTAGTCTAAATTTAGGCATCTTCTCTTTTTTTCCAGGCAAAGATTACTATGCAAACATTTAAGAGAAAAACTTTGCCCAAAGTCATTTTTTCCCTCGACTTCTATTTGGTTTCCTGCGATGTTTAGATGACTCATTCTCTTCCAAGAAATTTTAAAGAAAAGAGATGCAGGCTGTGTGATAGCGCACAAAGCCTGCTCTGTAGGCTCTCTCTTTTCCCTGCCTCGGCGGAGCCCTTTGCTGTTTTTCATAGGAAACGGAAAGGCCCCACAGTCTACATTGTCACGGCCTCACCAGGCCCTGTTGTTCCCAGGAATAAATGCTCCCCTTGTCTTTGGGTGGGGCCCCCTTGGAGCTTCCCCGTTCTGACAACCGCTCCGTGGCGGACGCCAGCACGGAAGCCCTTTTCGGGTCGCCGGGGCCACGCTGGCCCCTAGAGGCACACAGCTAAGTTTTCGGAAATGGAGAACGGTGGCCTTTTATCATCTGTGAAAGGAGAGGTACAGGCTATTTCCTGCCTCTCCCCTCGAGTCAGAATGGCTCCCGATGGTGGAGGGGGCTCTCTCATAACTGTAACCCTGCTAACAACACGTGTGTTCCCAGCCCAGCCCGCAGCTAGAAGGAGAGTAAGTCAGGATCACTTCAGCAGTCTGTTCAAATAAACAGGGATAATAGTTGAGTCGGTCCTTTTCCAGCTAATCAGTACAGGAAAGGAAACATCTGCCTGGGCTTAATTGCTGTTCTGTTGGGCATGCTTTTTCTCCCCTCCCCGTCCCATCTCCTGTGGGGTAGAGGAATGGGAGCCTTCTCCTGGAATGTCTGCCGTCGAAACACCAGGAGGTGTAGGGGAGGCTGGGAGGCGGGCAGGGGGTGCTGGCCTGGAGGCCGGAGGGCAGGGCCTTTGCAAGTGATGCTCCCAGTCACTTCCTGGCCTTGTTGCTGACGCTGGGACTGGTGGGTGAGTCATTTCACCTCACTTCACCTCCTTGGAGCCCTGCTACTTCCATGGAGCTCAGCTCTGCTCGTGACGGGAGTCCTAGATGAAAGGCGTTTCCTCTTGTGGCTTCTTCCAGCAGTTGAGGGCATTGAGTGAGAATCATTTGGGGATAGTAAATTTAAGGTTGGCAAGATACTCCCGAAGCCATCCATTTTGTAAAGCATCTCGGTCCCTGAGGAGAACCTGCTCATTATCTTCTACTCTATGGAGGAAGGCCAACCCACTGTCCACTGAAGTGGCCGGTGTTGGAATCTAATGTGGACTCAAGAAGCTAGGCAAGAGATGGAGAAAAATTATAGAATGGCAGAAGATGGAAAAGAACTTAGGAATGTTTAAGCCAGAGCCTTTCATTCTTTGGAAAGAAAAACAGAAGTCCAGAGAGATGACCAGGTTGTCCAAAGTTATCTTCTTGATGGTGGAGGAGCTAGAAATAGAAGAGTCTCATGATTGCTAATTCAGGGCTCCCTCCATCCCTCTCCACACTACCAAGTGTAAAAATTCATGTCTGCTCACAACAAAGGTCACACATGTGTTATATTCCATAATTAATTCCATAATAGAAAAACGACAAAGTCTAAAAGAAAAGTGAAAATGACTGCTAAGCATGTAAGAAAAAAGTTTAGGCTCACTAGAATCAGAGGGCTGCAAATTAAAAGAGGATACCATCTAGAATTTTCAAGATAAAATAAAGTAAAAGAACATTCTTATATGCTTCTGGTAGTATTTTAAATGGGTACAGTTTTTCCCAAGGGCACTTTAATGGTGTAAGTTAGCAATCTTTGCCTCAGCAAGGATACTTCTAGGAGAAAATAATCAAGGTGTGTATGTAAATTATATACAAAGTAATTAAATGCAGCATATTTTATTATAAAAATTGGTATGTAAAGTTAATGTGCAAGCATATAGGAACTACATCAATATAATCTTATTATAATGCTATAGAAGAGTAATATATAGGGGAATATTCATAGCTTATGTCTAAGTGGATAAGTTACAGTGTGTATAATGCAATCCAAATTCCATAAACATTGTAGAGAGAAAAATGTATAACAAACCTGAAGTGGTGATTTCTTAGGAGTAGGAATTAAGGGTTGCATTTTCTTTTTTGAGATTTTCTAGTTTTCTTATTTATTGCAATAAATGTATATATTCCTTTTATAATCAGAAAAAAATATTTTTAAAGTCATACATCTTGAAAAAAACAAAATCTTAAATAATTATGTGTCTGACATGGACGATGTCTTCCTTTCTTTGCGTGGGAGCTGAGGTGTCCCAGGGAGTAGTAGTATACCACCTATTAGAAGGGTGTTGTTGGTATCTAATTTTTAGTAGGAAAGACCTAGGAGCTGGCAGAAGATAAAACAAGGGCTTTCCCTCTCAGTCACCCGGTGATGCCAGTCAGTTGTATGTTTCTGCTCTCGTGGGCTTTGCACAAACATTCAGTATCAAAGACATGGCTCCTATTTCCTTCCTGCTTCCTTATTTATTTCTGCCCTTCTCCCCATATAGTTAGATGCCAGCCCTGGGCAGCAGCAGCAAAGAATCTGACAGTTACCACTGCTTAAGTTTGACCTGTTGGAGACTTAATGTGTATTGTGAACTTCCCTTGTGGCTCAGCTTGTAGAGAATCTGCCTGCAGTACAGGAGACCTGGGTTTGATCCCTGGGTTGGGAAGATCCCCTGAAGAAGGGAAAGGCTGCCCACTCCAATATTCTGGCCTGGAGAATTCCATGGACTACAGTCCGTGGGGTCGCAAAGAGTCGGACACTACTAAGAGACTTCCACTTCCAATGTGTATCATCAGTCTCAAGTAGCAGTAGCCGCCAGTCATGATTGACATACCACTGCCCTGGGAATCGTGTTTCTACCAATAAAGCAATTAAGAGGTATAACTTCTTTTTGCTTGGAGGTTCCTATTTAGTCAGGTACTTTGAAGTCCTTGGATATTTTATTTATGTACACATGTCTATCTCATCCTATTTCAGATCTTACTTTGCTCCACAATTGTCAGGAATGCCTGACTACAAGGATTCAAAAAAGCTCATCCCTCCTAACTATTGCTAAGTAGGTTGTAGCTTTCAGACCTCCTCTTTGGCAGCCAACTGAAAAATCAAAGGCTACAACCCATTTTCCCTCCACATGATTGCCTTTGCTAGACTCTCAAAGGGGCGCATTTCATTTTATTAAAGCTCTTTGAGTAATCCGACCATAATTTGGCCTGATCGGAGTGGTTATCTGATTTGCTGGGTTAAATAATGAACCTTAATTGAGTCTGCGTTATTTGTGGAGTCAGTGCTGCTCTTGCCTTTGTTGCCTCCTCCTCCTTCCTTCTGTTTCCCAGTTAACCTTCATTGTTCTTTCTTTGCAGAGTAAAGAAGTCGGCCAGCAGCTCCAAGATGATCTGATGAAGGTCCTGAATGAGCTCTACTCGGTAAATCAGCTGGGTTTCTTGGCTCTTTCACAAGCAGAGGGAAGCAGCATTTGGCAGCTTGTGGCCGTAGTCACGTCAGCAACAGAGCTGAGCTGAGGTTGAGGACAGTGCATGGTCCCCACTGGGGATGACTTCACCCATCTCTTCTTGCACTCTTATTTTCAAACTGGATTGAGCCCAAAAACACTTTCTCAAAATAGGATCCCTCTTTAGTTATGCAGGCTAACTCTGGCTTCTTTGGGGGCTTAATCACCAGAGACCAGCCAAGGTCTAGGTCACCAGCACAACTGACCCTCATGAATAGCAAACGAGGGACCCCGAACCTAATAGTAAGGAACTTAGTTTACATTGATATTGCTCTTTGAATAGTACACACCCTCTTGGAAAGGACCTGTTGTTCAAAGTTTTGCGTCAGTTCTCGGATTTATCCCCTGGTTTGAGACCAGAGCAAGCGCTCTAGAGGGAAGCAGAGTCCTCAGTGCCCTTAACATAAGGGACCAGTTCAAGCAGAGAGAGCTTTGCATCGACTCCCTGGGGGTTTGTAAAGGCCACACCTTAGTGATGGCCCAGGCTTTGGGTTTGGTGGAGAAAACACAGTCTGTTCTGAAGTGACCGGCACTGCAGGCACATGATATCTGTGACTGACGCGTGTTTCTTCAGGCACAGGGAGCTGGTGGGGCTGTTTTTATTCCTAGTCATGCTTCGTAATTAAAACAAACATGCACACCAAAGAAATTCCTGCTGCCGTACAGGGACTATTCCTATTGTGCAGCTAACGCCTTTCAGGGCCCCTTCTCCAGCTGGGCTGTGCCAGGCCTTTGTGTCATTCTCCAGGGTTGCCCCATCCTGTTTTGGAGGCAGAATTAATTTCCTGTGTTTACTTGCGTATTCACTACAGGTTTTTTTTCCTTTTTTTAATTCACAGGAAGACAGGCAGTGGCGACACGTATCACAGGCATTTAGGATCAGAGAATTCCATGTTCTTGATCCAAAAGCCGAGGTGTGGCCATGCTGTCAGGGCAACGGTTAAGCAAGTAAATAGGGTAGAGTGGTCATCAGTTTTGTCTCCAGTGACACTCAGTTTGTTTGCAGTTTCTGCTCTGTGACTCTTCTGCTCTGAAACCAAGTAGATAGATGGTTCCCTTTGTTTCAGTTCCCAAGTCTTCATTTCTTTCAAATGAAGTTAAGCCTTTTTTAAAATAGAAGCATGTTCACAAACCATGTTCAGACTGGATGAGTTTCCTGAACCCCCTGGTCTTTTTAATGCTTTACTTCTGCTCTTTATTTTTAGAGCATCTTCTAGGCACCATGAAGATCTATTACTCAATTCACCAGGATAGAAAATGACATGTGTAGTCATTATATGAATCCTTTCATTTTCCCGTAAGCATCTTGGGTCTCTGCTGTTGCCCTTTCTAGGGAGGAGCAGGGTGGATAATCAGCAAGCCCCAAACCAATTTGAATCCAGTATGCTGTTTCTGCAGGGGACCTGGAGGCAGCAGAGGAAGAGCAGTGTCTAGGGATCTGTTAGCTTTACTCTGCATCCTGGATCTCCTAATGTACCATGATTTTTTTTTTTAATAAATAAGTGAAAAGGCATAATATGTTTTGGTGTAAGAAAGAAAACCTTGGAACTCACTGCTCTGGTCTGAGGAGGGCCAAGGTGGCACTTCCAGCTGTAGTCGTCAGGCAGTCCAGCATTGACTAGTGTTCACTGGCCACCGTGAGGCCACAGTCAACACAGAGCATAAAGTCCTCCCACTGGTGTGCAAACCAAGAATTGGCTGGGCATGGTGTCCCCTTCTATTAGGTGAGTTGGCACACACTCTTCTATTTAAGGCCAGTAGACAGTAGGAACAGAGAAATGAGCAGAGATGGAAAGTTCCAGAGACGGCAAAACAGTCTGGTGCAGGGATTCTCAATCAGGGGGATTTTTCAAGCAAGGGGACACTTGGAAATGTCTGCAGACATTTGTGACTGTCACAACTGGAGTAGGAGGTGCTGGAAGTCAGAATGCAACTGAAATCTTATAATGTGCAGGACAGGTCCCCACAACCAAGAACTGTCTGGCTAAAATGGTCAATAGTGCCAAGATTGAAAACCCCCTGCTCTAATGACTAGAGTTTCCTGCATTAGGCAACCCAGATCCTACCTGGGCTCCACCAGCTGTATGATCTTAGGGGGTACTCCTGACCTCTTGAGCCAGATCTCCACATATTCCATGTGCTGGTGTCTCCCATTTCCTGGGGAAGCGGGGCATTTGGGGAAATCATGCTTCATGAAATATCAGACTGTAGTTAAGGGTCAGATGAGTTTGCAGATTATTGGCCGTTAGAAAGTTCAGAGAATAGAAGTATAAGTTTTTTCTTCTGGAGTGTAAAATAAGTATAGGACTGGTCTGAGTAAGGTACTGTGGCATTAGGGTGACTAACTGTCTCAGTTTGCCTGGGACTGAAGCCTTTCCTGGGACATGAGACTTTCAGTGCTGAGCCTAGGAAACTCCTGAGTAAGCCAGGGTGATTGTCACCCTACATGACAGTGGTTTCAAGCAGGAGCTTAGGACTTTTGTATGCTGGCTCCAGGAGATACTTGTTGTACACATTCTGTCTGTCTGTCTCTCGCCCCCTCAGAGGAATTAAGAAGAAAACAAGGAAGGACTTTTTGTAAGGAAATTTCCCCTCATTTGATCTTTGGATAAGCAGTCCAAGTTATTTGCAACCATGGGATGAAGGAAACCAAGGATGTACAGGAACCCAGCGTATTCAGTGTTCCTCTTTCTTGTATCTGTCCTTAATGCCCACAAATACCTCTTTTGGGGAGACTGATTGGGTTGAGAATTTAGATATTTTTGAATCTTGGTAATCTAAGCGGCAGGACCCAGGTGTTCCCAAATAAAAATGCCTCTGGGCAAGAGGCCCAGATGCTCACCATCAGTGGCCAGCTGCCGTTCTGCACCTTCCTCTTTTCTGCCTGAAGGGCCTTTGATTTTCCTGACTTGGCACTCTGTGCCAGAGGCCACTTGCCACAGCTGCTCTCAGAGAGCAATCCCAGGGAGCATTCTCCTCCACGTGCTTTTTACCCCCTCACCGGCTAGATTGTGGGCCATGGTATCAGTGGTTTTCATTTGCTGACTGATGAATCAGGAATGCCTTTGAAGTCAGAGCACACTGCTTCCCAAAGAACTCCAGAATTCTCTACCTCACTTATATGCCGAGGCTGTATCTGGAAAAGCCCAACCAGCTCCCACAGGAAGGAGTGGAGGCGGGGGCAGGGAAAGCACGCGGACTGGCTGAGCAGGAAGAGCCAGCGAAACCCTACGATCTAGAGAGAAAGACGAGGTGTGGGGACATTGAAGCTGTTGTCGCCCCACAGGTTTCAAGCTCCTGTACTACCCGTGAATATATATCCCCTGGATTTGGTGTGGCAGCTGTCTGCAGAGCCACTTCAGACTGGAATTTAGCACCTGCTTCCTTGGAACAATGTCAGTTAATGATCCCCAGCACTTGGCACTAGGGATACAAAGACATATAAGAGATGTCCTTGAACTCGAGGCATTAATTTTAACATGAGACAGAAAAGTAAAGCAGGAAGGCAAAGGTGAGGTGATGAATCTTTCACGTGTATAACAGAAGAAGGGCATGAAGTCAGGCTCCTTGGAGAGATGTTTGAATTAAATCCTAATTGCCAAGGGCTCTTTTATTGTTCACTAAATGTTCCTCTTTTGTTACATCCTGTTCTTGTTTCATGATGTATTGTCTTTTCATTTCTTAATGATCTCTCTAAGGATATTACTGATGGATTAATTTTGAAGTTTTCTTCTTTCTGTATACTTCCTGTTTTCTCCCCAATTGCTTGTTTTGGTCTTGGCCTTTCACATTAGATATTTTCCTTAAACGTCTGGTAATCTTCAGTTGCCTGCTCATATTTTAAAATGAGACACTAAATGGTGCTTGAAAGTTCTGTGTCAACTGTGGTCTTTACTGTAGGGTGATCTGACTGGACTGTGTCCTTGGGAAAGCCCTGATATCAGTATTTGTAGGTCTTTTGTATCAGGTGAGCAGTTTCCCCATATAAGGCTTTTCTGATCTCCTACCTATATCTAGGGTCTGAGTTGTGAAGAGGCCTGGCCATCTCAACCTTCAGTATGGAATTTTCCTGTTTTAGTTTCAGTAGCCCTATCCTCAGCTGGGTCAGCTGTCCCCAGACATAGACCCTCCCTAACCTGCGCGGAGCCCTGTGGCATCCTCCCGGATCAGAGGGGTCGATGGAAAACACCCTGTCCCCCTGCCTCATTGGCAGGTAGATTCTTCACCACTGGACCACCAGGCAGGGAAGTCCGTTCACAGCCTTCTTAAGTCATCTACCCTGAAACATACAATGTCATCCTCCAAATCATTGGACCATCACGACTGAAATGAAGGAAAATATGTCAGTTCAAGAATGTCTTAACTCCTCAGTGTTTCTTGCTTGAGAACCACAAAGGCATCTTTCTCTCTCTCTCTCTCTCTCTCTCACACATACACACACAAGTGGGCTCATAGTCCAAAAGAAACCAACTTTTGTGTTTATCCATCCCCCTTGTTGTGGCTGTCGTGCCGTCGTTAGTCAAAGAAGCCGATCTCGTATGGAAGCCGATGTCTTCTTCTCTAGGACACTTCGAGAAGCAGCAAGAGTGCCGGTTTGTGAGAAACGAAGGTCAGCCCGGCATGAGGCAACCCAGCGATGTGTGTGCTCAGTGGCCCATTTAGATTCAAACTCCAGTTCACGGAGGAGAGCAGTGGGAACATATGGAAGCCGATGTCTTCTTCTCTAGGACACTTCGAGAAGCAGCAAGAGTGCCGGTTTGTGAGAAACGAAGGTCAGCCCGGCATGAGGCAACCCAGCGATGTGTGTGCTCAGTGGCCCATTTAGATTCAAACTCCAGTTCACGGAGGAGAGCAGTGGGAACAGGAGGGTGGACTGCGAGTCCGACCATCACCTTCCGAAAAAGCACATCCTCGCCTTCCTCCCTTATCGGCCGTCTGCATGGCTCCTCCTGACCTCAAGGATCACGTGGAAAGGACGTACAGGTTGTGTCCTTTTTCCAGGCCTGATCGTCTAGAAACTCCCATCAAAAGCGGGGACGTCAAGATATCAGTCTTGAGTTTGGGACTGGGGCATCATGGCACCCCACTCCAGTACTCTTGCCTGGAAAATCCCATGGGTGGAGGAGCCTCATAGGCTGCAGTCCATGGGGTCGCTAAGAGTCGGATACGACTGAGCGACTTGACTTTCACTTTTCACTTTCATGCATTGGAGAAGGAAATGGCAACCCACTCCAGTGTCCTTGCCTGGAGAATCCCAGGGACGGAGGAGCCTGGTGGGCTGCCGTCCATGGGGTCGCACAAAGTCGGACACGACTGAAGCGACTTAGCAGCAGCAGCAGCAGCAAGGAAATAAACCTCTAGTCTTCCCAGCAGAGGGGCAAGGGAGGTCTGGAAGTCTGATTGTTCTCGGGCGCTCAGTACTTTTTGTTCTTAGCCCCACCTTTATCCCACTTCCATTGATTCTTCTGAGGGTTTCTGTGATTTCAGTCTGGTTGCTTCTTGCCTCTCCACTTTTCATCTTCTACTTTCATTCTTTTTCTTAGTTTATAACTAAAAAATAACATAAAAACTCTTTTCTGTTATTTTGATATGGCTTGGGGAGGGAGCAGAATTAAAGACATGAATTCAATATTTCGTTTTTCAAAGTAAAGTGAATTCCTTTGTAGAACTGAGAATTTAGACTTCAGGATTTTCCCCTTAGTTTGTATTTGCTTTACTATATATATTTCTCCAACTCCTATCTTGAGTTCCCTATTTCTCCAACAATTTTTTTTTTTACAATCAATTATTCAAGCTTTATCCCTAGTTTCCCCTTGAGTTGAAGGGCCCTAGCTATACTTCTCCTGTATTTGCACAGAGGAGAGATTCAGTCATTTGGGCAATGACATTGATTGTAAATCTACCACTGTGTACATACCATATTTCTTAACTGTGGAGAAGAAAGAAAAACACAAAAGAAGAGGTGGTACTTACCCTTAGGAATTTATAGTTTCTTAGACGAGGTCGTGTTTTCCTCTTTTAAAGTGAGTTCTTTAAGTTCTCTAGGGGAAAGGAGTAATATGCATTGTTAATTCTTATTATTTCATTTGTTGTCCTGTTGGCCTTTGACCTCCCCCTTTCGTTTGGTCCTTCATGTTCATTAACAGCATTTCCTCTTTATTTATTACACATCTTCATGGAATAAAAAGTCACTTTCTTAAAATCAATTCACTTTCATAATGGTTCGCTCAAACTTTTGAATCCCTTAGTCACATTCAGATGAAAAGAGGAAAAGGAGCCTCTTATCTACCCTTCTTCAGCTAGAATAGCAGATGCCTATTTCTTGCTTCTTAGTCAGTCTGGAAACCTGGAAGACAAATTACTTAGGGAGGTTTTTAATGCTGTCAGATGCTAAGATTGCTTCTCCTATGTAGAGAATATACAGAGTAGATCTTATACTTAAGGGAAATGTCAGGTTCAGAATAAGGTGAAGGTGAAGGTGAAGTCGCTCAGTCGTGTCCGACTCTTTGTGACCCCGTGGACTGTAACCTACTAGGCTTCTCTGTCCATGGGATTTTCCAGGCAAGAGTACTGGAGTGGATTGCCATTTCCTTCTCCAGGGGATCTTCCCAACCCAGGGATCAAACCCGGGTCTCCTGCATTGGAGACAGACACTTTAAATAAGGTGGAGCTGATTTTAAACAATCTCCATCGAAAGTGAGACATCATTTAATGTCTAAAGCACTTTGATTTTGTTAGTATCCCAATATTCTGTACTCCTTCCTCCACCTCCAGCTAAGGGAGGAGTATACGTACCCACAAAATTCCTCTAACCCAGCGTTTCTCAGCCCTGGAATCATGGACATTTGGGACCAGGTAATACTGTGACAATGAAAAATCTCTCTAGGAATTGTTCCCCTGGGGGCCAAATTAGCCCCCATTTGAGACTACGGCTCTAACTCAACATTGATAAGAAACCAGATTCTCTTTTTAAGCCTCTCTTGACTCAGTTTAGCCTTTCTTCCCAACTAATCCAGCCGTGGCCCATACAGAAGGGAGACACTGGTGCTCAGTGACTAAGGACATGAAATTTGTGGCCTGACAAACCTGGGTTTAAATCCTGATTCTGATTTATTTACTAGCTGTGTGACCTTGGATGTGAGAGTTAATCTCTTTGAGCCTCAGTTTCCTCATCTTTAAAAATGGAAATAATAGCATGTCCTTCATAGACTTGTTGTGAACGTTAAATGAGGTGATGTACATCAGGCCTCTGACACACAGCATTGACCAAGTGATCCAGCTTATTATTATTACGCCCTGGCCCTCCTCTGTTGTTCAGTCCCAGCTCTCACACACGCATACACCCCAGCTGCTACACTCTCTGATTCTCCCACTCGTGGCATCAGAATGTCAGCACTCTTGAACTTGGTTTGTCATCAAGCGTTTTGAATTTCCAGATAGAAGCAGAAGCTCGCTGTGTGGAAACAGAGAGCTCCAGCAGGGAGGTGCAGACACCTGGTGGCTAGAAGTAGTGTTTGGGAGGAAATGAAGGCAGGTCCCAGGCTTCCCAGCCTCCTCTTCAGGAAAAGGGACTAGACTTTCAAATTATTGCTGTGATGAAAAATGGGAGAGTTGTATCTTCTCCTTTGATATTATGTCCTTCCTTTGGCAACTCCAGTTTCACCTGATATGGATTCCTTCTTAGGCTCTTCCCTGAATTTTTCTGCAGGTTTACAGTCTTCCTGGGGCTGTTGTCTAGACCACAGGATTGCTACAAGAATGAAAAAATGCATGCATAGCACTTGGCATATAGCCAGGGAAGTACACTCAGTGCTTCCTGGTGGCTGCCCTGTTCTTGCTGTGACAGAGGGCATTTGACCTGGATAAAGCGAGAGAGGGCATTTGACCTGGATAAAGCGAACCAGGCAGACCCCCAGGACACAGGCCAGTAGAGAGCCAGTGTGGAGCTGTTCCGCTTCCCCGTTTCGTATCTGAAAGTCCCCAAAGTGTGGGCTGCTCTGCGGGCTGTGCTGCCCTCTTCAGGGTCCCAGCCAGCCCAGGAAGGATTTGCTCTCAGGGTCTGAGTGCTGATGTTTCCTATCTTGGTCTTGTGAGATGACTAGTAACGGAAATTACCCATATAACGTAAAAATGCTCACAGATGTTCATTAATAGGAGTAAATGATTCCTATGGAATCCTATGGATTCCACAATCCTATGGTGGAAGACATAAAGTCATTTAAACAATAAGCCATGTTGGCTCAGTTCAAATACTGCTTTCCTGTGCTTTGGAGTGGTCTTTAATATAGGAAGTTTGCTGAACCAAACACGTATGAATTTTGCCCTTAAGGGTATGAGAATATTGCTCATGGAGGAGAGGTCCAGCTGAGTCTCTTAGCCTGTAAAGCAAAGAGTTGACCCCACTGGCTTGACCTCTAGGGGTGGGGGTGGGGGTGTCTTGCAGGTCATGAAGACATATCACATGTACAATGCCGACAGCATCAGTGCTCAGAGCAAGCTAAAGGAGGCGGAGAAGCAGGAGGAGAAGCAAATTGGAAAATCTGTAAAGCAAGAGGACCGGCAGGCCCCACGCTCCCCTGACTCCACATCCAACGTCCGCATTGAGGAGAAGCATGTCCGGAGGAGCTCGGTGAAAAAGATCGAGAAGATGAAGGAGAAGGTGTGTAGGCTCTGGGGAGGAACACTGTGGAAGTCGGGACTGGCAGGAGATTTCCAGTATGCCCTGTGAAGAGCAGAGCAAGAAAGCTCTGGGTTCTTTTAGTGCCTAGTGACCTTGCAGTCTGCCCTGAAAGAAATCCTAGTTATTGGAAGAACCTGGGCATCTGCAATAGACCAACAAGAAACAGTAGTCGCCTTTCCCAAGCCTGGGAGGGGAACTGTAGACCTAGGGTTTGGCTTCAGATGTCAGGCGTTCAGAGGCAGGTATAATGACACTCCTTCAGGGTGGCGGTGCAGGGGTGGAGGATGGAATTTACAGATAGAACCAAAGTGGGACACACGTCTAAAGTAGGAACCTCACTAACCTTTCCTGGGCTGTTCTACATTATGCCCTTGAATCTCATTACACAGAATTAGAACCCAATTTAAGGCAGATGCGCATAGGGAGTAACAGCACAATTGTGGTTCTTGAATGTACTGTACTTTTTATCTTTTAGAGAACAGTCTCCCCTCTTAAAAAAATAAAAAAGTAAAAATGAACTTCTGTTCTCTTTTCAGCGCCAAGCCAAGTATACGGAGAATAAGCTGAAGGCCATTAAAGCCCGGAATGAGTACTTACTGGCCTTGGAAGCCACCAACGCATCTGTCTTCAAGTACTACATCCATGACCTGTCCGACCTTATTGATGTAAGTGCTTAAAGCCAAAGGTGCAAGGGTACGAGGGACGCAAGGGTCCCTTCTCCTGATTTTGAAGATCTGGTCAGGAGTCCCCCAGTTCTGTCGCTCAGGCACCTTAGAGCATTTTGAGGACACTTAGGAACCTGGTAGCCATGATCCCTCTGGGGCTTGCCATGTACCAGGCATCAGATGAAGCGCTTCACACTTCTTTTCATTCGGTCCTCCCTAGAATCCTGGGAGGACAGCGTTACTACCTCCATTGTTAACATATTTAAATTCAGAGCGTTTAGATGACCTTACCCAGAGTGAGCTAATAAATGACAGAGGCAAAATTGGTACCTAGGTCTGATTACTAAACCCAAGCTCACAATCACTGTGCACTTGTGTGTCCCGGGAAATATTCCCTTAGATCAGCTACTTGCCCATAGAACTGAGTGCCAAGAGCTAAAGGCTTAGAATGTCATACCTTATTAGTTTATATAGCTCTTAAGTATTATCTCATTTGATTGTCATGTCACTCTTTTGGGTCAATATTACAATCTCCAATTTGTAGATAAGGAAATCTAGGTAGGGGGTCGAAAGAGTTCCTGCCCAAAGTTAAACTGCAAATTAGAGTCCTGGTCAGGAAGGCACCCGGATGCCCCTGACCTCTGGCTCATACTCACTGATGTGACACACAGATGGTGAGAGAGCAGAATCTTAGGCGCGTGTGTTCTGCATGGGGTGGACACAGGGGTAAGGGTTTTGTTTCTGGCCTTACGGGCCGGCCTTGGTTTGGTTTCTGCCGCTGCTCCTTCGGAGGAGCCTGGCAGGCTGCAGTCCATGGGATCGTAGCGTCACACATGATTGAGCAACTTTACTTCTTCACTACTTCTCCTTATACCTTACAGTTAGGTCTTGCAGTGGCTCTCACCTGCAGACACCAGTCTGGGCCAGTTCTAAGCCAGTCCTGACTGCAGCTGCTTAAGTACCCCTGCCTCTCCTTCCCGTATCAGAGTGAGGGGCCTGGAGCCATCCAGCTCAGCCTCATTCCTCCCAGTCTCCAGGGCCTCAGGCAGAGCCTGGTGGTCTCCTCGCAGAGGTCTGATATGTGCCTCTGGCTGTCAGCAGGCAGAAACTGAGTTTTGTGAGCCTCTGGCCAGACCTCACATACTTGCCTGTCTACCTTGGTTTCTCTGCAAATGGACCTGCCACATTTCACCATGTTGTATGTGCTTCTGGTCTAAGTTGGCCAATGTGTAACTAGCTGGTTGACCTGAGGCTTATCACAGAGCTGGTTTGGAACTCTGCTGTGTCTCCCATCCACCCCCCTGGCAAACTGAAGAACTGGGCTAAATCACTGAGGACTTAAATCTGGCCTCACATCAGAGCTGCTTGGGGAAGGTTTCTAAAATAGCAATTTCTCTCTCCCTTCAGCCAGGGCTCTTTGAGTCAGTAGGTATCAGCCTCTTAATGCCCTGAGTGTCATCGTTTCACCGGGTAAGTGGAGCCCTGATCCCTGTTCGGGCCCTGCTTTGTTCTCTCTACTTGTTGATGCCGATCTGAACACTGTCCTTCAACGGAGGTCAGAGCCTTAGATAGGATCCTTTCTCCTCCTCACGGGAACAGCTCCTCACTGTTGAGAAAGAGACCTGTTCTCAGCATGAGGAGGAGAATCACTTCTTTCTAATGCTCAATCTCTGCTGTTTATCTCACATTTGATTAAAAAAAAAAAAAAATTCATACCTTGGTCGTCCACCACACCTCTGCTGTGGGTTCTCCTTCTCTTTATTTTGCCCCCAGGGTAACTTTCTCTCTCCTTTCACCAAAATCCTGGCCTCTGCGGAAGAGAGGGGTACTGCTAAGTCAGTCACAGTTCGCAGACCCTCCATCAGATGTGAGTTGGTGTTTTTAAATCAGTCCAAGGAGCAGGCTCTTTTGCTCCTTATCATCATTTAAAAGAAGAAGGCCGTTCAGAGCCTGTCCTCAGGATGCTGAGTGAGATGCCACCAGCATTCAGCCAGGGCATGGCTCTAGGCCGCCAGGAGCGAGTCCAGGCTGGCAGTGCCCCAGGCCACATGGATGGTGAAACTGCTCTTGCTTTATTTTGTTTGTTTCTTATTTGTGCTTTTGTTTTTCCTGGAGTGAAATTACTTAGCCTTCTAAAAAATAAAAAGAAAGAAAGCTTATAACATTATCATGCTCTACAAATGTTCAGTAAGTATTTCTTTGAGATGAAACTATGTGCCCTGCAGCATCAGGGTACAAAAAGAATAAAATAATTCTTATCCTAGAGGTATTCATAGGCATACAGAGAGATCATTTTTTATCTAACTGGCCAATTGGAGCACCAGAGCTAAGCACAGGAAGTAGGACCATGGTTTTCAAACCATAGGTCATGATCTATTAGAGGAGTCATGAAGGTTTGGCTTATTTTATTTTAATGAATAAACTAGATTAGGATAGAGTAGAATGGGAAAGAAAGCATCAGGGTGCATTACATTAGTAAGGTTAAGTTTTATTTGGTAAAACTATTATGTTAGAGGTGTGCATGAGTGTGTGTGTGTGTGTGTGTGTGACAATATAAGACATATTTCTTACTGCAAGTTGGAGGCCAAAAAGAGTTTGAGAGCCACTGCACTAAGAACAATCTTGCCTGGAG
Organism: Oreotragus oreotragus; assembly: GCA_006410675.1. Classification (NCBI taxonomy): domain Eukaryota; kingdom Metazoa; phylum Chordata; class Mammalia; order Artiodactyla; family Bovidae; genus Oreotragus; species Oreotragus oreotragus. The sequence goes on from SJYX01020967.1 coordinate 142,579, forward strand.
AATCCCAGGGACGGGGGAGCCTGGTGGGCTGCCGTCTATGGGGTCGCACAGAGTCGGACACGACTGAAGCGACTCAGCAGCAGCAGCGCTAAGAACAGAGGAAGGTCTTTTGGTCTCTGCAAGCTCCCTGAGGGCAGAGACCAAGTCTCTTCTTTACCTTAATACATGCATACATAAGTACAGGGCTTCCTATGTAGCTGAGTACATAATCTGTTCATTAAAAGAACAGAAGAAGGAGGAAGATGATTTCCTAAGCCAAGATTTTTTTCCTTTTTATGCCTTTCAGTACTGTTTTAATTGAGATCTAATTTGCATACAATGATTGAACTTGTGTTAAATTGCAAGAATTGTGATGAATCTTACGCCCTTATAATCTGTGTCTCTATCAAGATATAGAATGTTTCCGTCACCTCAGAAAGTTCCTCTTTTCTCTTCCTAGTCAGTCCTCCACCCTGAGGCAACCACTGTTCTGATTTCTTTGACTATGAATTAGTTTTTGCCTGTTTCAGAACTTCACAAAGGTGGACTTTTTATATAGTATATACTTTAAAAAAAATCCTGACTTCAGTTGCCCAGCATGATGTTTTTGAGCTCCATTTGTGTTGTTATGTGTATCAGTAGTTGCCTGCTTTTTCTTGCTCATCTGTTGCCATAAAAATGTCCAAAAAGATACTATGGCCATGAACCAACAGTTAAGAGCAGAAGTGAGTGGGGAGCCCGGTTATCCCTTGGCTTTCTGATCTTGACAGTATCCAGAACTTGCTTTGAGATGTGGGATGAATGTTGTGCCAATCCATTGCCATCTGTGTTATGGACACCATTCTGCCTCCTTCTTGGCAATGTCAAAGCTCATTGTGTGCTCAGGCATCAAGGATAAGCGAAAGAAGTGATTTTTGTGGATGCCAGTCCATTCAAGGACTAACCCTTCACTTCTTTTCATTGTATTGTATAAGAGTTAATCTCAGATTGTAGGCATCCACTTGAAGCATCTGATACACACCAGGAAAACCTTGACTTTGGGCCAAAAAAGACATTCTGAAGTGACTTGAGATAGTCTAAGAACCACAGGCTCCTTGGAATGTACTTTTCTCCCCCAGAAGCAGATGGATGAATGAAGAACCAGGCATTGTCCCCATGGAGTGTGGTGAGTGCTGTGTGTGGGCAGAGGATCTGTGACACCATATGCACCCAAGTTGGACAGGAGGGAACCCAGCTTTCTCAATAGGACATTTTATTAAGGGCGATTATTTCTCGCTTCTATGAGAGCTTGAAGTGGGTATTAAATTTCTAGGCCTTCTCTAGGCCTTCTCTAGATCTCTGGGTGAGACTGTCAGCTGGTGAAGGGTTAATGAACCGTCAATTCAAGCCATCACGCATCTGGAAGGGCTATCATTAAATTCTTATAAAAATTTGATTTCCCCTGAGAGAGTTTTCATCAAACATTTATATAACCCAGAAATGGCCAGGGGAGCCCGGCATGGCCACAGAACTCATCAAGAGCCCTGGAAAACATACTTTGTCCCCATTGTGAGCAAAATAATGTGCTGCCTCTGCTCACTGGGATTCTACAGGGAACGGGGATGAAATATTCAAATCTTGTTTACCTAGCCTTGTGAGAAATTGCTTCTTTTCTGACGCCTCAGTTTCCGGCTCTTGCCCTTTCAGATATGTGGGCAGCCAAGGCTCTGGAAAACCTATTCTGAATCTCCCTGGTTGGCTGAAGGCATAGACGTGGCAGAGGGCACACCGTGAGTCAGACCCCCACACACTGGCCCAGAGAAGCCCAGAGCAGTTATTATAATAGAGACTGGACTGGCCCGAGAAAGCTCTGTGTCTTCTGTAGGCCATCCAGAGTAAGCAAATCAAAAGGCTTCAGTGGCCACAGCTGCCCACTTGACTAAGATCAGTATTCAGCCTGAGTGGATTGTTTCCTCAGAGGCTAGAATCTGTACTCCTGGCATTAGTCAATCAACTGGTACTTATTAAATGCCTACTATGAGCAAGGCCTAATGGTAAGGGATGCAAAGAAAGAGTAAGACACTGGCCAAGCCCTCTTTGGAGGCTGATGTGAAATGGCACGTTACGGAGCGAGAGAGTGTGTCCTGTGGCACCTAAGGGCTGCAGATGAGTGTCATTCTGAGTGAAGGTTGGTATGTGCCAGGGTTGTAGGGATGGCTGGCTTCCTGGAGGCTGAGAATTCGATTTGGATCTTGAAGCCTGGGTCCAGTTCTAGCAGGTGAGAGGAGTGAGAACCATTTCAGGAAGAGAGAATGCCTGGAGCTGAAAGTCAGTGGGGCTGGAGATTCAGGTGATCAGTGTTTGTCTGGTCTGCATGGTGCCAGATATAAGTAAACATGTCTTAGTTCACAACAACCTCCGGGGTGAAAGTTACCCCTCTGGGGCTCGGAGATATTAAGTAGCTTGCTGACAGTCATACAGCTGATTTGAGGCCTATGGTTTTCTAATACTCGACCCCAAACAATGAGTATGTCGTTGGATTAGAACAAAAGAGTCTGAAGAAGGAAACAGAGGCAGATGATGTTAGATGGGGAGACAGAAAACAAATTACACTTTGCTCTGACCATTAACTTTGCTTAACTTCACTGAGCCTCAGCTTTCTAGTCTGGAAAGTTAAAATAATACCCACCTTACTGGAGTTACTATGCAGATTAAAATGCAAAATATACAGAAAGCACTTCGCACACTGGCATACAGTAAGCACACTTAATAAGTGGAGGCATTTTTAAATTTCCCTACTGAGGAAGGTGGATGTTACTTTAGGAAAAAAAAATGAGAGCTATTATAGGTTCTTCAGCAGGGGAGTAGGTATAACAAAGCTGTATTTTAGAACAGTGAAGCAGACAGCACTGTAAGATGATAAGAGTATGAATTAGGGTACAGGTAGTGAGAATGGAGAGGAGAGGGGAGTTACCAAAAATATGTAAAGGTTATGATGCCTGCCTCCCCTCATTCTCTCTGCACTGAAAAGGTCCCCCCACCTCCACTACGTACTTGCTCAGCCCTGTGGGCATTGTTATTTCTGTTCATCATACTTACAGGCATGAAATTCATCAGCAGGAGTCTACACAGAACTAGTCAGGAAGGTTTACAGGTTCGAGGGAGGCTTGGCTAGACCAGCAGCATCTCCCAGAAGAGAAAGGGCCCTTGCGTGTGCAGCCTCCCAGTCACCCGCTTTTGTCTAGCTTCCCTCCACACTGAATTGAATGTCTTTCCATCCTCTGCCTCTAGTTAAGCTGTAACTGCTGTTCTTCCGCACAGCCAGGCACCTGCCAGGGCCCGCTGGCACTGAATCCAGAGCCCAGCTTGACAAGCACTCTGTCGTGGAGCTTCTTGTTAAATGCTGCAAGGAAGAGGTGCATCACATGCTTTTTCTTCCCCAGAATTGGCTGTTCCCAGTGTGGTCATGAAGAGGGGGGGAAAAGTGGGGGAAGAGTTAATTTGATGCCTGCTTATGGAATGAAATGGCAATCAGGCAGATGGTCTCACTCTATCCATGGAGTCTTCTCTGATATTTCATCTCAAGTTCTGGATCTCAAAACTGTTTGAGCAATAGAGGGGATAATGGGTGACTGAGGAATTTGGATCTCTGAGTCCTTTGGGAGGAATGAGGAATAGAGTTACAGAATGCCATTGCTGAAGAGGGCCTCAGGGATTATATTTAGTCCAAGTATTGATATTTTCAGTCTTACTCTTTAACAGAAGAATTCTTTCTTCAAATCAGACTTTACATAGAATCCTAATATATTGAATAGAAAAAAGGGCAGAGCTGGTTTGGTTGAAACAGGGATAGGAGGCTCTAAGTCCTACTAGTTGGGCTGCCCTCTCTTAAGGGCAGCCGAGTACAGAAGCGTAGAGCTCTGTGCTACAGCTTGAAAACTGCTGCTAGCCAAATCTTTTCATTTCACAGTTGAGGAAATGGGTTTAGGGAAGGGGAATAGTTTTTCCAAGGTTGCTTGACTTCCTGTCCAGTGCTTTTTTTTAATACTATTGCATCTTTCATACCGTTTTTTTCCCATGTTATTTCAAAAAATCAGAATCCCTTAAATGATGTGAATTTTCCCAGTAACACTTATATTTAGAAACTTTGGGTCTCAGAAATGCTGTTGGGCTTTAGTGCAGAAATCCTCATCTACCACTATGGCCTGTCCTAGAATGTTGGGAGTTTGCTAGGGGCGGGGGTTGATAATGACAGGGTCAGCCCCTCTCCCCCATTTTTATTTCTCTCACTAGAACTCTCTTGCAACACCTCTTATTTCTAAGTCCTGAATGGTGAAACAGCCTGACTTGGTCGGTATGTTGTAATGAAATCACGGTAACCCTGAAGGAGTGGCAGGCTACATTTTTATTGTTGAATTTTATTACAATGGTACCCCCAGAAGAACCTGATAACAGAAGAAAATTCTCCCCAACTCTTTCATGTTTACTGCATAGCATGATTAAATAATTTCGTTTTGTCCCAATGAGCCCTCTTCCTTTTGACTACCTCACAGTCCTCTAAGGAGTCCTACATATTGAACTAGGAGTCAAGAATGGAGAAATATCACCCAGATCACGGAGGGCCACACAGCCAGTCTCGTTGACCAGATCTGCCCTGGGGGCCGCCCTCCCCTCTGCCAAGCCCCGCAGCTGTCCTTGGTTTGCTCACGTGCCTTCTCCGCTCCACAGCAGTGCTGTGATTTAGGATACCATGCCAGCCTGAACCGGGCACTGCGCACCTTCCTCTCTGCTGAGCTGAACCTGGAACAGTCAAAGCACGAGGGTCTGGACGCCATCGAGAATGCCGTGGAAAACCTGGACGCCACCAGTGACAAGCAGCGCCTCATGGAGATGTACAACAACGTCTTCTGTCCGCCTATGAAGTTTGAGTTCCAGCCCCACATGGGGGACATGGTGAGCCCCTCTTCCCGCTCCTGCACCCCCAGGGGGCTTGAGCTCACTTGGGTCTAGAGTTTCTGCACTCAGGCCATGGTATTCTGGGGAGGGCAAGGCTTGGGGCTGGCTTCATGTGGTAGGTGGAACCCATTCCACCCATTCAGCAAACAGCTCCTGGGTGCCTTCTGTCCACTAGGCTTGATCATAGACACTGGGGGTTAGAGCCCTCAGGGAGCTTATCGTTGACTGAGTTGACAGAAATATGCATAGAGAGGGGCACCTAGAGGGACTGGCAGGATCAGAGGAGGTGAGAAACAGCCACTGTGCTCTAAAAGCTACTAACATTTCCATGTGATGAAAGGGAAAGGGAGGTGGAATACTCCAACTGCTGAGGCTGAAAGAAGTGAGGGCTGAGATGAAGCCAGATACTCAAGGTTTCTGAAGGGGAGGAAGAGCTCAGCAAGCTGATGGCGTGATCTTCTGTTATTTGTCAGAGTTCTGAAGGCACTTATTCTCATGGGTTCAGAAGTTTGTGATAAAAGGGGTAGTTTTACTTACGTATTGAACAAAAAAGAATGGATACTACAGAAAGGACAAGAGCTAAGATGTCATCCCTAAGAATGGCTGTCCAGGTAGCAAAAGGACAAGAGCTAAGATGTCATCCCTAAGAATGGCTGTCCAGGTACCAGTGCATGAATGTAGGGGTCTTGTTTCTGACTTTTTACCTCTGATGGCTAAAACAAGAAGGGCCTAAATAACCTGAAGTGAGAGGAAAGAGAAGCCCTTTGGTTTTGGAACCTCTGAATCTTGAGGTTCCACTTCTGGTGGTTGTTCATACAGATCAAAGTGAATCTTGTTCCTGGCTTAGGAGCCACCATTTGACCTTTGGATTAAATCAGAAGTAGGATATAAAAGCTTACATAATAGAAAAGCTCAATACAGATCTTCAGGCATGGGTGAACTGAGGACTAGGAATCATATCAAAAGACTCAGTTTTTCTCTCTCTGCTTCACATCCTATGTTTTGGCTCTGTTCTCAAATAGGCTTTTATCCTGTGGGGGCAAGGAACCTATGTTTGCAGCCTTATCCCCCCTGTAGATTGAAATCCAACAGAAAGAACATCTGTTTCCTTGGGAATTCCTGGTTGTTCAGTGGTTAGAACTCCATGGTTTCCCTGCTGCATGCCCAGGTGTGATCCCTGCTCAGTGGAACTAAGATCCCGGAGACCACAAGCTGCATGGTGCCACCAGAATAACAAATGGAGTATCTTCTTCCCTCCTGGAAGCCCTCACGAGTCTCCCTTTGTCTCCATGGCTCTGATTGGGTGATGCGCTTATCCCTGAGCCAATCACTGTGGTTGGTATCTACAGTCAGCTGAGGCCATACCCTGCATCCTCAAGTCTGGGAAAGTCCCGTCCAAAGCACAGAGCCTGAGTTGTGAGTGAAAATTCCCCCGTCAGAGGACAGTCAGGCCGAAGTTACCAGAAGAAGGAAGAAGGTATGCTGGGTGACAGAAAAACAGCTGTGTCCTCTCAACAAGGGAACAGTGCTTCCATTAGGATGAACATCCAGATGCTCTTTAGAAAACGCTGCTCCAGGATGAGAGCTGTGGCGGCCTCGGAGTGGATCTGCTGTCATCAGTAGGCCACCGTGGAGAGTGGGACGTTTCTGTCCTAAGAACAGAAGTGTGGGGATGGTTTCTTTCCTCCTCTCCTTGTTGGGAAAACCAAGCCGTTTCCAGTTTGTCTCCATTGCTGTGGCTCAGGAAATGTCAGCCTTGAACAGATGGGGAAGGGAGATGGCAGCGTGTACAGCTAGAATACGGGGGTGGGGTGTCACCAAGCCCCAGGAAGCCCCATTCCTCACCTGCTCTGGCTTCTGGTCAGACTTGCCTTCCAAACCCCTTCTCCAGCTGCCACGGAGGTTCCTTCCCAAGAAGCAGTGGAACTTGGGGACCAGCTGAGGGGAGTGATATTAATATTATTTTCTGGTGTCAACTGCATTGCCTGCTAAGCCCAGCAGCTTGTCTCCATAAAGGGGGATTCCAGACGCTGGGGGCTCAGGCTCCCTCCTTGCCCTGTCAGAGCCTCATTCCCATACTCCGGAGCACAGCTGGAATGCATTGCCTTGCACCCCGGTAGAGGACCACTGCCAAAGCATGCATCAGCAGCCCTGCTGCTTCTTAAAGAAACAAGCGTGGAGATGGTTTTCCCTCCATAATTCCCACCTGCTAGATTGAAGTTACTTTAAAAATTGATAGTTCAGTCTTCTGCCTAGGCCCGNAGTGAATCTTGTTCCTGGCTTAGGAGCCACCATTTGACCTTTGGATTAAATCAGAAGTAGGATATAAAAGCTTACATAATAGAAAAGCTCAATACAGATCTTCAGGCATGGGTGAACTGAGGACTAGGAATCATATCAAAAGACTCAGTTTTTCTCTCTCTGCTTCACATCCTATGTTTTGGCTCTGTTCTCAAATAGGCTTTTATCCTGTGGGGGCAAGGAACCTATGTTTGCAGCCTTATCCCCCCTGTAGATTGAAATCCAACAGAAAGAACATCTGTTTCCTTGGGAATTCCTGGTTGTTCAGTGGTTAGAACTCCATGGTTTCCCTGCTGCATGCCCAGGTGTGATCCCTGCTCAGTGGAACTAAGATCCCGGAGACCACAAGCTGCATGGTGCCACCAGAATAACAAATGGAGTATCTTCTTCCCTCCTGGAAGCCCTCACGAGTCTCCCTTTGTCTCCATGGCTCTGATTGGGTGATGCGCTTATCCCTGAGCCAATCACTGTGGTTGGTATCTACAGTCAGCTGAGGCCATACCCTGCATCCTCAAGTCTGGGAAAGTCCCGTCCAAAGCACAGAGCCTGAGTTGTGAGTGAAAATTCCCCCGTCAGAGGACAGTCAGGCCGAAGTTACCAGAAGAAGGAAGAAGGTATGCTGGGTGACAGAAAAACAGCTGTGTCCTCTCAACAAGGGAACAGTGCTTCCATTAGGATGAACATCCAGATGCTCTTTAGAAAACGCTGCTCCAGGATGAGAGCTGTGGCGGCCTCGGAGTGGATCTGCTGTCATCAGTAGGCCACCGTGGAGAGTGGGACGTTTCTGTCCTAAGAACAGAAGTGTGGGGATGGTTTCTTTCCTCCTCTCCTTGTTGGGAAAACCAAGCCGTTTCCAGTTTGTCTCCATTGCTGTGGCTCAGGAAATGTCAGCCTTGAACAGATGGGGAAGGGAGATGGCAGCGTGTACAGCTAGAATACGGGGGTGGGGTGTCACCAAGCCCCAGGAAGCCCCATTCCTCACCTGCTCTGGCTTCTGGTCAGACTTGCCTTCCAAACCCCTTCTCCAGCTGCCACGGAGGTTCCTTCCCAAGAAGCAGTGGAACTTGGGGACCAGCTGAGGGGAGTGATATTAATATTATTTTCTGGTGTCAACTGCATTGCCTGCTAAGCCCAGCAGCTTGTCTCCATAAAGGGGGATTCCAGACGCTGGGGGCTCAGGCTCCCTCCTCGCCCTGTCAGAGCCTCATTCCCATACTCCGGAGCACAGCTGGAATGCATTGCCTTGCACCCCGGTAGAGGACCACTGCCAAAGCATGCATCAGCAGCCCTGCTGCTTCTTAAAGAAACAAGCGTGGAGATGGTTTTCCCTCCATAATTCCCACCTGCTAGATTGAAGTTACTTTAAAAATTGATAGTTCAGTCTTCTGCCTAGGCCCGCCCTTTGTGTGATGCTAGCTGATCGGTGGCTGAGCCAGGCAGGGGCCAAGGTGAATCCTAGATTATGCAAAGGTTTTGCATTCCAGCTTCGCCTTCATGTGAGTGGAGAAGAAAAAGCAATGAGAGGCCAGTCTTGGTTCCTGCAGCCATCTATTCCGTTAGTGAGGGCTGTGTGTAGACTGTGGAGGCGAGGAGAGGGAGCTGCCTGGAAGTCCTTGAACTAGGGCCAAAGTTCGGGTGGCATTCGGACCGGAAGCCCTGAAATTGGCCAAGGCCCCACGCTGATTGGCGTTCTGGGGCACTCAGCACATGGACTGACGCCAAGCACTCTCCAATGTACTAGGAGGAGGCGCTTGGCTCTACCCTTGGTGCCCCCAGAGGCTCGTGGGGCTCTGGATGCCTGACCGGTGACATCAGGCAGCCAGAGAGTTTCACTATTGGCACCATCCCATCCTGGCCACCGAGCTTTCTCCATTGTGTCTGCTTATCCAAGAGCCAGGATGAAGTCAGCTCTCTTCAGATCTGAGAGCTGGCTCAGGCCAGCCTCTCAGCTGGGGGAGGAGGTCAAGTCAGTTGAGAGCTTAAAAGCCAATGGAGGAAAAGGTCAGGTCCCAGCCCCCTCCATCTGAAGAGAGGTTTTGTCTTTTCAAGCAAGAGAATGGTCTGTGGGCTTGGGAATGTGCCCGCTCGTCGCTGGGGAAGGAGGAGGCTGGTTCTATCCAGATGTCTCCCCTCAAACGAGAGGCTGAAGGACACGTGGTGGCAAGGTGACAGGAGCTGCCTGCACGTGGTCCTGCCTCGCAGTGTGCCAGCCTTCTGTTCCTCATCCGTCATGCTGGGGGCGGTGGGTGACCTCAGGCCCACGCCATCGCCATGGCCCCACCAGGAGACAGTGGCTCAGCCATCCCCTCACTCAGGGTGAAGCTTATTGACAGCAGTCCTTGGAGGAAAGACAGACTTTTCTCCCACAGAGATCTGGTGACGACCTGGAATGGAATGATGGCTTCTTGAAAATGCCAAGTTCCACAGGATTCCATGCCCTCTGGGGCCCTCTAGCAGCGCCCATGGACTTGCTCCTGGCCTCACACTTTCTCTCATTGAGTCAGAGCTCTAATGCACGGCCCAGATTTATAAACACATGCTGGCTTCCAGCAGCGGCACGTTAGCCTCCTGACCTACTTCTCTCCGGCTCTCACTCTGGTGCCCAGTGGGGAACGAAGGTGGGGCCGGAGAGGTGGCCACTTGGATCTCTGGCAGGAAACCCTTCCTGTGCCAAAGCTTGTGCGCTTGGAGCCAGCGCTGCCTGAAGCCCTCTTCTCTGCCCTGACTCTGGCTTCCTGGGAGCCACCAGCCCTTTATAGACCTGCCTCTGCCAAGCACCAGGCTGGAGGTGGGCTCCAAAGAGAGAGAGAGATCTTTTCAAACAGGTTCTATTCCTCCTTCTTTTCTTGTACTATTTGGTACTAGCAGAGGTCTACACACTTTGGCTTTGGATTTTGTTCTCACCTAGAAATTGTGAGCTTTGCAGCTTGACTATAAGTCATTTTATTAACAGTAACGGACCTCTGACAAAAGATCTGTGTCCTCTCCCTGACCTGGTGTTGCTTTCTTTTGGCAGGCATCCCAGCTCTGTGCCCAGCAGCCCGTCCAGAGTGAGCTGGTACAGAGATGCCAACAACTGCAGTCTCGCTTATCCACCCTGAAGATCGAAAATGAAGAGGTGAGTTTCCTGCTCAGGAGATTCACAGCCACCCTCTGAGTTTCCCTGTCAAACCTCTTGCTGTTCCCCATACGGGAGCAGGTGGAAGGAGCATGCAGGGAATGTCCGGGCTGCCGCAAACATTTCCTAGCCAAATGTAGGCTTGGATTTTCCCCTTCTGCTACATCCTGCCCTTGAACTCCAGGAAGTGGCTCTTGCATTGCCAAAGGTTGAGCTCTATTTTGAGCCTTCTGCAAAATGCTTTTTTCCCTGCCTTTATACATTTAATCAAAATGCCACTTGGCAGCTGTGTGAACAATATTGTGTCTCTGAAACCACCCCCTCCTGCCTGGCTTTTTCCAGCATTTTCAAACAAACAGAGGCCTTTGACTTTGACACTTCAAACATCTCCATCCTCTTAGAAAAGGGCGACTTTTTTCTTCTGGGCCAGCGTATTCACTTTCAACAACTAGTTCAAAAGGGCAGTGCAATCAATTATCAGCTCCTGATTCTTTTGAGCCCTTGTGACTTCTTACCTGGAACCTCAGTTAAGTCTTACTCTCCCCGGTAAGATCAGGAAAGCCTGGGGGTGGGTCCCTTGGTTTGCAAATGGGGAGACAGGTTCATTATTTGTTGAAGGTCAGGAAGCAGAACCTGGAGCACTGCGGGACTAGGCCCATCACGCATTTTTAACGTGCTCTTTATATGATGAGGTTGGTTTGGATTTGTTTCATTCTCTCTCCCTTAGCATGTCCAGTATAGCCAAGAGCTAATCTTAAATGTAAAAACTAAACATTAAATAGCCAGGCCAAGCAGGCAGTGTGAGAGAGGTAGTGGGTTTTCGGTCCTTACTGAAGAGAAGAGGGCCCCTATGATGTTTATAACTCACTTAGCACTGTTCAGTGGGAAGCAGCGCTGCAAGCCCGCTAACACCCCCTCCCTCCTGCCTCAGCTCACTTCTCCAAGCTTCTCCATCACCTACGACTTTGCAGCCCACCCCTCATGTATTATGTTGGCCCTTATCATGACAGGTAAAGAAGACAATGGAAGCCACTCTGCAGACCATCCAGGACATTGTGACTGTTGAGGATTTCGATGTGTCTGATTGCTTCCAGTACAGCAACTCTATGGAATCCGTCAAGTCCACAGTCTCAGAAACCTTCATGAGCAAACCCAGCATCGCCAAGAGGAGAGCCAACCAGCAGGAGACAGAGCAGTTTTACTTCACGGTGAGGGGCTCAGTGGCCGTTAAGACCAGCTTCAGGCTCTGCAGCACACACAAGCCATTTGGATCCCAGGGTCCTTGGCAGGCATCTTCAGGGCAGGTTTTGAATATCTTCACAGGGATCCGGGCATGTTCGGAGACCATCCGTACACTTCAAGGCACAGATATTTACAAGTTGTGTGTCTACCAAGAATATTTTCTTCTTGAAGACGTTTTTAACCAGCCAGTTAAAAACTTTGTTCACAACTTTCCTTCTCATCCTTAGGGGTCATCCAAGAGGGCTGCATCTCCTGGTTCTTGAGAACCACACAGATATTTTGGCCACCATACCTTACGGTTAAAATCTGTTATCTCTTCTAGTTGATGTGATAACTTTATAATTTGTGGCAGTACAAAATTATTTTTCATAATAATGGCTGAAACTCAAAGGAACAGGTATTCTACAGCATTGCTGGTTTGCAGAGAATTCTAAAACATTATATTTATATTTTGTTATTCACACATCTCCCAGTCCTCTTTAGACAGGTGGACCCATTTTTTTTAAGTAGTGTTAACAGTCCTTTGGAAGGTTGCTGGTTGGTCTTTGGTGCTACTTTTTAATAATTGAGTTATTTCGAGCTTGCCAAGTAGGATTTATTGCCTGAGCCAAAATTTATTTCCTAATCTTCTGACAACTAAGAAAGAAGAAATTAAGTTTGCAAATGTGAGAGGAAATATAACCAGTGAATATGCATACTGATTCTGAATGAGCAGAATTAACTTGTTTCTCAGTCAAGAAGCATAGTCTGCAAGTAGCAAATTGAATTTCTCCTGCAACTGGAACCATTTGTTTAATTCTTCTTTGAACACTGTCCTTTCTCCATTAGGAACACTATTGATTTGCTATCTCTTTTAAAGAAGAAATCTGTTTTTTCAAGTAGTTAAACTAAGAATTCTTCAAAAAAAATTTTAAGTCCTAGAGAAGACTGTTGAAATGGTATGATTTAACAGTATTGTTTTTTTAAAATAACTTTTTTTTCTTGTTATACAAAATAAAACATGCTTATTATATAAACTTTAGAAGTAAGAAAGAAGCAACTAAAAATCATCCATAATCCCAAATATCTACAGATAATAGTGTTAGAATATATTCTCTTTCAGGCTTTTTTCTATGCATGCACATGGATGTGAACATATATTTATCATTTTATTATAAAAATGGCATATTGCTGTGCATATTGTTTTATAATCTGCTATTTTCACTTAAATGATTAATTTAAGTGAAAGCCATTTAATTATGACATGCTTTAAATATATTTATGAGTAAAATGCTAAAATCAATACAAAGAAAGAATAGAATGATATTTTGGCTCATTCATTCATTTTTGTAAAATATATAGCATATTGCCTATTTTGTAGTAAGTCCTCAAAAATACTGAAAATTAATTATCCCTATCACTATAATTTATTCATTGAAAATTATTAAATTATTCATTGATCATTTATTTATTAAGGATATACTCTGACACTGCTATATAAGCTGGGAATGCTAAGAATATCAAATGAAGAGAATGGTGGAATTAGGCCTATGAAGGGAGAACTTCTTTTTTACTGCATATATTTCTAAAGAATTATAATAGGTTAATTTTGATAATTTAAAAAATAAATGTAAAAATATTAAGTGCATACATGCACACATGTATGAATGGCAACCATGATGAATGGAATTGGGGAAACATTACACACAAAGTGACTTTGTGCTGATAAGGCAGAGAATCAAGAAGAGAAAAGAATTCTTTGAGACCAGAGCAGCGTGTGCAAAAGCATAAAGGCATGAAAAATCTGGGACTGACTTGGGAGAAACTTCTTGTCTCTAGTGAGGGCTGTATACCTCCCCAAGCTTCTTTATCTCTGAAGGTTGTTAAATATTCGAGAGGCTTTAAATAATAGGATTCTCTGACTGTTCTGTCTGGACTGCTTAGATATAACACTACTTAAATGACCCAATCTTGTTCCATTGCAGAAGATTTCCATTTTTTGATTAAATGAGAATTTTGAACATAAAAATCTGTATTTAAGACTTCAGAAATTACTTCTGAGCTTTAAGGGACGCTGCATTTGTATTTAGAATTGACCTTTAGTAAGAAGAGGAATGACCATATTCAAACCTGCGATCTCCCAAATCCTGCCCACCCTTTCACCTCTGTCTGAATGCATTGATGTCCACTAACTCATTTCCTGTCTTTTGTGACCATAATGCTACTTATCAAAATTGTGTGTAAATTTCCTTGGGTAACAGAAAGCTTTTTTGTCCAGGCTTGTCTAGTAACAGATTTGTAAAAGAGTTCACCACTTTTGTGATTGGTGTTTGGAATGCATCAGATAATTCAGTTCATGTTAAAAGGACTTTGGGGTGGTGTGTGAACGTTCACCAAGATGTCTGCCTGTGCTTGCCAAACCCACAAAGCCAAGACAACTGCAGGTGTCTTCCCTTAGTCTTTGTCTTCACAAACATTCACCCTTCTGTTTCCTGTGCCTCCCTGTGCCCTTCAAAGACATCAGAGTATCTCCTCCTGGAGGTTCCCTTCTTTTGGAAAGTTGGAAAGAGGTCTCTTGTCACAGCTTTGGCGCCTGGCAGTGTGCCTAGTGACCCAGAGGGCTGCTAGGAATACTTTCTTAGCACTCTTGGCTGTCATCAGATTGGTGTGCCCAGATGAGAGCAATTGGAAACTTGAAGCATAATCTATAAAGGTCGGTCATTTGCAAGAGTACTGGAAAAATAATCAAGAAATTTTAAAGCTTGAAGTGTTTTTTTAAAATCACCTAGCCAAATCTTCTCATTTGAAAGATTTTTTTTTTTTTTCAAGAACTAACAAACAAAAATTCAAAAAGGATGGGTAGCTTGTCCAAGGTCTTCGGCAAGAGCTGAAACCAGAACTCTGGTGTACTAGTCTCCTGGTGTCAAGACACAAGCTTTTTCTCTTTGCCCTGGTGAGGAAGCGGAGGTCAGGGGAAGGCTTGGGAACCGCTCAAGTTTCTGCTCTTTTGCTCTAAGTGAGAAGACAGAGGTTTTCTGATCTCCTTTGGCTTTGCATCACTTATCTTCTGTAACACGCAATCCTGCACTGTCCGCCTTTTTTCCCATTGCCTATTTTATTATAACTATTAAAGATTTTTTTAAAAAGATGCAAAGATTTCATAAAAGCAAGGAAGTCAAGCCTCTACCTGTTCCTAACCCACACTTCCTGCCAGTGACTGACACCAGTTTCTTCTGTGTCCTTCCAAAGGTGTTCTGTGTGGACACAACCACTGATGTACCCTTTAATATAATATTATTACATTAGAAATACGAGTAAATAAAATAAATAGCAATACAAATGGAAGTGTATCATCAATACTGTTCTTCACTTTGCTGTTTTTACTTAATTTATTTGGGATATTATCTTCAATTCATCAAAAAGATCTAACTCTTTTTTAAATGGCTGGGCAGAATTTCATTTGTACAGACCGATGTTACACCGTTCATTTAACCAGTTGCCTTCTCATAGACTGTTGTTGTTGCTGTTGTTGTCGCTAAGTTGTGTCTGACTGTTTGCGACCCCATGACTGCAGCATGCTGAGCTCCCTGTCCTTCACTATCTCCCAGAGTTTGCTCAGATTCATGTCCCTTGAGTCAGTATGCTGTCTAACCATCTTGTCCTCTGCTGCCCCCTTCTCCTTTTGCCTTCAGGGTCTTTTCCAAAGAGTCAGCTCTTTGCATCAGGTGGCCAAAGTGTTGGAGCTTCAGCTTCAACTTCAGTCCTTTCAGTGAATATTCAGAGTTGATTTCCTTTTAGGATTGGCAGGTTTGATCTCCTTGCAGTCCCAGGGACTTTCAAAGCGTCTTCTTCAGCACCACAGTTCAAAAGCATCCGTTCTTCTGTGCTTAGCCTTCTTTACGGTCCAACTCTCACATCCATACATGACTACTGGAAAAGCTGTAGCTTTGACTATATGGACCTTTGTCTACAAAGTGATGTCTCAGCTTTTAAAAATGCTGTCTAGGTTTGTCATAGCTTTTCTTCCAAAAAGCAAATGCCTTTCAATTTCATGGCTGCAGTCACCATCTGCAATGATTTTGGAGCCCCCCAAAATAAAATCTGTCACTGCTTCTACTTTTTACCCTTCTATTTGCCACGAAGTGATGGGACCAGATACTATGATCTTAGTTTTTTGAATGTTGAGTTTTAAGCCAGCCTTTTCACTCCCCTCTTTGACTATCATCAAGAGGCTCTTTTGTTCCTCTTCGCTTTCTGCCATTAGAGTGATATCACCTGCATATCTGAGATTGTTGATATCTCTCTCGGCAGGCTTTATTCCAATTTGTGATTCATCCAGACTGGCATTTCGCATGGTATACTCCGCATATAAGTTAAATATGCAAGGTGACAATATACAGCCTTGTCACATTCCTCTCCCAATTTTGAACCAGTCTGTTGTTCCATGTCAGGTTCTAACTGTTGCTTCTTGACCCAGATCAGATTTGACAGGTTAGGTGGTCTGGTATTCCCATCTCTTTAAGAATTTTTCAGTTTGTTGTGATCCACACAGTCAAAGGCTTTAGCCTAGTCAGTGAAACAGGAATAGATGTTTTTCTGGAATCCCCTTGCTTCCTCTATGATCCAATGGATGTTGGCAATTTGAACTCTGGTTCCTCTGCCTTTTTTTAAATCCAGCTTATACATTTGGAAGTTCTCAGTTCACAAACTGCTGAAGTCTAGCTTGAAGGATTTTGAGCATAACCTTACTAACATGTGAATGAGCGCAATTATACAGTAGTTTGAATATTCTTTGTCATTGCCCTTCTTTAGGATTGGAATGAAAACTGACCTTTTCCAGTCCTTTGGCCACTGCTGAGTTTTCCAAATTTGCTGGCATATTAAGTGCAACACTTTAACAGCATCATCTTTTAAGATTTTAAACAGCTCAGCTGGAACTCCATCACCTCCACTAGCTTTGTTCATTGTAATATTTCCTAAGGCCCACTTGACTTCACACTCCAGGATGTCTGTCTCTAGGTGAGTGATGACACCATCATAGTTATTCAGGTCATTAAGACCTTTTTTGTATAGCTCTTCTGTGTATTCTTGCCACCTCTTCTTAATCTCTTCTGCTTCTGTTAGGTCCTTACTGTTTCTGTCCTTTTTCATGCCCATCCTTGCATGAAATGTTCCCTCCATATCTCTAATTTTATGAAGAGATCTCTAGTCTGCACACTAACCAGCTAAGTACTATCAAACCCTATAGGTATTTCCTTGTGTGAGGATTGGAGTATGGGATTCTTGAATGGGGGATGAAATGGGGATGAATTGTTTATAAAATAAACAAAGCTAGGTTGCCTGAATTTGAGGGGACAGATTTGGGTAAGGTAAGAAGTTGTAGAGGAACCTGTTCCTTGGCCATTGAACAGACAGTGCTCTAAGACTGCTAGACTTGATGTGATCCAAGATCTTTTTTCTCTTGGTATTCTCCAAGAATAAGCAGATAAGTGATAAATGTGTACTAAGTGGGTATAACTGAATGAATGCCCCTGCCATGTCAATTCAAGTGGGGAGATATGCTTCTGTTGAAAGGCTTGCTCTATTATGTATTCTGTCTGACAGCTGTCTCCTGCTTTAAAAATTGACGGGTAGGAGGGGAAATGTCAGTGTGCTTGGCTGGTGGGGAAGACGGCCCAGTAAGGACATCTGTGTGTATCTGTGCACTGCACGGGGCTGACTAGGCACAGCTCACTCCTCCCAGCCACCCCTTTCTCATCATGGTGGAGACTTGTGACCTTGGGTTCACTGATTAAATTTAATGCATAGGCAAGGTCCATGAGTTGTATAGCACCATGGTAAGAATGTATTTAAAGGGAGGAGGCATTTTAAAATTAAATTTGAAAACCATTCTTGTGCCTCCTTTTTTTCTTTCTAAAGGATGGAAACTTGCTTTGAGTTTGTTTTGTTTTTGTTTTTGGTGGCACCACGTGGCTTGAGGATCTCATCTCCCCGACCAGAGATTGAACCCCAGGCCCTTGGCAGTGGAAGTCCTAACCACTGGACCACCAGCGAATTGCCAAGCTTTCTTAAGTATTAGCATAGAGCAAAGAAATTTAGGGAAGGGTTGTTTTTCAGTTAGTTGACCAAATGATTCTGTATAAGGAACACTTCTGAGTATCTGCTGGTTGGTGTCAATCACAGTCATGTTTGTTATCTTTATTTAATCTTGAACACCCTTGTGAAAAAAGAGATTATCTCCATTTTTCAGTTGGGGAAACTTAAGTTCTGGGAGTTAAGTGACTTGCCCAAGGTCAGAAGAGTTACAAGTGGTAGGACTCAAATATACCGACTTAGCCTTCTTCATCTTACTACAGTTAAAATGTCTGTAAGGAAAGGTGGGCTCAGAAAGAAAAATTATCATACTAATCCTTTTCAATGAATAAAACTCATCACTGACTGTTAATACTAAGTTAAGAATTATTAAGAAAGAAATTAATGAGATCATAAAAACTGAATTGAAGGTTCACAATGGCAAAAACCAAAATCATCCAATAAATTCTTGCTTCCCCTTCTCCTTTTAGAAGAAATTCTCAGTTTTGGTAATATGCAAAGAAATAGAGTAAAAGAACAGAATGGGAAAGACTAGAGATCTCGTCAAGAAAATTAGAGATACCAAGGGAACATTTCAAGCAAAGATGGGCTCGATAAAGGACAGAAATGGTATGGACCTGTCAGAAGCAGAAGATATTGAGAAGAGGTGGCAAGAATACACAGAAGAACTATACAAAAAAGATCTTCATGACCCACATAACCACAATGGTGTGATCACTCACCTAGAGCTAGACATACTGGAATGCAAAATCAAGTGGGCCTTAGGAAGCATCACTACGAACAAAGCTAGTGGATGTGATGGAATTCCAGTTGAACTATTTGAAATCCTAAAAGATGATGTTGTGAAAGTGCTGCACTCAATATGCCAGCAAATTTGGAAAGCTCAGCAGTGGCTACAAAACTGGAAAAAGTCAGTTTTCATTCCAATCCCAAAGAAAAGGCAATGCCAAAGAATGTTCAAACTACCACACAAATGCATTCATCTCACAGGCTAGTGAAGTAATGCTCAAAATTCTTCAAGTGAGGCTTCAACAGTACCTGAACTAAGAATTTCCAGATGGTCAAGCTGGATTTATAAAAGGCAGAGGAACCAGAGATCAAATTGCCAACATCCACTGAATCATAGAAAAAGCAAGAGTCTGCCTCCAATCCCTCCCAGGATCAGAGTCTTTTCCAATGAGTCAACTCTTCGCATGAGGTGGCCAAAGGACTGGTGTTTCAGCTTCAGCATCATTCCATCCAAAGAAATTCCAGGGCTGATCTCCTTCAGAATGGACTGGTTGGATCTCCTTGGTTGGTACAAAAGTAACTGAGGTTTTGAATTGTTGAACTTTGCTGTTTGGTACTGGAATACATTCTTAAATATGGTTATGTTATACATAATTTTAATGAGCATTTCTTGTTTTATTTTTTGTTATTGACTTATTACTTGCTGTTTATATTTATTTTAGTCTATGGAAATGATGTTAGACAAAAAGCAAATTCCAGCAGTTTTTTATTCAAGTTCAAAGTGGGTCATAAAGCAGCAGAAACAACTTGCTACAAAAACATGTTTGTCCCAGAAACTGCTAACAAAGGTACAGTACAGTGGTGGTTCAAGAAGTTCTGCCAAGGAGACGAGAGCCTTGAAGATGAGGAGCGTAGCGGCCGGCCATTAGAAGCTTGCAATGACTGACGGAGAGCAATCGTCAAAGCTGACCCTCTTAAAACTACACGAGAAGCTGCTGAAGAACTCAACATCGACCATTCTACAGTCGTTTGGCATTTGAAGCAAATTGGAAAGACGAAAAAGCTCAATAAGTGGGTGCCTCACGAGCTGACCAAAAATCAAAAAAATCATCGTTCTTAAGTGTCATCTTCTCTTATTCTGCTGCTGCTGCTGCACAACAATAATGAACCACTTCTTGATCGGATTGTGATGTATGGTAAGAAGTTGACTTTCTACAACTGGCAACAACCAGCTCAGTGGCTGGACTGAGAAGAAGCTCCAAAGCACTTCCCAAAGCCAAACTTCCACCAAAAAACAGGTCACAGTGACTGTTTAGTGGTCTGCTGCCTGTCTGATACACCACAGCTTTCTGAATCCTGACGAAACCGTTACATCTGAGAAGTAGGCTCAGCAAATCGATGAGATGCACCAAAAACTACAACACCTGCAGGTAGCATTGGTCAACAGAACGGGCCCAATTCTCCATGACAATGCTCGACTACACATCATACAACCAACACTTCAAAAGTTCAAAGGACTGGGCTACCACGTTTTGCCTCACCCACCACACTCACATGACCAACAGACTACCACTTCTTGAAGCATTTCAACAACTTTTGTAGGGAAAAACGCTTCCACAACCAGCAGGAGGCAGAAAATGCTTTCCAAGAGTTCGTTAAATCTCAAAGCATGGATTTTTATGCTACAGGAATAAACAAACTTATTTCTCATTGGCAAAAAATGTGTTGATTGCAATGATTCCTATTTTGTTGAATGAAGGTGTGTTTGAGCCTAGACATAATGATTTAAAATTCACAGTCCAAAACCACAATTATGTTTGCACCAACCTAATATAACCATGCCCTAATATGTCCCTCCACTATGTTTTTAAGTTAAATCAATATATGGGCTTTTTACCTGAACTTATGTCTCCCTAAAGATGGCACACTCAGAAACACATTTTGCATGTTGAATTCTCCCTGTCTGGTGGGCTTATAGTGGGGTTAGGCCACCATACATGGCAAAGCAAGATAAAAGCCTTAGTTTTGTGTGTTTGAATTTTCTATCCTGAACATATATTACTTTTGTGATCAAAAATACAATAGACGTTATAAGATTTGTTTTTCCCCTCAATAATTTATTTTGGCAGAAATTTTTATGCAATCTACTTACTTATCCAAGTTTCTAACAGTACAGTTTAGAGTCTTAGAGGTTTTAGTATTTTCTTCCTGCTTCTTGTATATATGACACTGCTCACAAGCAAAACCTTGGAAACAAAACAGACTTATACAATGTATTGTTTAAGCAAATTTTATATACCATAAGTTCCCTTCTAGAGTATAAAACAAATGTTTGGAACTCAGAACTCCTCACTTTCCCTTAAAAGCAAAGTTGTAAGTATGGTTAAAGGTCCTAGATTATCCTAGAAAGATTACTTAACCATATTATTACTGAATTCTAGTGATAGGATTACTGACCTAGGTATCAAAATCCAGGGTCAAGCTATACAATAGCAAGAAACAGAAGCTTTTATAAGTCCAGCTTTTCTGAAGCTCAGGAATACTCCTCGGCACATTTTTTAAACAGGCAGCTCACCTTGTTATCTTTAGATTGTCCTTTAGTTTGTCCTTCCCCATCCCTGTTCTCATGTGGCCCCTGTTATGGAACTCCACCTCAAGCCTGGTCTCCCATGATCCGACCTTACCCAGTCCTCTCTTCACACCGATCTCACCAATGGAAGCCTCACTTTTAGGTGTTAAATTTAGAGTGATGTGAATGAACCAACTCACACTAAATCCCTTAATTCTAAGCTGGAGCATTTCTGATCATATAAAATGAAGTGAAATATTCAGCCCACACCAAAACAGACATTATGGCCTAGAGGTGCTCCAATCACAATCAACTTCTCACAACTCTTTTACTCTCTTTTGTTCTAAGCCCACCAGGGTCTGAAAAGAACCAAATCATCAAAGATACCTACTGTGGAGAAAAGATTAAAAGCAGAGAGGACACAAGGACATGTCAAATTAAAGAACTATGATTTAGTTTAAATTAACACCAAATGTTAAGGGAATACAAAAATTATGTCTTTAGAGACAGTATACCTGCAGTTGACCCTGGAACAATATGGGGTCAGGGACACTAATTCTTCATGCCATCAAAAATCTATGTATAACTTATAGTCAGTCATCTGCATCTGCAGATTCAATCAACCAGAGTTTATGTAATACTGTAGTATTCACTACTGAAAAAAAAATCCGCATATAAACAGACCTGAGCAATTCAAACCCATGTTATTCATGGATCAACGGTATACGACAAGTAGGAGGCCGAAAAGACATTCCAGGAAGAGAGAAAATGAGAAGGCAAGAAGTTTGGAAAGCAAAATACGTTTGTGAGGTAATAAAGATAACACACTGGGTTAAAAAAGGAAAGGAGTGTGGTTTTGATCTGGAGGTATATGGGACCAACTTGAAAAAAAGGTCTGTATAGCACAGAACTGACCAGATCAAAAACTGGACCACTTTCAGGTAATCCTTTGTTTTGCAGAGCGTCCTATATACTGTAGGATGTTCAGCAGCACTCTTGGCTTCTGCCCACTTGATGTCATTAGCACCTCTTCTCCACTAAGTAATAACAACTAAAAATATCTCCAGACACTGTCACATGTCCTCCAGGGGACAAATTCAACCTTCCCACCACCTGTGAAGAACCACTTACCTAGTCTAAGCCCTTTTATGAGATAAGGAAACTGAGTCTCAGGGAAGTCACATAACTTGCTAAGGTCACATAGCCTGATTCTGGTTTTGTCAAGAGCTAGAAGATAAGTCAAGAGGCATGTTAAATTGGGCTTACGATCTTCTTCAGTAATGCTTAGAAAGATTTCTAATGATTCTTTAGAAATTATCACAAAATTGTTTTTGATGCCTAAACTGGACATTTTACATGTATCACATACTATATATGCTATAATCTTTTCTTGTTTCTGTACTGCTTTAAAGAATTCATGTGTAACCAACAAGTCCCAAACAAAGCAAAAAATATATTAAGCTACAAAAGGAACCAAAGCAGGAACTGGGCAACTACAGTAAAACATGAACTGGTCAGATCCCTGAGTACCTGAGGAGTCTAAGAAGCCAACTGCTCCTAACAGCTGAAAACCTAT
The DNA here is from genome assembly GCA_006410675.1 of Oreotragus oreotragus. Taxonomy (NCBI): domain Eukaryota; kingdom Metazoa; phylum Chordata; class Mammalia; order Artiodactyla; family Bovidae; genus Oreotragus; species Oreotragus oreotragus. The sequence goes on from SJYX01020967.1 coordinate 165,100, forward strand.
CCTTGTAAGTACCAAGCTCTGGTTCCCCATCCCCTCCAGTTTAAACTCTCTTGGACAGTTATCTTTATTTTATATACTGTCTTGCCCTCTTAAGCAAAAATATAAAAATACCAAAGAAAATTTTAACTCTATTTTAAGATTCAGGGTCATTATGAAATCCATTTATAATTATACTACAACACTTTGAGATCAGAGATTATTATAAGTAAGGAACAATTAGTTTTATGTGGCTTATGCAAAGTATATGTGGATAAAATTAGGTGGTTAGGTAAAACAGTATAGTCTGAAGTCAGACTACAGAGTTTCTGAATTTCATCTCAAAGAGTAAGCATTCATCCTGTTCTTTTGGTTCATAAATGACATTAACAGGTCTGTTTTCCAAAGATCATAAATTAACGGAATGAGAGAAAGACCAGAGCCCAGTAAGAAGTTCCATTTAAATCCAACAGGCCAAACAGGAGGCAGAGGCTGCCTGACCTCCTGTGGCAGTGACGGCAAAGAGGGAGAGGAAACAGAAGATACAGGCAGAAGACCAGGTTGGTGAACAATGGAGGAGGTATAAGGTCAAAGATGACTCTGGCTTCCAGCCACGCAGGTATGACTAAGACTGGGAAAACAGTGAAAGAACCTCATTTCCAAGGAAAAAGATAACGAGTAAGATTTGGGTTTTAAAGTCTAGACTCACTGAACTCAGTAACCTAGGTTTTACTTAAGCAAGTTAAATCTCTATTAAATTTCACCCTCAGTGAAAAGGGGAAAAATAAGACACATCAAATTTATTTGTGAAGATTGAAAAACATGGTAATAGCACTTTGGAAAGAACCAGTCTAAGAAATGACTTTTCCTTTTTTACATTCCTGGCAAAACTACCCCTGAGTACAATCGTCACTGGGTACCTTTATTTCCCTATCAAAAACCTTTCCAATCACCCTAAAATAATTCATATTCAGGCCACAAATGGCTTCTCCCTGGACATTTCTGGTCCACTGTGCTGGCTGTTTTATTTCAGCACTGTGTTTCACCTCTGCCGTGACATTCTTTATAGCATCTGTTTTTTCAGGAAAATTACAAGGACATTAATTCTTAAAGTTTCTTTTCCATTAACATATTTTTCATCTCTTTGTGTTTCTTCTACTCTATCTTATCTACTTCCTACTACCCCAATCCTACTTCAGATCTGTACTACCTACTTCAATAGCCTGAAAGTCGCCAACTTTTTCCTAAAAGTTTTTTAAAAATTCACCCCACTACCACCATCACCCCCCCCAAAATCCTCCTGGCTGTGAAGTTCTGACTCTTCTGGACAAAAAGGGAGAAGTTAACATGTGTTTCTCTTTGTGTTAAACCTCAAGAGAGAAAAGGGTAGAAAGTTGGAACATCATACACTCTCCCTTTCCAAAGAACTTCCAAAACTGACTCAGACTCTGTAAAGAAAATTAGAAGTTTAACAAAGAATAAGAACAGATAGGTAGGAAAAAGGAGAACAGATGACTATAACATACAACCTGCCATTGTTCGTTCTGTGTTTCACTGGACACGGTTCACAGCCTGTATCTGCCATCATGTTCTTCAAGAGTAACTACCCTCCAGAAAAATTCCTGTTTAGATGAAGGATGGATATCAGACACCCCAGATGGCAAAAGGGAATTAGACAACATTCATATGTTGTCAGAGGTGAATCAATTAGATAATCCCTCTAAGAACTTAATAAAGTTCTCAAAGTGTGGTCCCCAAAAGAACATCAGCATTCATGTCACCAGGGAACTTGTCAGAAATGCCTATTATTCTTCTGCATTTCAGTAAGTCTTTCATGTGACTGACACAGCCTACCATTAAGATCCTCAGCACCTCCTTGAATCTAGGTTTATTAGGTACACAATGGTGCTTGCTCTTTGATTAATGTTGAGATTTCCCTGTATTCTTGACGATCTAGAACAGTGCCTGACACAGACTATCTGACTCAATAAATGTTTACTGAATGACTGAGTGAATGGCCTTAAAATAAACTTCCCCCTTACTAAAATCATGTTAATGGACTTGTTTCTTATAACCAAAGTAATCTTAATTAGGCAACATGCACAGAGAGCTGTGATGGTCCAGTGGTTAAGGCCTTGGACTCAAGATCCCATGGGATCTCCCCAAGCAGGTTCAAATCCTGCTCACAGCACTTCTCAGCGCTTTCCTGTTCAAGTCACACAATGCCTGGGCTTCCCTGGTAGCTCAGACGGCCAAGAATCTGCCTGCAATGCAAGAGACCAGGGTCAGGAAGGGTCTGAGACACCCAAGGGTCTCTCTTGGGTCAGGAAGATCCCCTGGAGGAGGCCATGGCCACATCCTCCAGTGTTCTTGCCTCGACAATCCCCATGGACAGAGAAGCTTGGCGGGCTCAGTCCATGGGGCTGCAGAGAGTCAGACACAACTGAGCGTCGAAGCACAGCATAGCACCTGAATAATAAAACACTATTCACTGATATGTTTTAAGATTTCTGTCAAACTTTGGAGTTGATTTTTTTATTTAAAGATCTACTTCTATAGGAAAACATGATGTTGAAGAACCTCACTTGTCAAAATTAGATCTAAGTTACGAAAGTTCCATACAAAATAGAAGTTTAAAGGAAGAAGGCGATAGCTTTCTCCTCAACAGTCCTTATTAGCCCCATCTATTACTGTCTTCAGCTTCATATAATACAAAACCAACAGCATTAATTTAGGCAGGAAACATATCCCTCTCCTATTTTTTCAAACAAGTCTTCATTGGCACCCTCTCCAGTTTAAAAGTTCCACAGTGAGTTCAAGTTATGACAACTCAAGCAGTTCTATTTCTGCATTTCCTAATTAAAAACTTACCAGAAAAATATTTCTAACCAAAGCCAGAAAGAGGTTAGCAGAGAGTTATTCATGATTAGGCTACAGAAACAAAGGGAACTCCACAGAGGCAAACTACCCAGTTTCCCCATTCAGTGCTACAACTTCAGAAATCTAACAATCCTTCATTTACTCAAAAAATGAAAATGATAGGAAAATTCCCTAGTGTTGACAGCTGGTGATTTTTAACTTCTGCCTGACAGGCACCTACAGGCTTTACCTGGCCTCAATCTGTCCAGTTTGGAACTGCCAATTAGTAGCTTCTCAAAAGCAAATCTCAACATAAACCATTTAAAAAGTGCTTTTCAAAGTGTCAAATACAATAGTAAGTCAAACTCAGCGTGTTAGAACAAAATAAAACCTGGGTGCCCAATCCAGGCTATAACTGTCAGAGCCAAGGGACAAAGGATATCACTCCAGTACAAAAAAAAAGGATCAAATGCTGAAAACAGCTGTGATACACATACTCCTCCTCTTAAATACAAATACTCTTAAATACTGCAGCAGGCCAACAGGTGTCTTCATTCGTAAGCTTACCCTTTCTCAACTGAGGTTCCACAAGACAAAATTAAGCACTAATGCCCTGAGGCAAAGGCTGGCAAACCTTCTCTGTAAATACTTTAGGTCTGTCAGACCACATGGTCTCTGTCACAACTACTCAATTCTGCCAGTGGAGCTTGACAGCATCTGTCAACAGTTAAGTAAATGAACGAGGGTGACTGTTCCAATGAAACTATTTATGGACACTGAAATTTGAATTTCATATAATATTCACAGAAATACTATTCCCTTTGCAATAAGCATAAAACATAAAATGATTCTTATAAAAAAATTTTAGTTCTTTGGCTAGATGTAGCTCTGAACAGCAGTTTGTCAACCTATTCCCTAAACCATCCTTTGTATATAATAGATTAACTTCTCTCTTATGCATGCAGAATGGTACTAATTACACATCATACTACAGAGAATTGAAAAAATGCCACTCAAATCATTTTTTGTGTGTCTACAGTGCTCTGATTATGTAATACAGTAATACTCTATCTAGTATGAAACTGATGAGATTTTGTTAGCAGTTGTTAACTTGGACAAATATCTTTAAGAAGAGTAACTTTTAAATTGTGCAAAGTCTCAAAATGCAAGCAATATAAACAGGAACTTTCATATCCGGTATATGAAGTCACTCAGTCCTGTCCAACTCTGCAACCACGCTCCTCCGTCCATGGGATTCTCCAGGCAAGAATACTGGAGTAGGTTGCCATTTCCTTCTCCAGGGGATCNAACTTTCATATCCGGTATATGAAGTCACTCAGTCCTGTCCAACTCTGCAACCACGCTCCTCCGTCCATGGGATTCTCCAGGCAAGAATACTGGAGTAGGTTGCCATTTCCTTCTCCAGGGGATCTTCCCGACCCAGGGATTAAACCCAGGTATATCTGCATTGTAGGCAGACGTTTTACCGTCTGAGCCACCAGGGAAGATCCATATTGCATTGGATAATATAAATCAAACTACTACAGATTAAATCTCTGGTTAGTAGGGTCTTCCTTGGAGGTCCAGCGGTTAAGACTCCACGCTTCCACTGAAGGGGTCACAGGCTTGACCCCTAGTCAGGGAACTAAGATTCCACATTCTGCACAGCATAGCCAGAAAGAAAAAAAATCTCTGGTTAATATATTGCCAGAAATAGGAGAGCCCAGAATTCAATGATCATCTTTCAATATATTTTGTATCTTCAGATACTGTTTCTTCAGAAAGCAGAACCTGCCTGATTAACAATCACAAGCAAAACTTACAGGATTGCCTCAGACACTTACATAACTAGACTTGAGTTCTAGCTCCACCTCTTTCTAGAGGAGTGAGCCTGAGCAAGTTCCAGACTCCCTTTACTCATCTGTAAAGGAGAGGAAATATTTGCAACCCTCCTAGTGTCAGACTTTTATTTTCTGGGCTCCAGAATCACTGCAGATGGTGACTGCAGCCATGAAATTAAAAGACGCTTTACTCCTTGGAAGAAAAGTTATGACCAACCTAGACAGCATATTCAAAAGCAGAGACATTACTTTGCCGACTAAGGTCCACCTAGTCAAGGCTATGGTTTTTCCAGGAGTCATGTATGGATGTGAGAGTTGGACTGTGAAGAAGGCTGAGCACCAAAGAATTGATGCTTTTGAACTGTGGTGTTGGAGAAGACTCTTGAGAGTCCCTTGGACTGCAAGGAGATCCAACCAGTCCATTCTGAAGGAGATCAGCCCTGGGATTTCTTTGGAAGGAATGATGCTAAAGCTGAAACTCCAGTACTTTGGCCACCTCATGAGAAGAGTTGACTCATTGGAAAAGACTCTGATGCTGGGAGGGACTGGGGGCAGGAGGAGAAGGGGACGACCGAGGATGAGATGGCTGGATGGCATCACGGACTCGATGGACGTGAGTCTGAGTGAACTCTGGGAGTTGGTGATGGACAGGGAGGCCTGGCGTGCTGCGATTCATGGGGTCGCAAAGAGTCGTACACGACTGAGTGACTAAACTGAACTGAACTGAGTGTTAAATGATGGGAGTGGGCTGGGTGGGAGCAGCTCATGGGGTGTGGCAGTCAGGCTGTGTTTTAGGAATTTGACTTCATTTTGGTGATCTGGAATTGACCATGATCCTTTTCTTTCTTCTCCCCTGAGGAAAAGTCCAGGTGATCACTCTACCTTTAGATGTTTGGGGAGAGGATCAGGGTAGAGGAAGTGGAATGAAAGAAAATTAATTACCTAATATTGACATGGTTTAGATAAGGAAAGTGACTCTCATTGCCCAAGGAAGGATTTTGAAATTACCCGTGAACAGTTCTTTCAGCCCCTGGTCTCCAGAAATCATTGAAAAGCCCCCTTCCTCCCTTGTCTTCAGCTGTCTTGGCTTCCTGCGCTGTGTGTCAGGACAGCAACACTTGAATCCTGCTAAGCAAGCTCCTCCAGTAAAGCCCAGTTACTCTCCCAGCGGACCTCTTGTAGAGATGAGCGCTTTATGGGCGGGACAGGAAAGTGTAAATGATATGCCTGCAAATGGGATGCTTTTACCTCCGCATACCCAGCTTACCCAGATGGAAAGCTTCCTACCACTGTTTCCAATATTAGGGGTGCAGGTCATACCTTGACACAGCTTTTGATCCTTCAGGATTTAGTGGAACCTGAAAAGGTAATTCATCATACCTCTTTATCAGATTGTTGTTTATTTTAATGGTTCACTGAGTGACAGCCAAAGTTAAACAGCAAACTGTGAACATGAATGAAAAAAATGATGTCTGAAATCGCAAGTATACACCCGAGTGACAAGCAGGAGTTTGCATCTCCTTTCAGAATTTGTGCTGTTTTCTGAGCACTCTGGTCTCATTTTAAGGGTTACCATGGGCGAATTTCCCCTCATTAGGAAACCTTTAGAGTCTCCTTGGGATGAACTTCCAAAGAGGGGCCTCTGGCGGTTCAGATGTTCACAGTGGATGTTTCCTGCAGGTGTTCCAGCTCTCAGCCCTGAAGGGTTGTTCCAGGCCTCACAGTTGGCCTTGGTTGGGGATTAGGGTGTCATGCCGGGAAGACTGACAGCAGGTGAGCTGGCAGCTGGAGCAGATGGGATGAGGAAGGTGCCAACAGAGCCTGTGTTTAAGCAGATGTTCTCCTGCAGAAGCACAAAGGAGCAGAGGGAACAGGTCGTGAGGAAAGCAGCAGAAATGACGTGCCGTAGGCCTCGTTCTTTGTCTTCTGTTTAATTCAGAGAGTAGGGGCATACTTGGAGGCATGGTTTGTCACTGCTGAGGCGGGTTCTAGCCAGAGGAGAGTGAGACTGTTCATTTATTTATTAATTTTCAAGGGTTTATTGAGTGTCTACTATCCGCTGGGCACAGCACTAAGTATCAGGGACAAAAAGAATCATGAACATGGTTCTCCAACCATAGAGAGGAGACCATCTGGAGGGAAAGAGACGGGAGCAACAAAGCCTCCATGACAGGGCTGGGTGAGAAGTGCTGTCAGAGATTTGCCGGTGTCTACGCAGGAGCAGCTGCGTGAGTGTGGGAGGGTGAAGATGAGCGTCCCAGAGAAATCTGCATTTTTCTTTGTTTTTATAAGGGAGAGAGAGAAATACGCACTCAGTTAAAAGTTCACACTGCACAGAAAGGTAAAGAGATTAAAAGTAACTCACAGTTTTTGCACCTTTTCTTTCTACTTTCACTCCAAAGGCTTGATCTATACTTTTTGGTTAGTCCATTTAAAAAAAAAAAAAAGGCAGAACAATTATCATTTTAAGTGTTATATCCACTTACCTCTTCAACTACTTTATGGATCACCAGTGATTCACAGACCACACTCGGGGAGACACTGACGTTTGCCTCTGAGTTTAGAGGTGGGCAGATGACCCCGACCCAGCAGATGAACCATTGCAGCAGGAGACATCCAAGGCAAACTGAGATGCCTGTGAACAGCAGTGGGGCGGGGTGGGAAAGACACCATGATGAGAGCCCAGAGGCCTGGGACCCGGGCTTGGCACCACCACTTACGGGCTTGCAGCAGTCAGCAGTACCCCCGTCTGTCCTCATCTGCAGTAAGGAAACAGTGACGTCGTCCTTGTGGGCTGTGTGCAGTTATCCTGGGAGTCAAATGTATGCTGAAGTACTCTAAAAACTGGTTTTATTCTGCTTCTCTCCTCCTTCTGCTCTGCACCATAGCAGATCAAACACTTTATCATAATGATTAAAAGCACACATTGGGGACTTCCCTGGCAGTCCAGTGGTTAGGACTCCAAACTTCCATTAGAGTGGGTACAGGTTCAATCCCTGGTCCAGGAACGAAGATCCCACATGTCATGCAGCGTGGTTAAAAAAAAAAATTAAAAAATAAAAGCACAAACTCCTTATATGGAGACTAGCTGCACCACTCACTAATTGTTTGACCTAAAGCCACTTACTGAATCCCCCCAAGTCTCAGCGTCCTCATCCGTAAAATGGGGATAATGGTTATCATGGTTCATAGGGTTGTTTTGAAGATTGGCTGAATTGTCCAGGGAAATAGTCTCTCACTGAGCAGACAAGGGTTGAGAGAAGTCAGTCACAAAGCTCAGTGCAGCAGTTATATTTCGACTGTTAGAGCAGATGGGATCACATTTCCATAAACCTCATCTGTGTTTGGAACCTCCAGTGTGTGTTATGCAAGTGGGGTGTGGCAGCCCCTCCCTCTGTGTGCTCAGAAAGCCCAAGCTTTCTGCAGAGACTCCGTGCAGAATAGAGGACCAGGCCAATTAAAATACAGCTCAGATAGAGATGCTCTGAGTCCTGGGCTGGGCTGAGCCTTGACACTGCTGCTGGCGTGAAGGAATGCCCCTGGGAGGGCCTGGAGGAGAGGACCAGCCACAGGTGTGTGTCCTCTCCCCAGGAAGGTGGGGCTCAGTGAGTCCCTCCACCCGCAGCTCTTTGGCAGAGCTGAAAAAGATGGATGCGGGGCTCGGACTCAAGGAGAGTTTCTTTCAGTGGCCGACGTGGAGCTCCTAGGAAGACATAAAGCAGGACGCTAATCCACCAGGAAAATCAGCAGCTGCTCAGATGCACAGGGCCTTTAAAAAAAATAAAAGATGAACCCAGTGGAAATTGGGTCAGAAACCAAAAGCCCTCTTAGAAAGGGAATTGTACAGCTGAGCATCTGTGATTTTTTTTTTTTCCTCCCCTTCTGGAGTCTGAATGTTCTCTGTCCTCCTCTTCCCTTACAGAAAATGAAGGAGTACCTGGAGGGCAGGAACCTCATCACCAAGCTGCAAGCCAAGCATGACCTTCTCCAGAAAACCCTGGGAGAGAGTGAGTGTGGGCTCTGCGGGAGACTCGGCAGCAAGGGGCAGGCCGGGTCCTGGCCCTAGTGCTGAGCACGTGCCGCCCTCCTCAGCAAAGTGGCCCCGATCTGGCTATGTGAACGCATTGCTTTTCCTCGCTTGTTCAGTGTGGAAGCACACGCCCCAGATGACTGCCTGAGTAATGGGGAAAGGCCCGTGCTTAATGAAGCACCAGTATGCATCAGCTACTCGTGTCAGTGGAGCGTGCCTGCGCTCCGCCCCCTCCTGCACCTCCTCTGCTGCTACCCGGGCCAAGGAGCTGATGGGTCCTTTCCTCTCCAGACCCTTTGGTCAAACTCTCGGCTCCTCTGTGGCAGGACGGAGGCTGGACCTAGAGGGTGGGGAGCTGTGAGGTGAGCTACAGAGCTAGCTGCTCTGAGCAGAGGAGAGGCATCCCAAGGGTGGGGTGCTGGGCAGACTGCAGCTGTCAGTAGCATCGGGGTGGGCTTTGAAGGGTCCTGGAGCTCAGGCAGCCCTCTCCTTGCTTTGGCCAGGCGGAGGCTCTGGGGCTGAACAGACTGTCTGGTCTCATAAGATGATTTTAATCAGACCCTGAAAGTAGCAAGGCAGAAGGCTGGACTGGCACTCTGGACTTTCTCCTCAGCTGCCAAACAGAAGGCAGAAGTTGAAAGAGAAGCTTCCCTGGGGTGTTTGGCACCCTGCCCAGCTCTCCTGCCCAGCTCTCAGCATCCTCTGATTAATGGGATTCCCAGGTCGGGGATGCCTGTGAATGCCCTGCTCCCTCCTCCTTGCCCCACTGATCTCCTTGCTTAAAGATGGGGGCCAGGACAGGTAGTACCAGCAGTGAAAGGCAAAAGCTACGTTCTCACAGAGGTCAGATGTTCTCACATCAATTCTTGAGCTCTCCTCATACCGAGTGCAGAATCTAGGCAAGTATACCGTGCTCACTGGCCCAAAGGCCCCAGGAATCAGAGCCCCACTTTCCATTCCAGAGCCTCCTAACCCACCCTTCTTACCCTGTTCTCCTGCCCTGAATGATTTCCCCTGGTGATTAATTCTTTTATATCTAGTATCTTTGATCTTGTGATTTTTAATGCATTTTCTTTTATGTGATGAAAGCCTGTTAAGTAACTTCTGTTTTCTTCTAGCCGCAACCCCCCACCCACTACCCTACATACACACCCAAGGGACTCCGGCTGAACAGATCTAAACTTTGCTTATAGAAAGTCTTTACTCTTGCTTTAGGTTGCTCTGCAGGGGATCAGAGGAAAGAATGCCCAGAACTATTTGAAACAAAGTATAACTGTGATTTCTTTTTGCCAAGATAGTCTTAAGCATGACCCATATGTGAGATGGGGAACAAGCCTGAGTGTGAGAGAGACTGTGTATGCGTGTGTGTGTGTGTGTGAGAGAGAGACAGAGAGAGGATGGGTTTGCAACACACATGCATGTACCCAGTGTGCTACCACAGAGGTCGAAGGCTGGCGACCGTTCATTGGTGCTACACGGTGCCTTCATCTAGAGATGACGAGTTCTGGCAATAAGGAAAAACATAGCTCTTCCTGCGTGCAAGTCATCATGTCCCTGCCTTCTGTATGCACTTGTCAGCAAAACGCAAGAGCTCCTTCTTCTTGCCACAGAGGGATGATTGATGTGTATGAATATTCCAGAATGGAAATGGGACAGATGTTGGAAATAATGGCTCGGAATAATATTTTTGCAGATGAAAGCTGAGCTTTTAGTAAGAGAGACTGTTGGGGTTGGGGAGGGTGTTGTTTTAGATGAGCTGAACGGTAATCAACAATTAAGCAACCTTTAAAGGCAAGATAGAGCCCTGCCCTCCCCCCGCCCTTGCAGTTGCCTTTCCAGGAACATGGGAGCTGATCTGTCCTCTAGCTCAGTTCTTGCTTACACTTTCCATGGTGTATCTAATACAGTCTCATACAGACCAAGCTCGGTTAACTGTGGACCCAAAAAGAGCAACACAGATTACATAATGGCCCAAGTTTTTAAAAGCATGAGAATACTTCAGATGAATATTAAGATCTTCAGTCTCATGTTTTCAGGCTGGCTGTGATCCTTTCAATTTAGTACTAGGGCCCACTGTTGGATTGAGAGTCCCAGTCTAATAGCAGTATCAGCATTTTAAATCTCATGCAGCCCAACCTGCTGGCACTGAGGGTTTAGTATGAATCTAAAACAAGAGCTTCCACATACGGAGCATATTCTCCCCAAATAACTATTCCTTCCTTCTTCCCCTTCCACCCTCCACCACACGTGTGTGTGTGTGTGTGTGTGTGTGTTCATATACTGAAGCGCAACCAAGCTTGTCCCTTCCTCCCCACCAGACATACACCAGTACACACAGAAGACTGGGAAGGTTTCTAATAATGTGTTCTCTGAGGTATGACCCGCCTTACTATTTTTCCCTTGTGTCCACCTGTTTTCCCACTGGGAAGCAGACTCGGCAAGCCCAGCGTTTCAGGACACCAGCAGCCCCGGGCTGGGAACGAGCAGCAGGAACCGCTCTTGCCCAGAGAGAAGCCCTGGGTGCTGTCTTCTTTTTCGCCTGCAAGTCTAGTCACAGCGTGAGACTAGAGGCTCCCTGGGGAGACGGGCAGACACTGTTATTCCTGGGAGCAAGTCTCCCCTTTCACGTCATTTGCTTCAACATGTGCTTTTTGCCTCTGTGTTTCCAACAGGTCAGCGGACAGACTGCAGTCTGGCCAGGTAGGTGTGGCCTGGGACAGCCCTCGGGGCGGGGGATGGAGAGAGACCCTTTCTGGGCGGGTAAAGAGCCGAGGAGCTGAGCTAGCAGCGTTGGATGGCTCTGCAAAGGAGTGGCCTAGGGCTGGGGTGGCTTCCATCCCTTTGCCTTGCTGACCCCATCTGGCCCCAAATGGAAATGAGGTTTGCTAAGCAGAACTGAGTGAAGGGAATTACCATTTGCTGAAATAGTCCCAGTGACCTGAGATGGTCAATGCTGGAGGACCCTGGAAACCTTACCTGAGTGTCTAGACTTCACCATGTGGGTTTTGGAAAGTCTCTGACCCAGGGAAGGAAGATCAGAAGATAGCCTTTGACCTGAGAATTTTTTTATACATGGAAAAGATGACAGCCTCTAATAGTGAGTGTCGCTGGATAATGAAATATTACCTTGTATCGCTCGCCAACAGCACTGGTACAAATCCTCGCCTGATGTACAAGTGTGCAGCCCTCCAGTGTTCCCCACCTTCCCCGCCCTCCCCCACCCCAGCCAAATATTTTCCCTCTCAGTCATGGAGCTGCTATGAGAAAACGCATGAGTCGGCGGATAGCAAGGCTTTCATTCAGCCAGTGGTTCTCAGATGCCTACAAATGTGCTGATTTAACGGGGGAAGGAGCTTTCATGAGCTGGACTCCTTAGAGACCCTGGGTTAGCCCATTATATATAAACCACTTATATCTGCCAGCACATAAAATAATCATGAGGTTGTTTACAATTATAGGCTCATTATTCAAAAATGCCTTCATTTGCCTTTCATCCTTTTGTCGTTGTGGATTACCATAAAGATCCCATTAACATACTAGTCTTGTTGACTGGAGGGACTCGGGATAATGGGATTCTATCTTCTTGGTGATAGAGGCTTAGTCTGAGTTCACCTGAAGTTCCATATCTGCAGAAAGCTCTATAGGAGTGAAAAGAACTGAGCTGAATTTCCTTGTGCTGGGTTATTTACTGTGTGACCTTGGGCTGTTCTCGTCCCCTCTCTGAACTCCAGTTCCTCATCTATAAGACAAGAGAGAGCATCCACCTAGATCCAGGAAGCTCTAGGATCCCAGAGAGTTCCTCAAGAGCGGCCTAGTGGAAGGGGCAGGCGGTGCCCAGCAGCCCTGCTCTGCCCCCTACCTCCTGCCTTTGCTCAGAGAGGTAGAGCTGCTCTCCTTGCTTGGAGGTTGCTGTCTGAATCAGATTCCCTTGGAGAAAAGGCTTCCAAGCCTAAACACAGCCTGAAAAGCACTGACCTATGGAATCACCAAGATTCCTTCCAGTCTGGACCCTCTACCCTCAATTCCAGGAATATCACTCCCTAACTTTTCCCTAAGGATTTTCAAAAGAAAGAAAACCGTAGCTTCTTTTGGTGTTTATTAGTGTCTCCTTGCACACAGAGGTCTTCCTGTTGTCTAACCCACACGTATTTTACTGCAAATTGAGCCAGTTCCCTCCAAGTCTTCTTTTGAATGGTGGCAGACATTAAAAGCAGAGGCCTCTAAGCTTTTGTGAAAAGCGCTTGGTTGGGCTTTATTTGAAAGGTAATTTATCAAGTCTCTTAGCCACTTCTGGACCTGAGCTGATTAATGTGACTTATTTCATTAGCCACCTCACAGACTGTTTTTAATCCCGTTTTCTCTTTTTCCTCCCCATTGACCACAGGCGTAGCTCAACTGTGAGGAAACAGGTAAGGACCCTGTAAGAGCCAGGTGTGTCTGGTAAAAATGGTGACATCCCAGATATTTATGGAGCTCCACAGTGGATGGGGAAGACACTTTCCTGACTTCATGCTAGCGTTTGGACTGTACAGTTTAGTCATAATGCATGCATGCTAAGTAGCCTCAGTCGTGTCCGACTCTGCGACTGTATGGACTGTAGCCCACCAGGGTCCTCTCTCCCTTGAATTCTCCAGGCAGGAGTACTGGAGTGGGTTGCTATTTCCTTCTGTGGGGGATCTTCCCGACCCAGGGATCAAACCCATGTCGCTTATGTCTCCTACATTGGTAGGCCTGTTCTTTACCACTACCTGGGAAGCCCCTTAAGTCATAGTCTGTTTAATGTTGTGGCAACTTCACTGACTTAGTAGGACAGGAATGGGTGTCTTTCTGACCCGGTTCTCTCCTCTCTGGCCATTTACTCTCTCTTACATACTCGAGATCTGGTTTGACTGTGGCAGATTGGGCCAGAACTGTCTTTGGAGTGGCGCCCCTTCTCTAGGAGACCACAAAAGAGGGAGGGGGTGGAGAGAGCTCAGAAGTGTCTTTGAGTCTACTCAAGGGAAAGCTGATCCAGGCTTTAAAAATCGTTTTGGGTAATTCGCAGTGGCTGTAGCCACAGGGAAATAATAGAGTGTAGAGGGCATGTGGTCTCCGTGGCCATGGCACCCCCGCCGGATCTTCGGCCGATCTCACTGCTTCAGCTGGCTGGGCCGTCCAGCTGGAGAACCCAGCTGGAGAAGTTGATAACACAGCCGCACTTGCCTTTGCTTTGTGGTCACGGGTTTTTTTCCCTTCTCTATTTTGGATCTCCTTTTAATGAGAACACTATCAGATGCAATTACACATTTTTTAAATTATAAAAATGTCATTGCAATTCTCTTTCCTCTTGTTCCTCTATTTCTTTCTCCCCGCCCCTCCCCCCGCCCTTCTTTCATAATTTCATTTAAAACTAGAGAGGAATGAAGTGCCTCCTAGAGACCATTTATTACATTTAAAATTAATAGGTGGATATCTTAAAGAGGGAGTGAGCCCCGCTCATCCCCCGCCGCCACCCGCTTCTTCAAAAGTAAGAGCAGGATTGAACCTGAAGTCTGTGCCTTTCATGTCCGGGACTGAAGCTGAGCCTCCTGTGGGGAGACGGAGCCTGGGTGGGAGGAGTGCCAGCGGCCACAACTGGGCGGTGTGCGTCCCTGGTCGGACTGTTATCAGGGAGGACTGGCACCCGTCTGGTTTCCCACCCGCTGTGCCTAGCACGCTTACCTGGCGTTAGACTCGTGTAAGAACTCATGCTAGAACTCGGGTCCCAAGGTGCACCAAAAACCCCAGTCAAGTAAAGACCTTGTTTTCATTCACTTTTTTCCCAGCAGGTCAAATCTAATGGTGGGTCAGTGTTTTTCTGAAATACTCAGGAAGGTAAATAGTAAGTAACTTGGAAGAGGCATAATCCTGTATAAGTAACAAGGAAATATAATTTGTTTGGTTGTTGATGGCAAATCGGCCAAACAAGAAGAAGAACCCAGTAGCTTTTGTTTTTGAGGGTCCCCAATGGGTTCCAGTCATTTTTGACTCCACCAAAACCTATGATCAGACCATCTGACTTTTCTTTTAAAAAAAAAAATCCTCAACTGCTTTTTTCTAAGCTTTCCCTCCTCCCATCAAGCCCAGAATTTTCTCTTTCCTGTTACTCCCATGTCTTCTTTCCTGGCCCATCTCTGTTTCCCGAACTGTAGGCGTTTCCCCATGGTTTGGGCCTCTTTCGACTTCCTGCCATACTCTGCCTTGTCACTTGTGTTGCCTTAGATGAATCTGCCTCTCTCCTTCCCAAAGCGTCCACTTGTCTGGTATTGCTGCTGTTCAGAGTCTCTGTATCCAACTCCTAACTAATAGGCAGGACACTGGTGCTCGGGAGTTGAATTGGCCCCCTACCCTCAGCGTCTGTCTCCTCAGCTTCCGGCCACATCTTCAGTTCCTTAGCACGTCTCCTTACTTCTCTCCTTCTCTTACGGGGGACCCTCCATTCCTCACAGTCCTTGAAGCCCCACATGTGAACGCTGATGCCTCTTTTTTCCTTATTACTGACATCCAGTCAAGTGTTTTTTTCCTGTGGTGAAAGTGGACATCTAACAAGTGTGTCAAAGGTCAGTACCTGGAGAAGTCCACGTGTGAGGAGTTATGCCAAACAGTGGCACATTGAGACATTTTCCGGCCACCTTCTTGATTGTTTTCCCCTGTGAATCACTGGGCCCCTGCTTTACAATCTTTCCCAAGTTGTGTTTGCTACATTTCTCCCTCCACTTTTGGTTTAAAGGTCCTTTCTTCTGATTGAATGGAGATTTGACCCAATTATCCTTCAAGACCCCTTCCAATCCTGGGCTTATATGACCAAAAAGACTATAATCAGAAGAATTAAACTGACATGGATTCTAACACTGGAGGAGGGAAGGGGGGAGGAAGAAAGGGAGAGACAGGCACTGAATAAGAACACACACAGACCCTGCCCGGTCAGCTGTGTGCAGCACGATCGATGGCAAGTGAGAGTCCTCACCGGGCATGTCCTGGGGAAATGAATTCACTCAGGCTTCAGAAATATTACAAGAAGAGAGTCTGAAGCCTTCATGACTTTCTCCAGTATTTGTTTTCGCTGGACTCTTGACTTAGGCTCCACTGGAGCAGTGGGGACTGGGAAAAATATGCTTCTGCAGTAGGACAGGCCCCCCTCTGATGCACTCTTGTCTGCAAGAGGTTATCCTCTGAACTGCTTCTGATGTACCACTGTAGTCACGGACGTGCAGCTTAATATCTTTGGCGCTCTGCTTTCTGCAACCCTGCACGCTTCCCTTTAACTACCATTGATGTCCCTTCTCCCACAAGTCGAGGCAGGATTGTGCACTCACACAACTCACTGAAGCCCAGAACCTGTGCTGCCTGACCTCCCTCCCTCTGGATCTTTATTATGTTTAAACTTAAGGCCAGAAAAACTTTACATACACTCACATCATTGTCCTCATCACTACTGCTACTATTTGTAAATGACAAGTATAATAATGTTTGTAAACTTAGAAAAGACCTCCAAAAAATGGGGTTTGGGAGTTTTTTATAGTGGAACCCATTTTCTTCATTGGTGTTTGGAAAAACTGGTGAAAATTCTTCCTCTGAGTTCACCCGAGGCTGACTGGTATAATTAGTGATGGCAACAAGAAGGCAGACCCTGGCTACTGAAGCTGGAAGGCTGGAGGAAGCAGATGGGTCTGGGGTTGTGAGATGAGCGTTTGGGTCGCTGAGGCCTTCCTGATTCCAGCTGCACCTTGACTCACTCCACTCCCTCTGACAGCATCATGCGTTCCCAGCACACTTGGGAGCAGGCTCTTCTGTCAGCATGGCTTCTTCATAAGAGCCAGTTGCTTCCCTGATTGCAGCCAAACCCCTGGCTACAGCAGAAAATTCAGAGCCGGGAGAGGGGTACAAACAAACCTGTTAAATGGCCAGAAGTCACAGGACCCACCCCAATGGAAAACTTAGTCTCTGTCCTGAACATCTAAAGCCCTTTCTGTTGTGTTGTATAGTCGTTCATTCGTGTCTGATTCTTTTCGACCTTGTGGACTGTAGCCCGCCAGGCTCCTCTGTCCATGGGATTTCCCAGGCAAGAATACTGGAGTGGGTTGCTGTGTCCTCCTCCAGTGGCTCTTCCCGACCCAGGGATCAAACCCAGGTCTCCTGCAAGGGAATGCTTTACAACTGAGCCACCAGGGAGGCCCCAAACCCTTTCTAGCTAGGTTTAAAGTCATTCTGCCTGATCCCTTTCTTCCTGAGAGCTGAGTTATTAATGCATTTAGCTGCATTAGAAAACCCTACTGATTTTCAATAATAGTTGGTATTCACACCCGGCTGTGTTTGCCAAGCTCCTGGGAGGCAGTATGGGTGGTAGTGAGATGTTTGGTCTCAGGGGGAGACTGTCCGGATTCGAATCCTGGCACCTCTACTTACCAGCTGTGTCCATAAGCAGCTATTTCACCTTGCTAAGCCTTCATTTCCTCATTTGTCAAATGAGGATAATATTAATACATACCCAGTAGGGTTGAGGATAATATTAATACATGCCCAATAAGGTTGTTGTCAGGAACAGCCCATCTAAATCACTTAATACATGACCCAACACCTCTATAAATTCTTTTGTAAATGCGAAGCACTATGTTTATGTGCCAATAGGAAATATTACTCTCCTCACCACCAGCCTCTCCCCAGTTGGTAGATACCAAGTTAAGGCCCAAAGAAGTTAAATATACGGCAGGGTTGTCCAGCATAATGGCAGAGCAAAGATGGATATCTGGGAGGCCTTAGTTTAGTACCAATTAGTCTCTACTGTGTCCAAGAGTTGGTTTTTGTCTTTCTTGCCTTTTATACCAAGCAAATCCCCACTCTGATGCTCCTGTGGATTCATTCTGCTACCTTCCACTGATATTAATTGAACACCTGCTATGTGAAAGCACCCTAGCCAGCACTAGACACCAACAATTGACATAGGGGCTGCCCTGTGGAACTCTTAACTGTAATGGTGACAAAATGCAAACAAATATTTATACCCACACAATTAAGTCATAATCAGGGTGTGAGGGCCAAGTACAAGGTACTGAGACCCCACAGACAGGGGCTTTGATCTCATCTGGGGAGTCTAGAAAAGCACCCCTAAGGAGGTAATACTTTCCCTGAGACCCTGTGGGTGGGGGTCCAGGGTGAGGAGAGCTTCCAGCAGCAGGAATGACTCCCTCGAATCTATGAGCAAAGGAGGACCTCCTGAGGAGTAGAAGAGGGGCCAGTGTGGCCGGAACAGAGTTGGGGGGAGGAGCAGAAGGAGGCAAACCTGGATAAGATGCTACCCTGGACACACAAGGCTGCGTACAGAAAATAATGCGAGGTCTTTGAAAGAGTTTAGCCTGGAGAGTAACTGATGAAATGTGCACTTTTAAAGCACCTGCAATACGGGAGACCCAGGTTCAATCTCTGGGTCGGGAAGATCCACTGGAGGAGGGCACGGCAACCCACTCCAGGATTCTTGCCTGGGAAATCCCACAGACAGAGGAGCCTGGTGGGCTACAGTCCATGGAGTCGCGAAGAGGCAGACACAACTGAACAGCTAAGCACACAGCACTTTTAAAGATCACTAACCATGTATAAGGGAAGAAAAACTGATTTGTAGGATGACAGGGGTAAGAATGGAGGTACTGATGGATTGGGCTGGGTTGGTGTCAGTAGAGATGGAGGGAAATAAATAGACTTAAGGGATATTTAGGAGGCAAAATATATGTATCTCTTGATTGATCATATGGCCGGGGTGGGGAGCTGGTTTGGAATAAAAGATGACGTTCCATATGGGACTAGTGCTGAATGTAAGACTTCTTTGTGAGGCATTCCAGACAGGTGGTTGTGCATGTGCTTTGGGGCTCGGAGCACAGGCTGGCTACTTCTTGTGGTCCGCCCTCTCATCCAGCTGAGACAGGCTTCACACAGTTTTGGTCCTTTTTCTCTGACCCTGGGCTATCTCTGAAGATTCTAATGCTGTGTTTCTCTGGTTTTTCAGGATTCCAGCCAGGCAATTCCTCTGGTGGTAGAAAGCTGTATCCGGTTTATCAGCAGACACGGTAAGCAGGATTACAGTCTTGTCATATTTGTGCAAAGTTGGGAAGAACTTCCAGGAATTCTTTTCAGAGTGAGAACAGAGATTGACTTCCCAGCCTGACGTTCTCAGAAAAGGAATAAAATCTTATTTGTTCACATAATGTTTGCTACCTCTGAATGGCCACACCTAAACACTGAGTGAAATGTATCATATGTTTTTAACCCCCAGGTGCCTTAGCTACTAACACACTCCCTTTTCCAGCTTGAGAGTGCGTTTTAAGTTATAGCTATCAGGTGGGTAAGTCTAGCTGGCCTGAAGTGGTCACGTTCGTTTCACTATCACTCACCATCTTTGCTTGTGTTCTTATCTCCGCTGCACCGCCTGGACCATTATGTCGCATTGGCTTTCTGCAGCAGACTGCTTTGAAACAAGCTCCTTTTCTACTATTGCATTGACTCATGGTAATATTCAGTTTTTGTTCTGGTTTGGTCTTACTGGTTATGACATCTCCAGAGCTCAGTGAGTCGCTGCCCCTAAAGTTGTAGCCAACATTTAGAGTATGCAGGGGCTGGCTCCTTCTCAACCTAAGTCAGATCACACTGTCTTCTGCTTGGACGAAGCTGAATCTCATAAACTCCATTCCTCACCAGCTCCGAGGCTGGTTGGACAGGATTTAGGGAAAGAGATGAACTACTAGCGAACCAGTCTTCCAAGTATAAGAGTGTTTAGAAAGCACAGATATCTGAGCAACCACCATGAAGATTTCTAGGAACTGGGCATCAGAAGTTGTTTTCAGATGCTCTGCTGACTGGTTTTAGGAACAGTAACAGAATGACCTTCTTGGAGCTATGGAGGTATGTAGATGATCACTTCTCTTAACTCAGAAGCAACCATTCTCTCTCCCTTCCTCCCCTTCTTCTTTCCCAATGAACTGGCACCTTGCTTGGGTTTGTTTTCAGAGTAGTAATTATTTTTAGCATGCTTATGACTTATCCTATTCTAATCAGCTACAGTTTTTTCATCATATCTCCATTCACTAGAAGTACTCTTGCCTGGAAAATCCCGTGGACAGAGGAGCCTGGTAGGCAGCAGTCCATAGGGTCACAAAGAGTCGGACACGACTGAGCAACTTCACTTTTCCCTTTCATGCACTGGAGAAGGAAATGGCAACCCATTCCAGTGTTCTTGCCTGGAGAATCCCAGGGATGGGGGCTGGTGGGCTGCCATCTATGGGGTTGCACAGAGTCGGACACGACTGAAGCAGCTTAGCAGCAGCAGCAGCAGTAACAACACCATTATATAGAGCTATTAAACAATCAGCAACTATTTATCAAGCCAGTTTTATAATTAAGTGTTGAGTGTCTCATGTAATTTATTGAATACTCTACTGAGTGAAAAGCAGAATGGCTGTCCGGGTGCAGGGCAACTGTAAGTGTGCTGGTTGTTTATGCTTGTGTTCGCATGGCTGGAAGCTGAGGCCCACGACTGCTGCGCAGCATCACGGCAGAAGTCCTGCGCCACAGATGAGTAGCAAGAAAGATCAGTCAGTTTTCTACTGAGTGTGTATCACTTTTATACCATCAGAAAGTCATGAGTCAAGCCATTGTATGTCAAGGACCATCTATATACTTATTGACTGCTCATTGTATACCAAAAAAAGATCCTGTCCTCATGAGCCTTTTATGTGTCAGGTGTTGGTCATGAGGAAAGGTAAGACAAGGGGAGGAGGTGGAGAATGGAGCGGGGACACTGTTCTAGGCAGGTTGTTCAGGGAAGCCGTAGGTCACCTAGAGCAACACGTGAGCAGTCCTGAAGGAAGTGAGTGGGGCTGCACGGGTATCTGGGGAGAAGGAGCACCAAAGGCAGAGGTCCTTGGCACAGACAAGCAAGCGCGCAGGATGCCAGTGAGGCTGGGGCAGTGAGTGGAGAGGAGAGTGGCGGGAGATGAAGCCAGAGCCCAGACTCTCAGGGTTTCAGCGCCTAAGGTAGCAGGCTGGGTTTTGTTCTAAGGGAGCTGGGAAGCTGTTGGAGAATTAGGAACAGGGAATGACCTTTCTGCAGGGTCACAGGCTGCTGTGTAGAGCTGAGACTATAGAAAGAAACAGGAGGCTGCCGCAGTAGGGAAGACAAGGCGGGCGCCCGCCCCAGGCGCCAGCTGTGGAGCTGTTGACAAGTGATGGGTTCTGGGTGTCGTGGCTTGAACGTCCCTGCCCCCATACAGGCACAGTCCATTTGGAGGCCAAACCTTAGCACATTTCTGTAGCGAGGCTCTGGAGAACCAGGCCTGCTCCCTGCTGCTGATGGGAATGAGAACCAGGAAGACAAGGCGGGCGCCCGCCCCGGGCCTCAGCTGTGGAGCTGCTGACAAGTGATGGATTCTGGGTGTCGTGGCTTGAACGTCCCTGCCCCCATACAGGCACAGTCCATATGGAGGCCAAACCTTAGCACATTTCTGTGGCGAGGCTCTGGAGAACCAGGCCTGCTCCCTGCTGCTGATGGCAATGAGAACCGGTACGACCCTTCTGAAGGGGGACCAGCAGCATTGAACAAGACGACATGTGCGCCGGATTTCTGAGCCAACAGTCCTTCTAGGAATTTACCATGAAGATACACCTCCAAAACGGAAATACGTGTGCACAAGGTTATTTATTGCAGTATCGTTTGTAAATGCAAAATATTAGAAACAACCTAAATGCCATGCTGGATGAATAAAGAATAAAGTATGGTAGATGTGATAGAGCACCTGAAGCACTATGGACGGAGGATCGTGACACTGTATAGGAGACAGGGAGCAAAACCGTCCCCCAGAAAAAGAAGTGCAAAAAGGCAAAATGGTTGTCTGAGGAAGCCTTACAAATAGCTGAGAAAAGAAGAGAAGCTAAAGGCAAAGAAGAAAGGAAAGATAAACCCAT
>SJYX01020967.1:189561-229024 GCA_006410675.1 Oreotragus oreotragus
TGATTTGGGAGAATAACACTGAAATATGTTTACTAACATGTAAGAAACGAATCCCCAGTCTATGTTCGATGCAGGATGCAGGATGCTTGGGGCTGGTGTATGGGGATGATCCGGAGGGATGATGTGGGGTGGGACGTGGGAGGGGGATTCATGTTTGGGAGTTCGTGTACACTCATGGCAGATTCATGTCAATGTATGCCAAAACCGATAGAGTACTGTAAAGTAAAATAAAGTAAAATGGAAGCTCTAAAAAAGAAGCTATGTTTCTCCCACAAGGTGTAGCACTTTGATTAACTGTTCAGTACAGGCCAGACCTTCCCATCCTTGGTTCCATGTAAACAGATCCAGATATTCAGAACTAAAGTATACTGCTTTGCTGCTGCCGCTGCTAAGTCACTTCAGTTGTGTCCGACTCTGTGCGACCCCAGAGATGGCAGCCCACCAGGCTCCCCTCTCCCTGGGATTCTCCCGGCAAGAACACTGGAGTGGGTTGCCATCTCCTCCTCCAATGCATGAATATCCAGATAACTTATTTCTTTAGAAGTAACCTCCTCTTTATACGTTTAAAGAGAATTTAAAATGTAAAATGTTTAGAAAATACATCCAAGAGGAACCAAAAGGAAAAAAAAAGAGAAAAAGAAAAAGAAAAAACCAAGATTGTGGCATCTGGTCTCATCACTTCATGGCAAATAGATAGGGAAACAATGGAAACAGTGAGAGACTGTATTTCTAGGGGCTCCAAAATC
This sequence comes from Oreotragus oreotragus, assembly GCA_006410675.1. NCBI lineage: Eukaryota > Metazoa > Chordata > Mammalia > Artiodactyla > Bovidae > Oreotragus > Oreotragus oreotragus. The sequence continues at coordinate 190,308 of SJYX01020967.1, forward strand.
ACTGCAGATTGGTGACTGCAGCCATGAAATTAAAAGATGCGTGCTCCTTGGAAGAAAAGCTATGACCAACCTAGACAGCATATTAAAAAGCAGAGACATTCCTTTACCAACAAAGGTCCGTCTAGTCAAAGCTATGGTTTTTCCAATAGTCATATATGGATGTGAGAGTTGGACTGCAAAGAAAGCTGAGTGCTGAAGAATTAATGCTTTTGGTGGTGTTGGTGAAGATTCTTGAGAGTCTCTTGGACTGCAAGGAGATCCAACCAGTCCATCCTAAAGGAAATCAGTCTTGAATATTCATTGGAAAGACTGATATTGAAGCTGAAACTCCAATACTTTGGCCACCTGATATGAAGAACCAACTCAGTGAAAAAGACCCTGATGCTGGGAAAATGGAATGTGGGAGGAGAAGGGGGCAACAGAGGATGAGATGGTTAGATGGCATCACCAACTCGATGGATGTGAGTTTGAGTAGGCTCCATGAACTGGTGATGGACAGGGAGGCCTGGCGTGCTACAGTGCGTGGGGTCACAAAGAGTCGGACACGACTGAGCAACTGAAGGTATATCCACACAGTGGGAAACTGTGCAGCTACAAATAATAATAATAATAATGAGGAAGAGTTCCATGAAATGACCTGGAGAGCTTGCCAGGATATATTGTCAAATGGAAAAAAGCAAAGTGCAGAGGAGCATCTCTAGCATGTTGCCTTTCCTGTGAGAAAGAAGAGCGTGTAAGAATATAATGTGTCTTCTCACTTCTGCAAGAAGAAATACAGGAAGGATGAATCCAAAAACTAATATTTAGCCGATTATCCTCCCAGATGGGTGGAAAAGGGTGAGAATGGGACATGGGGTTGACGTGACATTTCTCCGTTTCTTTTTGTGTAGTTTTGACTTTTAGAACTACATGGGTGTTTTCCTTACTCAAAAGATAAAAAATATATAAAGCAAGGATGTGGGTAAAACCTCAAATGGAATACAAACAGTAACAAATAAACCTAACTGTGTTGCAAATGAATAACACTAAGGAGAAGAGGAAGAAAATAATTATCTTTGAAAAGCAGTATTTTGATAAGAACTGTAAACAAATAATGTACAGTAGTTGGTAATTTTTTTGGCACAATTTTTTTTTAGAACTAGCAATTCTGAAGCCATTTTATAAGATGGAACAAGTTCCCTGGTGGTCCAGTGATTGGGCCTCCATGCTTCCACTTCAGGGGGCACAGGTTCAATCCCTGGTTGAGAAACTAAAATCCCAAAAGCCTTGCGGTGTGGCCTAAAAATAACTGTTGTTCAGAAAATTGAATTATTTCCCCCTAAATAGGGACTTATGGTATTACTGAACTCCCTAAACATGATGGGTAATATTTGTACGTGTACATTTAATGGGGATAAGGTCCATAACTTTTGTTAGCCCCCAAAACATCTGTGGTCTACCAGCTGCCAAAATCTGTACATCCTTACTATCTTCATGTTCCCTGAGAGGTGCTAGTGAGCTTCCCTGGGGGCTCAGTGATAAAGAATCTGCCTGCCAATGCAGGAGACGTGGGTTCAGTGCCTGGGTCAGGAAGATCCCCTGGAGGAGGGCATGGCAACCCGCTCCCGTATTCTTGCCTGGAGAATCCTATGGGCAGAGGAGCCTGGCAGGCCATGGTCCAAGGGGTCGGAAAAGGATCGGAACAACTTAGTGATTAGACAACATCAACTACATTCTGTGTGCATGCGTGCTCAGTTGCTTCAGTCGTGCCAACTCTTTGCAACCCTGTGGCCCATAGCCCACCAGGTTCCTCTGTGCATGGGATTCTCCAGGCAAGAATAGGGAGCAGGTTGCCATGGCCTCCTCCAGGGGATCTTCCTGGCCCAGGTAGCAAACCTGTGTCTCTTATGTCTCCTGCGTTTCTTATGTCTCCTGCATTGCCACTTGGGTCTTTACCACTAGTGCCACCTGGGAAGCCCACATTCATTCTAGTCCCCATTATATAGATGGGAAAACCGAGGCTCACCTGTAAGTGTTGGGTCAGGGTGATCCAGGAAGGCTTAAAAGAAGGGAAGGGATGTGAGGAACAATTGAGACTCACTTAGGATGGGAAAACCCCACCATTTTCATGAGGAAGGGAGCAGAGTCACGTGAGCAGAAGCTGGTGTTGTAGCAATCATTTCGAGACTTCTCTAGGAGAGCAACTCTTGATAACAGCTGGATCCAACTCAAAATGGAAAGTTTTGTGTTGTTTCCAAATAACTTACCCAAGTCTGATTGGCGTTATGCTTTTATGTTAGTCAGCACTAAGGAAAAACGAGAACGGTCATGCAGGTGTCAGCTGAGGGATGTGAGGTCTTACCTGCATTACCATAAAAAGCCAGCTGCTTTTCCCCTTCTCTTTCTGGAAACCCACCTTTTATTAATGTTCCTAGTTTCAGAATCAATATCTAAAGATTCTGTCTGTTGAGCAGGAACACACACTGGCCCTTCTAAAGCCGGGGTTCTCAAGGGGATGTGGAAACCAGACTGAAAAGGACCTCAGTGTGTCTCAGGCCTGCTGCCTGGTTTTCAATAAGCTCTCCCACGATTTCTTCTGGCCCTGGGCTTGTGCACCAAATTGGCTTGTCCTTGATGTCTAATCTATCAAAACGTGCCAAGGTGATCCTCTGTGAGCAAGCTGTTGGCTCCGCCAATGACACTGAACAGCCTGGTCCCTGAGATGACAGTTCCTTATATTTTACCGTGGTTTTGACAAGTCGCTGAGTATGTGACTGTTTCCGTCAGAAACTTACTGTTCATGTTCTGTGTCTACACAGTATTATCTGGCTATTACTCCCCATTGGTAACTACTATAATACGGTACTGTTACTCTGGGGTCCTGACACCGCCTGCCATTCTGATTCTGTGAGGGATAGTCTGGAAAGTCCCCTCCAGTAACAGACAACTTCAGTCCTATTACACGCGAAATAATTAGATGCCCTGTGTTTACTTCTTACTGTTGCTTCAGTTGGATTCAGAATTCAATCCTGGCCAGTGTGGTTTACTTCAAAGTAGATAGAATTCATTCACCCTCCCTCATCAAGAGGGGAGTCCCAAAATAGTGGGCAAAATGTAACATTATTCTCTTTTGTTTTCCAAAAAAGAAATGTGTTTGAGATTCAAAAGTTTCAGTAGATCGTGCAGTAAGAGCAGGACTGTAATAAAATGCCCAAGATTGAGCCACAGGGCTTGCGAGAAAAACTAGACAGAGCTGATATGAGAAAAGACGCTACTTCAGTGCAGCCCCAGGGCTCATGCTTCCTGGATCCACCCCTCTAGTTCTGAGTTGCATGTGTGGGGCTCAGGATGAGCCATGTCCATAGTCAGACTGACAAATGAGATGCCCCCCGCCCTGCACTTTCACTATAGTAGGCCCCACAAGCCTGGCATTAAGGAATGAGTACATGATCGCAGCCAGAAGGCCTAGTTTTGTGTCCTGACTCTGGGTCTTATCATCTAGATAGCCTCAGGCAGGTCATCACTTATCAGTCCTCTCCTAGAAAATGGGCTTCCTGGTAACCCCTGCCTTGTGGGCCTATAAGCACATAAGCAATCACCACACACGTTAATTCTCCATGATTAGTTTTACTGCAACAGACTTCAAAAGACCCAGTTTCCATGCACGCTATTCTAGTGTGTTCAGGAATGCTGCCTTTAGAGTCAGGCTGCAGTGAAGGACCAGTAGCTGGCACAGCGCCTGTGACACTCGCTGTGGACTGATCGCCGTCTTCTTCACTTATCTGATTTACAGCAGTGTACCGCTCCCAGGTGTACAGCAACGTGATTCTGTTACATATAGACACATATCTGTTCTTTTCCAGATTCTTTTCCCCTGTAGGTTATTACAGAATCTTGAGTAAAGTTCCCTATGCTGCACAGTAGGTCCTTGTTGACTGTCTCTAACAGTGTCTATATGTTAATCCCAACCTCCTAATTTATCCCTCCCCCCACCTTCCCCTTGTGAGTCTCTGTTTTATATATAAGTTCATTTGTACCCATTTTTTAGACTCCACATGTAGGTGATAACATATGATAACTGTCTTTTTCTGTCTGAGTTAACTTAGTATGATAACCTCTGGTCTATCTGTGTTGCTGCAGAATAGCATTATTTCATTCTTTTTGTGGCTGAGTAATACTCCCTTGTGTATACGTACCACAGCTTCTTTATCCACTCTGCTGTTGATGGACGTTTAAGTTGCTTCAGTGGCTTGGCTACTATAAATAGTGCTGCAGTGAGCATTAAGGTGCATGTATCTTTTTGAACTATGGTTTCTTGGGGATATATGCCCAGGAGTGGGATTGCTGGATCATATGGTAGTTCTATTTTTAGTTTTTTTAAAGAAACTCCACAGTGTTCTCCATTGTGGCTGTACCAATATATGTCCTCCCTTTGTCATAAGTAGTGCGAGCACTGTCCCCTAGAACAGATGAACAGTGTTAGGCTAGCTAAGATACTAGTTATGACCTCACACCTTGGGAAACTCTGATCGTGTCTAATGGCTTGCCTGCCATGCTCCTGGATCACATCCCTGATCCTGGGGGATAAGGAAGTGACAGAAATCACCTCTCTACTTTGTGGAAGGGACAGAGACGCACAGGCTGGAAAAGGAACCTGCTTCATAGACTTGGTCAGAATCAGAAACGGCATAGACGACTCTTCCTTTTAAGCCTCTGACTTGGTACTTTCTTTCAGCCGATGCCTCATATTCATTGCAGTGACCTCTCCACCATCCCCGTATAGGCTTTCTCCTCTGGCCTGAAGAGAAGAGACAGGATGCTTAGATACACATTGGCTGGGGGAGATGGACACTCAGCTAAGCTTGGCACTGTGGTTGTGAATTTGCTTTTTTGTCTCCTTAATCACTGTTCCCTGTCTTTCTAGGGCTACAGCATGAAGGAATTTTCCGGGTGTCAGGATCCCAGGTGGAAGTGAATGACATCAAAAACGCCTTTGAGAGAGGTGAGGAAACAGCCTTAAAGATTAGGCCAGACATTTGCCAGTCCCCTGGGGTAGTGTCTCCACCCTTTCTTCCCTGAGAGGTACCCAGAGTCAACAAGCCAGCGTGCCTCCCTCTTCAGCCCAGCCCGTTCCCTCTGTAGACATCCTCCCCACCCGCCCTCCCAGATGTGCAGGGAGACGCCGGGGACGTCCCAGTGTCCCCCTTCCCAGCCCCTCTCTTCCCACCTCTCTCCTGCGGACAGTCCCCCCAAACCCAAGAAGCTAACCGTGATATCTGGGCAGTGTGCGGCTCTACCTGGAACCCTTGGTGGCAGGGCAGACACGCCTGTTCACGTAGCCCATTTATTATCTTGTGGGCTCTTAAGGTAGTGGGCAAGCTTTGGAAATTTCCATGCCTGTAATGGAATATATAGTTTCGGTTTGAGGTTGGTCCTACCATTAAATCTAATTACATCTGATAGGAAATCTTCCATGGGAAGCGCCAGCATGATCATTCTCTTGTAAGCAGGTGTGCTTAGTTGCAGGCTGGGAAGGAGGAGAGCAAGTCAGAGGGGCTGGCCTCCCTGGCCGCGTCTGCCTCCCCTCGGGGCCCAGTCCCGGCCTGGCCCGCTTGCATGATGCTTAGGAGAGAGCCGGTTGCCGTGTCCCTTCCGTGGCCCATGGGGAGCGTCCCTGGGCTGGTCTGGCACACGCAGATTCGCATTAACGGCTGCCTGTGCCCCTGCTCTGACCCCAGGGCCCCAGCCTGAGCAGCCTTTGCTTTTTCTAGTCCCTGGTTGCCCTGCTCAATGCCGCTGTGCTGAGCAGAGAGCTGAGGGACTTCAGTGAATGCTTGAATAGGGCACTGCTTCCCTACCAGCTCTGCTTCGTCCTGCGTGTTTTTAACCCTCTCACTCTCTCTCCTTCTTGGGGGGGTTTCTCACCCTTAGGAGAGGACCCCCTGGCTGGGGACCAGAATGACCACGACATGGACTCCATAGCCGGCGTCCTGAAGCTGTACTTTCGGGGGCTGGAGCACCCGCTTTTCCCCAAGGACATCTTCCACGACCTGATGGCCTGCGTCAGTAAGTACCCAGACCGCAAGCTCACTTCTGGGCCAGAGCACCTTGTAGCAACAGGGAAATTTCCAAGTTTACAGTAATTTTTTTCTTTTCCTTCTGTGAAATTTCTCTTCCTTGTTGTAGGGGAGGAAAAAGAGTGACTCTTCAGGAAGGATCTGGACCGCAAGTCAGAACTCCTGGTTTTTCTTTCTGATTCACTTTAAACTGTTTTATTTTGCTGGGTTTTATCTCTCTTAATATGTTCCCATAGAAAATACAGTCCTTTTCAGCCATTAGGAGCTTATACATTAGTACTTGTGCTTTTCATGATACAAAGGGAGAATACATGTGTTACAAATATTTCCTGCTTGTTGCTTTAAGTATGACATGACTTATCTGTGAGATGTGTTAATATGTATTCTTCTAGGAATTCAAGCCCTCTGCACATTTAAAAGTAGTGATACAATATTTTCTCAGAGAGTCTCTACTTTTCTTTACATAAAACAGGTATCTTAGAATTTCTCTGCCTCTTACTGTAAAATTTGGGGCTTGAAAAGATGCTCCTGGCCATTTATTATACTGGAACACCCTCTCATTTGTTGTCCATGGAAACCTGGATTAATATTAGGTCGTTCTGAGAGCAGACTCCACTGAGATCATGGTTCCAGAGTCTGGAGGAGGCAGTTCCTTTGAAATGAAGAAAAGCTCTCCCCCGAGATCAGTGAAGGTCTTCATCCCCACCCCCAACACTCCCGCCCCCAGTTTCCAGTTTGATTTAGTACATCCCCTGAGAGCTCAGGAAGCCAGGTCCCTTGTTTTGTTGACTTAACGCTGTTGTGGGAGCCCTAGTGGAGCTGAGTTCTGTGGGTGGCTGAGGAGATGCACCGCCCGCACCTTCCAGTCTCCTTCTAGGGCAGGGCCTGGGTGGACATGCTAAGAGAGCGGGGGTTGCCAGGACAGTACCGGGCTCCTGGGCTGCCCAGTCCTCCCGTCAGGGTCTGCTCCCGATCCAGTATCTCCCACTTCGTTTTCATGGAAAGGCTCTCAAATAGAAAATGACAGTATCCACACGGCACAACGCGAATGTGGGAAAGTGGGCCCTGGGGAGTGCCGGGCCTTGGGCCATACCTGGAGTCAGGAAAGTTCTCTGGTTTTCTCCCAGTATCACTGCCTACCAGTTCTTGCCTCTGGCCACCTTTTGCCATCCCCGCTGCAGATAAGAGAGTGGGGAAGAGAAGCCGGACTTGTCCAGGGGCTGAGGGGTGCATGCACGGAGCGGGCAGGACGGGACCTGGACAGCACCCCCTGCTACTCAGGCCCTCCAAGGCTGGGGGACAGTCACAGCCATTTCTGGGCAGCTCTTTGTTTTGGTGTTGCACTAAGAGGGTGGTGGATGCTGTGGGGAACTTGCCCAAGGAGCAGACATCCTAAGTCCTGCCCCAGCGAAGGGTCTAGAGCCCCGCTGCCAAAACCCCGCCGCAGGGAGCCCCTCACACTGGCCCAGTTCTGTGTGGGCTGGAACCAGCCGCTCTCTGTTGTACCTGTTGCGAGTCAGGGCCTTCTGACCACTAGTCCCTGGTATCCCAGTGGAAGGTAACACATGGCTTTCTTCTTTCAGCAATGGACAACCTGCAGGAGCGAGCTCTGCACATCCGGAAGGTCCTCCTGGTCCTCCCCAAAACCACTCTGATTATCATGAGATACCTCTTTGCCTTCCTCAATCAGTGAGTAGACGTCCCTGGGACCAGCTGATCGGCCTCGGCTTCGGCCAGTGAACATTTATATGGGGACCTATGTTGATCCCTCCAGACCAATAAATACTTATTGAACACATGCTGGGTGTGGTTTTAGGATGTAAAAATACATTGTAAAATAGAGACAAAAGCCTAGATATCATTTGGCTCATGTTCTAGCAGAGGATACAGACAATAACAGACACATGAGGCAGTGATAAGTGCTTAGAAGAAAAATAAAGAAATGCAAGTGAAGGGTCAGGGCAGGGGTGACGGAGGGGAGCCGGCACAGAGGGGTCGTCAGCAAAGGCCTCCGGAGAGTCGGTGCATGCGCAGCAGCCTCAGGGAAGGGAAGGAAGGAGCCAGGGTCAAGGTCATCAGGCTCATGAAAAAGTCACGGCAACACTGGGTTTGGATTTGAAGAAGCCGTTGGAAAGTCTGGAGCAGAAGAGTGCTGTGATCTGATTTTCTAATTTATTTTTAAAAGCTGCTCTGTGGAGAAGTTACTGTGCAGTGAAGTGAAGTTACTCAGACCAGTGAGGGAAGGCTGGAGGGTGGGGGAAGGGTCAGGTTTGGGAGGTATTTGGGGCACAGCCTGTACAGGACCTGCTGATGGGTAGGGTGCAGAAAGAGGAAAGAGAGAAATTCTGAATTTTTGTCATGAGCAGTAGTGGAGTTGGGGAAGACAAGACATGGATATGCTAATGTGGAGGCACCTACTGGCCCTCCAGGTAGAGAGTCTAAGTAGGCAGGTGCCTCCCCCAGGCACCTCTGTCTTTATCCGTTGCTTTCAGCCCTGCACGTCCAGCAGCTAGGCCAGAATGTATTAGTGAGCAACTTCAGGGCCGGATAAGGCCCATAGGTGTGTTCCCTTTAAATACACTGTGTCTTGAAAGCATTGAAGCATTTAAATATTGGGAGATTTTACACTTAAAAAAAAATCTGGATTTCTGGCTTCTCTTGAGAAAATCATTAGATCTGGCAGTACTGGATCTGACAGCCGCGTGGCTGCAGCTTCCTGTGGAGTAAGGGCTGCTGCCCAGATGTAGTCCAGGGACCCCAGTTCACCAGTTCCCATTTCTCCCTGGTACCCCCCAGTGCTGAGGCTGAATTCAGTTGAAATTATCATCTCTCTGGCTTTATGCCTTTTGATATAGTGGGGAAACATTTCTATAGGTCTTTAAATCTTTTTTTTTTTAAAGGTGTCAGGGGAAATAAAGCTTAGACTAAGGGTGTTTTAGCTGTTATTTCTTTGTGAAAATGAAGAGTCTTCCTAGCGGGTCAGTCTCTGCTTCAGTGGACATTCACAGGCCATCTCAGGAGCCTCAGCCTGCCTGCAGAGGCGCCCGGGTCAGGGGCCGCCACCCCAGCCTCACCCTGTTGCGGCCCGCAGCCCGCTGCCTCCCTGTGCTGTATCTGCACCCTTCGCTGGCCGAGCCCTGTGTCTGCACCCTTCGCTGGCTGAGCCTTGACTCAGCGCCACNATCTCAGGAGCCTCAGCCTGCCTGCAGAGGCGCCCGGGTCAGGGGCCGCCACCCCAGCCTCGCCCTGTTGCGGCCCGCAGCCCGCTGCCTCCCTGTGCTGTATCTGCACCCTTCGCTGGCCGAGCCCTGTGTCTGCACCCTTCGCTGGCCGAGCCTTGACTCAGCGCCACCACTGCTTTTGGTTAAGAACCCCTCATGATTCACGCAGGGCTTCACAGGCTGCCTCTTTCAGGCAGACAGAAACAGAAACCCTGGCAATGACTCTCGAGCCCGTCGGTCTCCTCGGGGCCACCAGGCCACCCTCGGCTCCCCTTGTGGACTGATACCTGCCCTCAGAGAGCCCGGTCTGCTCCCCAGAGCAAGAAGCAGGATGGCAGGGGAGCAGGCAGGGTTCGGGCTGACTGTGTGTAAGCGCAATGTGCCCGTTCCCTGCCCCACATTTTCTTCCTGCTAAGTGGAGGGGCAGGGGGAGACAGGAGAGGAAGCATCGTAAGAGCAGGAGGAAAGCCACTGCTGAAGGAAGCGTGGAAAGTTGATGACTTTTGTTGTGTTTAACTTCTCTTTATGGTTAAAGAAAGATTCTCATCAAAGTATTTCATTGAAAAGATGCAGCATTAATACCGCAATATTTCCGAAACTGACAAATGGACACAGCTGATAGAAAGGACCATTTCTTCCCGCATGAGAAGGTGACAGGTGACAAGTGGCCAAAGTTGGCGGGTAGTTCCCCACGAAGACTCTGCCTGGGCCCCGACTTTAGGACCTCTCTCCTTTGCTGTTATGTATCCTGAGGATGTGTGTACTCTATTTCTGGCTATGGTCTTTTCTGGGGTTGTACGATCTTCCAGCCAAAGGAACTCTCAGAACTGAGACAGATAGGTAGCTAGACAGACAGACAGACAGACAGGTATGAAACTGCTTGTACAGTACACCAGTGCTCTGTGGACTTAACCGTGTTCCGCATGTTTCTGTGTAGCTAGCGTCCAATCCACTGTATGAACCTTGAGTACACACCTGTCCAGTAGGCCTTGTGAATGATTAACATTATACTATGGAGAAAGCAGTGGCACCCGACTCCAGTACTCTTGCCTGGAGAGTCCCATGGATGGAGGAGCCTGGTAGGCTGTAGTCCATGGTGTCACCGAGAGTTGGACGCGACTAAGCGACTTCACTTTCACTTTTCACTTTCATGCACTGGAGAGGGAAATGGCAACCCACTCCAGTATTCTTGCCTGGAGAATCCCAGGGACGGGGAAGCCTGGTGGGCTGCCGTCTATGGGGTCGCACAGACACGACTGAAGCAACTTAGCAGCAGCAGCAGCAGCTTCCGCATTGACTCTCAATTACTGTGTAACAAATTGCCCTAAAGTTGAACAACCTCAAACAAGAGGACTTTATTGTTTGGTCTCAGGTTCTGTAGGCCAGGAGTCTAGGTGCATCTTAGCTGGGGCCTCTGGCTGCAGGCTTCATGAGGTTGCAGTGAGTGTACAGGGGGCAAGGCTGCAGTTTCATCTGAAGGCTCGACTGGGAAAGGACGCACTTCTGAGTTCTCTCACGCAGTGTTGGCAGGACTCGGTTCTTTGCAGGTTGTTGGACTGAGGGCCTCCTTTTCCAGCTGGCTGTTGGCTGGAGGCCTCCATCAGTTCTTCATCACATGGCCTCACCTTCAGAGCTGTGCATGACCTGGCAGCTGGCTTTGCTCCAAGCAAGGGAGAGATCGTCCAAGACAGACCAGCAGCCAGTCTTTGTAACCTAATCTCAGAAGTGACAGCCCATCCCTTCTGCCAGCTCCATTCACTAGAAGTGAGTCGCTAAATCCAGCCCACACACACAGGGAGAGAACCACACAAGGCTGTGAGTACCAGCAGCAGGGACCATGGAGTTCATTTTAGAGGTTCCCGCCTCAGCAGCTGTACCACCCAGTGGGGTTTTGCCCACTGCAGGTAACTCCTCCTCTCAGCTGCTGACTCTGCTGCTTTCCTTTTGAAACCTGATTTCTTCTTTCTTTTAGTCTCTTGCTAATCAAGTGAGGTCCACAGACCAGCAGCAGCAGCATCACTGGGGAGATTTTTTTTTTAAGTCACTTAGTCATGTCTGACTCTTTGTGACCCCAAGGACTATACAGTCCATGGAATTCTCCAGGCCTTCTCCAGAGGATCTTCTCAACCCAGGGATCAAACCCCAGGTGTCTCCACATTGCAGACTGATGCTTTACCAGCTGAGCCACTTGGGAAGCCCAAGAATACTGGAGTGGGTAGCCTATCCCTTCTCCAGGAGATCTTCCTGACCCTGGAATTGAACCGGGGTCTCCTGCATTGCAGGCATATTCTTTACCAGCTGAGCTATGAGGGGGAGGTTGTGAATGCAGAATCTCAGCCCCTCCTCCACTCCAGCCCCATGGCCTCAGAATCAGAATCTGTATTTTGACAGAATCCCCTGGTGAGTCATAGGCACGTGAAAGTGCAAGAAGCATTGTTCTCCATCCTGAAATATTGCTCCGTAATCTGGAAAAGGGAATTGACAGTGCTTCTCTCGTTGTTAAGGCGCCTCAGCCGGTCTCCAGAAAAGCCGAGTCTTCTCTAAGCTTCAGCATTTCTAGGGCCTCCCAGTTTGGGAAGATTCTGGGTGCTCTCCTGACTTTCACAGGAAGTGTTTTAACCTCTGTATGCAAACAGACAAGTAGAATTGTGACTGGACTGTCTTGGAGGCTCACAGATACTCATGTGTTTACTCGTTTATTTAACATGTGTTTATTAAGCATTTACTGTGTGCCAGGCCCTGTTTCAGTTGCTGGCTATCTAAGATGGCATCAAGCCGTCAAAGTTTCTGCCCTCATGGAGCCTATGTAGCACATAGAAGTGGAGGAGGACAGGAAAAACGAGTAACACATGTCATATGTCAGGGGATAGGGGCTGTGGAGAAAGTCTAAGCAAGTTAGTGGAGGGTTTGCTCTTTATTTAGTCTGCACTGGTCAGGACCACCTCACTGAGCAGGCGCCAGCGGGCAGTGCTGCAGGAGGAGGACCAAGAGAGAACGGGGCCCCAGAAGCCACATCACATGTCTCAAGGAGGGCAAGATAATGCGATGACAGTTCAGCTGAGGAAAGGCCTGAGAACTGGCTGAGCAGCGTGGCTGTCACTGGTGACCTTGATGTGTGTGGTCTGAACGGGAAAATTCTGATGGTGTCAGTTCAAGTGAGAAGGGACGCTAGCCATGGATAAAACGTGGTGGATCCTGCAGTGGGGTGGGATTCAGCTAAAGGCTACATAATTTTGAGGAGGTTAAAGTAGAAGCCACATCACATGTCTCAAGGAGCGCAAGATAATGCGATGACAGTTCAGCTGAGAAAAGGCCTGAGAACTGGCTGAGCAGCGTGGCTGTCACTGGTGACCTTGATGTGTGTGGTCTGAACAGGGGAAAATTCTGATGGTGTCAGTTCAAGTGAGAAGGGACGCTAGCCATGGATAAAACGTGGTGGATCCTGCAGTGGGGTGGGATTCAGCTAAAGGCTACATAATTTTGAGGAGGTTAAAGTAGAAGCCACATCACATGTCTCAAGGAGCGCAAGATAATGCGATGACAGTTCAGCTGAGAAAAGGCCTGAGAACTGGCTGAGCAGCGTGGCTGTCACTGGTGACCTTGATGTGTGTGGTCTGAACAGGGGAAAATTCTGATGGTGTCAGTTCAAGTGAGAAGGGACGCTAGCCATGGATAAAACGTGGTGGATCCTGCAGTGGGGTGGGATTCAGCTAAAGGCTACATAATTTTGAGGAGGTTAAAGTAGAAGCCACATCACATGTCTCAAGGAGCGCAAGATAATGCGATGACAGTTCAGCTGAGAAAAGGCCTGAGAACTGGCTGAGCAGCGTGGCTGTCACTGGTGACCTTGATGTGTGTGGTCTGAACAGGGGAAAATTCTGATGGTGTCAGTTCAAGTGAGAAGGGACGCTAGCCATGGATAAAACGTGGTGGATCCTGCAGTGGGGTGGGATTCAGGTAAAGGCTTAACACTTGTGTTGTATGTATTTGACCACGATAAACGGGGAGGGGGAGAGTAGGTGAGTGAGTCTGCTGGGACTGCCACAACAGAGTACCACAGGCTGAGAGGCTCGAACAACGGAAGTTTGTTTCCTCACGGTTTTGGAGCCCGGCAGTCCAAGATCAAGGTGCCAGCAAGGCTGGTTTCTGGGGAGGCCGCGCTCCTTGGCATGTGCACGGCCACGGCGCGATGTCCTCACGTGGCCTTTCTTCAGAGCCTGCTGGGAGAGAGAACTCGGGTCTCTTTTCCTCTTCTCATAAGGACACCAGTCCTGTAGGGTTTGGGCCCACCCTTATGGCTTCATTTAACTCATAGTATCTCCTTCAAGGCCCCATCCCTAAATGCAGTCATACTGGGGCTTAGGGCTTCAACAAATGGATGGGGGAGAGGGGACATGATTCAGTCCACAACAGCAGGGGCAAAGAAACAGCAGAGTCAACAGATACAGACAACTCTCAAATAATTGTATGATAGAGGAAAGAGAACGGGACAGTAATTCAGTGTGCATAAGGGGTTAGAGAGAATTTTGTTTTTAAGATGCACGTTTGTATGTTAGTGCGGATGGGCCCCATAGGGAAGAACTGATGGTGGAGGAGAGAGCAAGGGAATTGCTGGAGTGATATTCTTAAGGAGGGGAAAGAGAATGGGATTCACTGCATAGGGAGAAAGGCAGGCCGGTTACCAGACAAGGGAGCATGGAAGCTGGGACAGGTGGCCTTACAGGCAAGGGCAGCGAAGGAACGCCTTTGAAGGGCCATCGGAAAGAGTCAGCCGCGATTCCCTTCCCCTTCTCATCGCTTAAGGAGCCTGTTGGGGAAGTCTGTTAAATCACAGGTTTATGGATTCTTAGGCCCACATTTTGCCTGGGGCTGTGGTGAATAGTTTCTCTTCATCCCTTTCAAAACCTGAAATCCATCCTGATGCATAATATCTTACCCAGAGTCTGTTGGTTGTTGCCAAATCAAACCCCCAGGGCCTGTGAAGTTGAAGGTTTTTAAGTGAAATATCATATGTTTAAAACAGTCTGTTCAAAGCTTCTTGCTCTCCCTGAGGATTTAAGGTTTCGGTTTGAGGATGCAGAGCCCTCAGCTTGTTAGATAATGCCTGTCTGGAGAAGAAGACAGTGGACTCCTGTAAACCAGTTACTGCCAAACTTTAGCAGCCTCGCTCTCCCTTCCCTGACTGGAATCGCAGATCCTATGTCAACAAGCAAACTGGGCTTGAAAATCACAGAAAATATTTCTTAAACACCTCCTGTGTGCCAGGCACAGTGCTAAGTGCTTTACACATATTACTTCATTTAATCTTCACAACAGCCCATCATGGAAGCACGTAATTGCCCCAGTTTATGATGAAAAGATTAGGGAACTAGGGAAAAACTATGGTAAGCAGTGGAACTAGCACTCAAAACCAGATGTACTTGATTCTAAAGTTCTGGGATGTTTTGTGTTTCTTTATGAATGTAATCAGAGAGACAAATTTGCATCATGTAAAGGTAAAAAGTCCAGAGAAGTGCATGATAAAAAACAAGCTTCCCACACCAGTCCTGATTTTCTCATTGTCCCCAAAAAGCTTCTGTTCCTAATCCCTACAGTGGACCTTTTGAAGGTGCTCAAAAGATGAGCTTAAATCGATTAGGAGAGTTCACTCCTGTTATGGGTAGAAACTAAAGAAAATAAGCACAGCTCTTAGCAGAGATGGCATGTATAGAAGCTGATGGTGGTAGTTTAGTCACTAAGTCGTGTCCAACTCTTGCGACCCCAGGGGCTGTAGCCCGCCAGGCTCCTCTGTCCATGGGATTCTCCAGGCAAGAATACTGGAGTGGGTTGCCGTTTCCTTCTCTGGGGGATCTTCCTGATACCAAAAAAAAAAAAAAATTTTTTTTAAGAAAGAAGGAGCTGTTACCATCATTATCCATTTTAGATATTTCTTTTTAAAATAAAAATCCAGTGTTTTAAGTCTCATACTAGGTACAACCTTCATAGTCTTCAAGGATTGCTAGCACTATTGTATTCTATACAAAATTGTGTGCATCTGTTATGTGCTCGTGTGTGAATCTCTCTGGGTAAGAATCCTTAGTTTTTGTCAAATTCTTCAAGAAGCCTCTGTTCCTCAAGTATTTAAGAACTGTGGCTTTACCCCCCAAAACTTAGGTGTTCCAGTTGTAGATTGGAAAAGAAAGAAGGATCTTGGTCTGTATTTTAATGGGAGTAAGAAACGGACCTGGATCCATAAGAAGTAGACCCCAGTGCACAAAGACATGTCCTCTCCAACCCTTAGAGTCCCTTGGACTACAAGGAGATCCAACCAATCAATCCTAAAAGAAATCAGTCCTGAATATTCATTGGAAGGACTGATGCTGAACCTGAAACTCCAATACTTTGGCCACCTGATGCGAAGAACTGACTCATTGGAAAAGACCCTGGTGCTGGGAAAGATCGAAGGCAAGAGAAGAAGGGGACGACAGAGGCTGAGATGGCTGGATGGCATCACCGACTTGATAGACATAAGTTTGAGTAGGCTCCAGGAGTTGGTGATGGACAGGGAAGCCTGGCGTGCTGCAGTCCATGGGGTCGCAAGGAGTTGCACACGAGTGAGCGACTGAACTGAACTCCAGACCTGGTCATTACAGCCACCTAGGAGCTGAGCCACTGTTTTCTTAGAAGATGGGAAAAGACTTCTCATCATTCACAGAGCTTAAACTAGGACCCTCAGGCCTAGCGTTTATTTCACTTTAGCCACCAGGCTTCCCAGAAACTATGTTTTTTTCCTTTCAAAACATTATCAGATCACACTAAAGAAGCAGGGCCTTCCTCTTCCTTGTCCCTCTGTGAGGCAAGGAACCAGTCAGCCTGTGATGAGCCACAATTCTAGTCTCATGGCACCTTAAGCCTCTTGTCCCTGCTGAGGTTCCCATGCTAATTATGTCTCCTATCTCTCAAGTTTTTATTTGTCCAAGAAGTAGACTTGGAACCTTCTGCCAGCCTTTTCTGAATCTCTGCTCTCTTTTAACTTAGGAGCCAGGGAGGGTTACAAAATTAAATTTTTAAAACTTTCTGTGACGCAGTCCAGACGCTGAGATCCATCAACTCACCCATCCCAGGCCTCCCTGCCCTTGACCAGGTCCTAGAGAGCGGTGGTCCTCTGCCACAGCCATTGTTTGTCACTATCCCCACTGCATTCTCCCACCTCCAGGTCCTGCAGTGATGCTCTCAGGGGGTGGGGCCATGTCTGAATCTTCAGTGAAGGAGAGAAGCATTGATTTAGAGAGACCAGCTTGGTAGTTCGAGTCTGAATTCTGGATACACCAGAAATAAACTGCCCAATTCTGAAGAACAGTTACTCAGATGAAGACAGCTGAGTGCCAGGCCTCTGGTTCAACACCAGGACTTTGGTATCATCTCAAGATCAGCCAGAAGCTGGTGCTAATGCCCATGAGGAAGGCAGAGCCCCTGAGCAGAACTCACATGTTTGCAGACTGTTGGGGTTGGGGGTACATCCAGAGTAGCCCAGCCTTCAATGTTCTGGGCACAGAGACTAGTGGGGACTCATCACTGAAGGGCTTGGGTCCCTGGCCAGGGTTGGAGGTGTGGCTGGAGCAGCTGCTGGTTGAAAAGAGGGAGTTCCTAGAAGACAGTACCCAACAATGATAATGCATCCAGGAGAAGCCTGCACAGAAGCTAAGCCATGTGCAGACCTTTTCCTGAATAAATCCTGAAAATGAAAAACAATTGCATTAGCTGTTCCAGAAAGAAGTTCATGGGCTTGCTGGAATACAGGGGCTAATTGGTTGGCTATTTGTTAAAATAAATCTAGAGCTTAGAATGGAATATCCCTAATAATTTGATTGTTTTGCTATTTAAGAAGGGACACGATGCACAGCGCCTGACTATATCTTTACTAGGGCAGCCCAAGGGGCTGCGTCTGCTCTGGCCAGCTCAGTGGGCTGGTCTGTGGGAGCGCATCCAACTCCGAAGAGCAGTGTGTCCTCGAGACAGGGTGGATTTGGTGGGTAAAGTCTCAGGTGGGAGTAGGAACTGGGGGACAAGTAGGATTTGAACCAGGAGCTAGAAAAAGAGGAAGGGTGAGACCTGAAGAGAGGGGCTTTCCTTGTCTCCTGAGTGCCTGTCCTGGTGGTCATTCCCTTCCCGCCCCACTAACTTTCTAGAAGGGCTCTGATACCCAGAAAAGCAGGTGGCTGTGTGTGGCACGACTGTTCTTGCCCCCGGCAGCGCCTCCTGTGACTGTGTTTCCTGGGCATTCATGTGAGTCCGCTTCGGCTCTTGCCCTTCTCCTTCTCCTGCAGTTTATCTCAGTTCAGCGAGGAGAACATGATGGACCCCTACAACCTCGCCATCTGCTTCGGGCCCTCGCTGATGTCAGTGCCTGAGGGCCACGACCAGGTGTCCTGCCAAGCCCACGTGAACGAGCTGATCAAAACCATCATCATCCAGCACGAGAACGTCTTCCCCAACCCCCGGGAGCTGGAGGGCCCCGTCTACAGCAGAGGAGGGAGCACAGAGGATTACTGGTAGGGGGTTCGGGGCTGGAAGAGGGGCGGTATCACCTGCACCCACTGGCCTGGGGACCAGATGGCCCAGTGAGGCCGACAGACGCACCCCGCTCCTCCCCGCCTCCCCCTCTGCGGTGCACCAGGCCACCAGGACCCGGGATGCTGTCAGCCAAGCCCCACTTGACCCAAACCACGGAGCAAGTACCACTTCAGGCTGCCTCCCTTCTTCACGTGTTCTGCGTAGCGAGGGACCATTCTGAAAGATGTAATAACAATAGCAGGAGCATTAATACTCTCCAGGGAAGGAAATTTGATCCGGTTGTACACAGAACTGCCGCTCATCAAGCAGCAGTCTCAAGCTCCTGCTCTAGGCTCGCTGTTGTGGGAGGAACAGTCCTGCGTCCAGGGAATTCCTCTCTGATTGGGGAGAGTTCAGATAGGAGACCTACTCTGCTGACTGTGAGTTCATACAGTGGTAATTTAATAATGATCTCAGACATTTGTGACGAGAAAAGGGGTATGGTTCCTTTGCGGCAGGTTAGGCCCGGTTTCCCCCTAAAGCAGATTTGTTGTGAGTTTGCCTGGAAACCAAGATATAAAAGGAATCCTTCGGGTGTATCTTTACTAGGCCCTTCCATTAGGCAAATAACAAATCACCATTTCCATCTTATAGATTAAGGCACTGCAATATAGAGGCCACCCCAGCAGTGGGGGTCCTAGCCCTGACTGCTTCACTCAGTGCAGAGTGCCACCCACTGCCCCCCATTACCCGCCACGTGCCACTTACAGGGTCATTTTCCCACTAAACGTGAAGACAGCTGCCCAGTATCCCTCACCGCCTCCTCCTCCACCCCCTCGCGTCCTCCCCTAAATAGTGTTTCAGCCTGGGCTGAAAGCATAGGCCAGCCCCAGTCGGATTCCATCTGAATTCAACATCTGGAACCAATTCAACCAGCCCCATTGCTGTGGACTGAGGTTCAGGGAGACAGGGGAGGCGGCTTACTTCATTAGAGGCCAGGCAGTCCATGCTTCTCCCTGAAGCAGAGGAGAAGGAGCCTCCAGCCCAAGGAGTGAGGAGAGTACTAGCCGTATGTCTGCGAACATAAAAATGCCACTGTCCTGGAGCTCGGTCTTGACTGTCCTGCAGATCCTGGCCTCTGGGGCTGAGCTGGAGAAACCTGGGCTCGCCAGCTCTGAGAGGGAGCTTCTGGTCACTTGCAGATGGCTTTGCGGGGACCGGGGAGGCGGTTCATGTCTCAGCCTTCTGGCTGGTGGGCAACAGGCAGCTGTCCTTGTGTATATGACTTGGAGAGTTGGTCTCCCTCACCTGAGTGTTGAAACGCTGCGGACTGGTGCTCCCGATTCCGGCCTCACCTCCCTGCTCACCTATCACACCACGGCAGGCTCTGGACCGCTTCCAGGGCACAGAGCCCTCCACCTTCCATCGCTCCCCAGTCCCCACCCAGCCCGGTAGGGGTGGCACAGCGGGCATAGATGGGAGGGCGCCTGCCTCCTGGGTCTGCCCAAGGTCTTCTCCCAGGCCCTCTTGGCCGTGCAGCCGGCATTTGTGGGCAGCCGCTGGGGAAACCGCAGCATTCATCAGGGGCTGTTATGCCCACAGACTGGGTGGCAGGCCAGAAGCACCTCAGGTTCAAGAGTGGATGACGCTGGGAAGGAGCTGCTGTCTGACCGCTGGCTTCCTGGCCACTCAGAAGGCTCCAGCCTCTGCATCTGAAGAGCGAGACGTGCCCGTGACGTGAGCCGAGATGGACCCAAGGACCTTGGAGCTGGGCCGGGAGACAGAGCAGCCAGGGAAGGGGGGCCTCCTGCCACCCAGCACCATGCTTACCAGCCCTGAAATGGGGGCCTAGCTTTCCGGGACTGCCTGCAGTGTGGCATGCTGGGCTGCTGTTGAGACTGCAGCTGCTGTCAAGGCTGGGGTGCGCATGGGGCAGGAGAAGCATAGCGTTTAGGGCTAGAAGGGACCGTATAAAGCCTCAGCTTGCCTTTACCTCAGGGCAGTGGTTTTCCAAGTGGGGTCCACAGACCAACAGCACCTGCCTCTTGTGGGCTGGTCAGAAACACAAGGGCTCCAGCTCCACCCAGACAAGTGAATCAGAAACTGAGAGTGGGTGAGGCAGTCTGTTTCCCACACGCCATCCAGGGCTCCCTCAAGATCGAGCTGCTGCCTTAGTGGGTGGCCACACAAGTGAACTTAGAGGCCTGGGGGAAAGTGAGCCTTTGTTGGCCCCGAGCATCCCAGGAATCCTGAGGGTTTCCAAAATGTCACCCAGCTCCTTCAGAGGGTCTTTAGGCCCAGCAAACAGTGAGAAAGTATACCCACGTTTTCTGAGAAGCAGGAAGTTTTCCCACAGTGCTCTCTCTTCTGGAGAGCCAGGGATGTCCTGGCTGCTGCTCAGAAGCCCAGAGAGTTCTGCGGTCCTCCCACAGTGTTCTCTGGGGTCTGGACAGTCCGTAAACCGGCTCGCTTCACATGGGGTGGGGCCCTATCTCACAAAGAGGGAGGTGCTGTAACAGCCTGCACACACTCACGGAGGCTCAAAGATGAAAACTGAAGCCAGGATGTGGGGTTGAGGGATGGTGGTGTCTCCATGGAACTGCCTGAGAAGACTCACTTTTTGCTGCCAGAGGAAGAAGCCTTAGAAATGAACAGGTTTTTCTCTGCTTCTTGGAAAGTGAGAGCATCCTTGTGCCTCCCCCCGTGTGCTCTGCAGTCCAGATCAGGGATTGAAAGAACTTTCCTAATAACTTCCCTGCTCATTCTCGATTCTCCGCCCCGGATGACCTTAGGCTCCATGAATTTTGTCAAGACCTTGACCCAGCTCACATGCCCTGCCTTCTGCAGAGTCTAGCCCACAGCCAGCTTTCTTCCCCTGCTTTTCCCAACCACTCCTATGACTCACCTCCTACTTTCTCACCAGTACTAAACCCCAGAGCAGCCGGAGACATCAGCAAAATGAGAAAGAAGGAAAGAAAGCATTGCCTATTAATCACCCCTTCTTATTTCACTGAATCCTCGCACAACTCTGTGAGAAATATAGAAGTACATAGACCCTTATCCCCAATCTATAGATTAAGTAGCTGAGGCTTAAAGAAATTAAGTAATTGCCCAGGGTCACACAGCTACCGAGTGTCAGCTGATTTTCGCATGCAATTGTATCGATGCTAAAGCCCAGTGTTTCCCTTCCACCTTGCTCCCTCCAGGAACTAATTCACCTAAAGAAATGAGCTTTGAGGAGCCGAGTCATTCTATATTTTTGAAAAGATTTCTAAGTTGAAATGAGGTTCCCTTTGTGTCAAGATGTTTATAAGTTCCATGTAGTCTCCAGTAGTTTTTGTAGCAGGAGCCAGCCTAGAGACTTCCCAGAGCCTTGTGTTTCAGTAGAAGCATCTGCCTGTAGTGTGTGATCAGAGTGCAGGGTAGATTCCATGCCCAAGGAAGCTGTGTGAAAGAGAAGATAAGAATTTTGGTTCCTCTTGCTTCTGTTGCAGTGACAGCCCTCATGGAGAGACTACCTCGGCTGAAGACTCAACCCAGGATGTGACCACAGAGCACCACACCAGCGATGACGGTACGAGACCCCGAGCGGGGTCACCCGGTCGCTGGGGCATGAAGCAGAAAGGAGCGGTTACACGCTGTACTCCCACCCTGCAGTCTCCCGGCAGCTGCCCCCAGCTCTCCTGGCTCCCATGCTCACTCCTTCCCTTTCTTGGAGGGACAGCCCACCCCCTCAGATCGCGTGGTCTCTGTGTTAGGGCAGAGGTGCAGGGCTGGACCTCAGCCCTCTGCCCAGCTCGCCCCAGCTCCCTGCCCCTCGCCCACCTCCCAGCTCCTGTCTCATCTGGCCATCTCGCCCGCATACTGTCAGTCCCTTGTCACAGCCCAGACTCCTGCCAGGTAGCTGGAGACAAAAGTGAAGGAGCGCTCGTTTGAAAACCAGTGAGCCTGGGAAATAGTGAAGCTGGATGCCAAGAACCCAGCAGAAAGCAAGCCAGAGGGGGGTGGGAATCAGGATGCAGAAACCACATGCTCTCACGCCTGCCGACTGGAAAAATTGACCCTTTCCAAAGCGCAGACATGCGCTGCGCGGCCTGGCGGGTGTGCGTCGAGAGCTGGAATGCACAGCTGTCGTCCGTGGGCCTTGGCGGTGCCCATGATTTATTAGGGTCTATCCAGCCAGCACATTCCCTGTCTTGCCAACAGTTCTGCACCTCCATTTCTGGATCGCCTGGGCTCTGGAAGTCTCGGCAGCTGACAGAGGGCCTCAGAATTTTCTAGGCATGAGAACGAAATGGCACAGTCTTCAGTGTTCCCTGCTCCCTGCCTTGCCATGAATTCTGCAATCCTAGGCCAGTTTTAAAAGGAGAAAAAAAAAATCAGGATTGCTTATTTGGCTGCTAAGGTCAAATGGATCAATATGATAACTTGCCACACAATGGGAGGAGCGTCAGTGAACTAGGGAAATTTGTATTTGGTTAGAGCCTAGTGTTCCCTGGCACTGCTAAAGGCTTTATATGTCTTCTCTCTTACTCCCTAGTGAATCGATAAAGCTGCTATTTAATAGTTAAGAAAACTGAGGCCAGAGACAAACCCACGGCTGTGCGGAACTGAGCCTGGGATATTCAGACAGGCCTGCTGTAGCAGATTCTCCAGCAGACCCAGCAGCCCTGACTGTCTATGTGTGGTCTGGTTTGAGAACAGTCTTTCTTTCCACGACTCAGAATATCTGACTTTAACCCTAAGTTCCTGATTTCAGGGATCCCTCTTTTTGCTCTCCAGCCTCTACCTGCAGCCCAGAGCAGACCATGAAAATGATACAGTAATAACAGTGACTGACACAGGCAGCGTTTACTCTAGGCCCTCACTGTTCTGAGCACTTTTACAAATGGTTATTTATTGACTCCTCCTGCCGACTTCATGAAAAAGGTACTATTCTTTTCCTCGTTTTATAGACGAGGAAGCCGAAGCTTATACAAAAGTAGAAGTACATTGCCTTTGTAAACCTCTGTTAATTCTTCAAGTCACTTCCATGTGCATTTTTCCATGTATTGGTCACAAAATATATTTCCATATTTTGCTCTTTGGAAAGCTGATTGGGTAAGTTATTTTCTCTTTATAGAGACTAAAAGTTCATGTTCTAGTAGGGGGAATGGATAACCCAAATAGATTATTTAAAATGCAATAATAAGTGTTCTAAATTAATGGAGTTATTGTACAGCCGAAAAGGAAATAATGCTTACAACTACAATATGGCAGGTTCGATGATAGGGGTTGGCATAAAGCACTATGGAAACACAAAGGAAGTTACTTGAGGAAGCAAGTGATGTTTGAGTTGTGATTAAGTGTGTTTCATCAGGCAGGTGAGTGAGAAAGAGGGATTCCAGGTGGAGGGAACAGCAGGAGCAAGGACAAGGAAGGGCATGTGCGTGCTTTCAGGGGTTTGCACCATCTGCTCAGGAATTGCTGGCTATTGTATGTCATCCGTGACTTATTCTCACACCAGCTTATCTTCCCACCACCGTGAGTTCAGCTAACTGGGCTGTTCCACCCAGTGGCCGAGTGTGAGTCCCAGCAGCCTGTGTTTCCTTCTCTCCACCCCTCTCAGAGTGTGAGCCCATCGAGGCCATTGCCAAGTTTGACTACGTGGGCCGCACGGCCCGAGAGCTGTCCTTCAAGAAGGGGGCATCTTTGCTGCTTTACCAGCGGGCTTCCGACGACTGGTGGGAAGGCCGGCACAACGGCATCGACGGTCTCATCCCCCATCAGTACATCGTGGTCCAAGACACGTAGGTTGGGCGCCCCACACCCTTAGGGGCCCCTGGCCACCCTGTGGGAGTGAGTCCTTACTTCTGAAGCCCAGGAGGGTGAGAGAGACCAGCCCCTAGGGGGCCCAGCACAGTCTGCAAGTACTGCTCTCCCTCGGAAAGGTGCCCATAGTCAGAGGGGTGGAGGACTGTTTTCAATCTCTCCACTCCACTTCTCTGCCAGCCACATCTCCACCTCCCCCAGCCCACGCTCATCCACATTTATACCTGATGAGTGATAATTAGGGCTAATTATTTGACCACTTACAGTTCCTTTCTGGAACGATCAGGTTGGGAAAACGTTTTGATTTCCCTTTTTTAAAAACAATCGTGCTCACCCCAACCTGTTGGGTCACTGATGGCACTTGTCCACTTGTAAATGGAAATGTTGAGCCTATTTTCTAGTAGAAATGTAGCGTAAGCAGCTTTGTGGAAATAACCCAGTTCATTTAATGAGGTTGACTTGGGGAAAGACAGGGGAGAGGATGGGGAGGAATGCCGGGGAGCCGAGGGCCATGGGCCGATCTCAGACAGACTTCCTTGCATGGGCTTTCTGTGGAGTCCCACTCTCTGAAGCCATGTCTCTCCATCAGGAAGACTTTTCCCCATGCCCCCCCAGACCTTACCTGCCCCCTGCCCAG
The DNA here is from genome assembly GCA_006410675.1 of Oreotragus oreotragus. Classification (NCBI taxonomy): domain Eukaryota; kingdom Metazoa; phylum Chordata; class Mammalia; order Artiodactyla; family Bovidae; genus Oreotragus; species Oreotragus oreotragus. Next base: position 214,565 of record SJYX01020967.1, read on the forward strand.
CGCCCTGCCCCCCGCCCCCAACTCCCTTTGAATGCGATGCTGTCAGTGTTTTTAGTCCTCCCCTTAATATTATTTTTTAAAGGTTGATATCCTGAATGAGTCTGCGCCCTCCCAAGCCTCTCCCCGGCTCGCTCTGCGGGGAAGTCCTCTCCCTGTTGATAACATCGCACACCTGGTGGCCATCTGTGCGCGGACAGGACCCTCCCAAATTTAGCATTATGACTTCACCGCAGGACCGAGAGAAGATGAATTGTGGGGGAGAAGGGGCTTTCTTTGTCATCAGTAGCCAGAGGGGCCGGGAGAGCAGTGGCGAGAAGTGGGACCGGCTTGGACGCTCTAAGCGGGGCTGGATGCGCTACGACAGAGTGTGGCAGGGTCCTGCCTCAACGCCGGCACCTCCAGAGCCGCGGCAGAGCTGACTGTCCCTCCCCAGCGCTGCTCGGGACCTGAGCACATAAACCGCAACCTGCAGGAGGTGGCCCCGGCACCGCAGCCCCAGGAGAGCAGCGAGGGGTAGAAGGCAGATGCCGCGAATCCAGGTGTCCCGTAGCCAAGCTTTCCGGAGGAGCTGAGGACCCCGCAGGACTCGGCAGGATTATTTATTTGTATTTAAGCGACCCTCCAGAGGCCCGTAGCTCCCCTTGCCCCCGCTCCCGGAGCCCAGCCAGGCGTCGCTGCTGCCTCAGAGCCGTTGCGGGGTCGCGTGTGTGTTGGGGGGGCCATCTTGCCGATTTAACACTGCTTTTTGTGTTGTTGTTGTTTCCCCCCCTCCCTGCCTGCCTGCCCCTCCTGCCCCAGCGAGGACGGTGTCGTGGAGAGGTCCAGCCCCAAGTCTGAGATTGAGGTCATTTCTGAGCCACCTGAAGAAAAGGTGACGGCCAGAGCGGGGGCCAGCTGTCCCAGTGGGGGTCATGTAGCCGATATTTACCTTGCAAACATCAACAAGTAAGCTCTGCTTTTCATTTTCTGCTCCCCTGAATGACTTGCGACACCCAGCCTCACCCTCTGGCCTAACCACCCCCTCCATCCCTGTGCTGTGCGTAGGGCCCCCGCTGCCCACCTAACCGCTTGCATGTGCCCGCGGCTGCTGCAGGGCAGACAGGGCCGAGGAGACGTCCACAGACCCTGTCCACAGGCCCAGCGCGCGGCCGTCACCCTGAGGACCCTACTGTCCCCGAAGCGGCTCAGACTGTCCTGGTCGTCTGACTGCTAAAACTCTGGCCAAAGCTGCAGTCACTTCACGCAGCTTACTTCTGTGCTGTTTCTCGGAGGTGCCTTCTTGTTTTCAGTTTTGACTCAAATAATAGTCTGACGTCTTCCTTGGCCCTGTCTGTTCAAAAATCCAAAGTCTCATGTGTCTTCAGCCAGGTTCACGTTACCCCCGATGGTTTATTTTATCGTGTGTCTGTTTCTCCCTCATCCTGCGTTCACTCCCCTGGAGGAAAGGAGACCACTCCCCACCGCCCACGGAAAGCTCCGTCCTGGGATCTTCATTCATTGTCTAACCCCAGCTCCCTTTCCTCATGCCCTTTCACACCAGAAGAAACAATTTGCCATTTTCCCCTACCGCTTTAGCTGGTCGTATGATCCTGCCCTACTAGTCCTGTGCAGATGCCCACTTCCGTCCAGCAGGCTCGTAACTCTGGCCCCCGGCTTTCATTGTGGCTGTTAGCAACATCCTGGGGTTTTTACTCCACTCACGCCCGATCTGGCCATCTAGAGGGATTCCACGCCCGTGTGCTGCTGCCTCCCCTAGAGACATTCAGGTTATTGGAGAACTAATCTCATCTCAAGGGGCCAGACACCAAGTCCCAAAGCCTACAGACCTCTTTCCGCCAGACCCTGAAACTTGGCCCAGTGCCAGCAGGATGACAAGCCCCAGGGCGCTCCCGATGAATATGGATTGGAGATGATGTACAGCTTTTATTCCCCTCTGGCTTTGGAGGAATGAAACGATTTGCACATTGAAAACCTGTTAACCGTAGCCTCTGGATACTGAAACTGGAAGGAGAATAAAAGATGCTTGTTGTTTTTAAACTGCACCAGGTCGCCCAGATCTCTTGGCTTTATTCCAACCAGACGGTAGCAGGGGGAGTGTTTGGGGCACGTGGCTCTTTCACCCTCTTCTTAGTAAAGTAGCTGATTCAGCTCACTTAGCCAGTATAGTTCTAATTTAAATCAGACTGGTAAAAAAGACCGAGGATTTTATTCATTTCCCTCCAGCTTCATACCCGTTGGGAGGGCCAGCTAGGAAAACGTTAACTGTGGGCTGATTGCATTTTCTTCCTTATTTACAAGTCTGTGTTAATTATAAGCCTATAATCATAAGGTTGTAAGCCTATAATTAACCCAGAAACCAAGGCAAGATCAGTGGAGGGAGAGTTAGCTAATTAGTTGGGTACATATTTTTAAGCTATCATATACTTGTTGCCATTTGTACAAAGGAATTGTAGAGAGTAGTAGCCAGAATAGTCAACAGATGAACACCTGGTAGAGCTCCTGCGCACTCCTTGGTTGGGATATCAGGATGGGCTCTTGGAGGATGCGGTCTGCCCAGACTACCCGCTGGTCAGGGGTAAGCAGCGGTTCCCCGACACACCTTGCCCTGCGGACTGATTCAGCCGTGCCTCCCACCCCACTCAGCTCTCCCCCCCAGCTCCTTCCCTCCTGACTGCCCTGGGTTCTCTCTCACCCCTGGGCCTTCACGTCTGCTGTCTCCTCACCTGGTCGATTCTTCTCCCTCTTCAAGACTCGGTCTCACGACACCCCTGAATTCCTCAGGGCTGAGTTAGGTGCCCTTATTCTGTATTCCCAAAGCAATCTCAGGACTCAAGCTGGACTCAGATCCCTTGAAACCAGGAACGCTGTCTCCCTCTCTTTACATCCTGGGGGCCTGGCCCACACGAGCCGCTCCATATGTCTGCCTCCCCAGCAGTTTTGGCCTTGTGAGTCAGCCCTCCTCAAGTGGGAAGAGGAAATCAGCAAAGAGTTACTCAGGTGTGGCCTTTCATTTCAACTCCACACATTTATCGAGCATCTGCTGCTATGCCAAGTCATTCAGAGAGGAGTAAGATGTTCCCTGCCCTCGCTCAGATGGTAAAGCATCTGCCTACAATGCGGGAGACCCAGGTTCGATCCCTGGGTTGGGTATATCCTCTGAAGAAGGAAATGGCAACCCACTCCAGTACTCTTGCCTGGAAAATCCCATGGACGGAGGAGTGTGGTAGGCTACAGTCCACGGGGTCGCAGAGAGTCNTCAGATGGTAAAGCATCTGCCTACAATGCGGGAGACCCAGGTTCGATCCCTGGGTTGGGTATATCCTCTGAAGAAGGAAATGGCAACCCACTCCAGTACTCTTGCCTGGAAAATCCCATGGACGGAGGAGTGTGGTAGGCTACAGTCCACGGGGTCGCAGAGAGTCAGACACGACTAAGTGACTTCACTTTCAAACTTTTTCTTTCTTTCTGCCCTCGGAGCTCTCCATCTGGCAAGGTGAACACCATACAGACAGGTAACTAGAAGGTGGTTCCATAGATGCCTTGAAGGAGCAGAATTGAGAGGGATCGAGTCTGCCTATCAGTAGGGGGGATGGTGCCAGAGAAGACTTTGCAGAGGAAGAAAAGTCATTTCAACTGGACCTTATAAGACTCTGAGGACATCCTTGACCCACTCAAGAGTGGCTGACCCCCAAGGCTAAAGCTACTGAGGCAGGCAGCTTCATGAGTGGCTACAGTGTGCCAGATCCCAGCCAGGCCCAGGGATTTATGACAAGGAAAACCTCCCCGGTGAACAGGACCAGGACTGGCTAGAATCCTGGCCCTGCCCCAAGGACTAGCTCCTTAGCTTCAGGGCCTACCATGCTGGTCCTTCCATTCTTCCATCCCCAACTCCCACCTCAGCCTCAGCGGCCCTTAGTAGATTCAAGATCAGAGCTGCCCAGTGGCCATCCCAAACCAAAAGTCACATAGCCTCTTACTTTAGATCCTTTAAATCTGATTCCAAGAGATAATGAAATTACTCAGCAGTAGGCAACACCCGTATGAGTAGGATTCTGCCAAACCATTTCGTCTGAGAGCCTTAGTGGGCTGAAACAAATTGACTCAGAGCCTGGGTTCAGCCCAGTGCTGGGTGACTTCGGGTCATATAGATGTATTTCCATCCTAGAAAATGCACAAATGTGGCCCGAGCTCTGTAGTATTGAAAAATACTCCATTCCATATCTACAGAGTAAGCAACAGCAGCCTCTTGCCAAAGCCCAAAATAATTACAGTCTCATCAGTGGACTAAGAAACATGCTAAAATTTGGGAAAGTCAACTTTACCGTCAGTTTCCTATCTCCTTGATAATGGTGAGACTTGTTTCCCTATCTGGGGCCTGGTTTCCACTCAAAGCAGTTAACGGAGGGTGCCTTTTCATCAGTCTGCCTCCCATTAGAAACTTTCACTTAATCAGACGTTTCTTCTGACAGCATCTTACATCTCAAGAACTCAAAGCCCATGAGCACCAAGTAAGTATCCGTTTCTCTTTTGCCCAGGCCGGGGGTGGCAGGGGGACGGACCCAGAGAAAGCCCGGGAAGGTGAAATGAGAGAGGCGCGCTTTGTGTCCTCTCCTCTCCCGGAGTCCTTGGGTCCCACGCCTGCCTCTCTCTCGCTCATCCTGGCTTCCTCGGAGCCAGGGCTCCCTGGTGACACTGCCCTCTCTGTCTGTCATTGAAGGCAAAGGAAGCGGCCAGAATCTGGGAGCATCCGGAAAACATTTCGGAGCGATGGCCATGGGCTGAGCAGTTCCCTGACTGATTCCGCCTCCCCGGGGGTGGGGGCTAGCTGCCGCCCATCTTCCCAGCCCATCCTGAGCCAGAGCCTCCCCAAGGAAGGGCCGGATAAGTGTTCCATCAGTGGGCATGGAAGCCTCAACTCCATCAGCCGCCACTCGTCGCTAAAGAATCGGCTGGACAGTCCACAGATCCGGAAGACGGTGACAGCAGGAAGGTCAAAAAGCTTCAATAACCACCGGCCCATGGACCCTGAGGTCATTGCACAGGTAACTGGGGGCTCTTGGGCAAATGGGTATCGTGAGTCTCCTCTCACACCACAGCTGCTTAGTGTCATCCACGCTCATGATGATGAGACTTGAGACAGAAATGTGCCCTGCACACTATACGCTGAGTTCAGGCTCTGTTGGACACCTAGACCTGATAACAGGACTTTCCAAGAAATTCGTCAACCCCTCTCTCCCCAGAAAGAGCTCAAAGACAGAATAAAAGAATGCATGTTTCTTGCCTCATACAGGGGCTATTTGCAAGCTTGTTGTAATTTTTAAAGCTAGTAGTTACAGATGGAGAATTTCTGATAGAGCCCATTCAGCCCAAGTTTTGAGTCTTGAGACCCTGGTAGATTTTGGTGAAATTGCCCGAGTGGTGAGACTCAGAGGTGGTTCTGGCCACCTTTCCATATCAGTGTGCCATCCTCATCATCCCTGGGGCTAGTCTCTTGTTCCTAGTGATAGACCAATGACCAACCAACAATCTGCTTCTGCTTGTGAAGGACCCAGATTACTCTGCCACCAGGGACTTGGGTACCAGAAAAGTTTCCAGCCCAGGCTTCCAGAGACAGTGGAGATGAGCCCCCTGGTTACAGGGTCTTCCGTCCGTGTATGCATCACACTGACAAATCTCTGTTTTCCGTGAAATTATTAGAGATCCAGCCCCACCTCTAAAAATCCGACTCTCGGGGCCACTCCAAGCAGTTCACTCAGACGTCTCTCCCAACTGTATAACTTTCATTAGACCAGGTAGGAACTAAGGGCTCACTGCTGGCCTTTTTTTGTCTCAACCGAGTTGAGAGTCCCCTCACCCCAACTTCCAGGGGGCAATAGAGACCGGGCGTGGTCTCTATTGGCTTAATTGTGGTGCTCTGCTTAGGGAGGGTATGCCTGGCAAGCACAGTATTAAGCTACGGGTCTGAGATGTCTTGCTTGGCTAGCCTTCTGTTTCTGTGTCCCCCCTTAAGCTCTTGGCTGCACTCTGCCTAGTACTCCAGGAATCCTCCCAGCTCCCTCTTTGGCCAGGCATTAGGAATGTCAAAATAGATACATATCTGGGATAGCTACATAGATGACTCTAGCTGCAGAACAGGACCAAGGAGGGAGACAGAGTTCTTTCTGAACAATTTTAAGGTTTGAGAGCATCAGAGGAATGAGTGAAATTGAACCACTGTCAACAGTAAGCATGAAGCACCCTATAAGTCTTTGCTTAAAACTTGGACTTTTGCATGGGACTTTAATCCCAAGGGAGGAGTCGTGTGGTTGTTTGTGGGTGCCAGACAGAGTGTGTGGAGAGGAGCGGAGGGAGCTGGGAGGTCTTCCTGGGAGGCAGCTGGCTGCATACAAAGGGTCTTTGGTTCTGCCTTGAGCCCCTGAGCCAGGGCTGCTGTTTTCCTGTCTGGAGTAGTGACCTGATGGAGATTGGCCTGTGCGGGCTCTGGCTCCCCCTCCTGGTCACTCGTTGGTCCCCTCCCATGGTGATGGGTGGAAGGAAATGGCTTCATCAAGATGGACACTCTCATGGGGTCCGGTGGGCCAGGGTGGGGGTGGGGGAGTGTCCTGATGAATCCTCGGGGCCAGGGCTCTTGAACCATCCCTCAGCCCTTGAGGAGGAGGGACTAACCCTTATAACCTTTGGCCTTTAAAGTCCAAGATAACAAAGATCATACTTTATATCTACCACTTTTTTTCTTTTAATTCTTATTATGTACAGTTTCAAGCACAAGTAGAATATGCACCCCATGGATAGTAAATCCCATGTACTCATGACCAAACTCGTGGCCACTCCTACTTCATCCACCTTTCCTCTCCCTGCTGGATTACATGTCATCTCATCCAGGTGGCTCACTAGCAAAGAATCTGCCTGCCAAGCAGGAGACGTGGGTTCGATCCTTGGGTCGGGAAGACCCCCTGGAGAAAGAAATGGCAGCCCACTCCAGTATTCTTGCCTGGGAAATTCCAGCCAAGAATACTGGGCTCTAGTCCGCGGGGTTGCCAAAGAGTCAGATATGACTTAGCGAAAAAACAAAAACGAAAAACATCCAGAGATACATCAGTGCATGTGTGTAAAACCTGAGGATTGTATTTAAAAAGGATCTCAACCACTCTGTCTAAAGGGGAGAAAAACATCATGAGAATGAAAGTCCTTCCCTCCCATCTGAACACCCACGTTAAGGGGTTTGGGCCAGTTAAAATCATCTGGACATCTCCTTGCAGGTGGTTTCTCCACGATTCGGCCCACGTTGTTGGAATAGGACCTTGGGCTTCTCTCTCCCTGAGCCTCACCCCCTCCTTTCCCGTCCGCAGGATATTGAGGCGACCATGAACTCTGCCCTGAATGAGCTGCGGGAGCTGGAGCGGCAGAGCAGCGTCAAGCACACCCCGGACGTGGTTCTGGACACCTTGGAGCCCCTCAAGACCTCCCCCGTGGTGGCCCCCACTTCGGAGCCCTCCAGCCCCCTGCACACCCAGCTGCTCAAGGACCCCGAGCCCGCCTTCCAGCGCAGCGCCAGCACGGCGGGGGACATCGCCTGCGCCTTCCGGCCCGTCAAGTCTGTCAAGATGGCGGCGCCCGTCAAGCCTCCGGCCACGCGGCCCAAGCCCGCCGTCTTCCCCAAAACGAACGCCCCCAGCCCCGGCGTCAACTCCTCCGCCTCCGCACAGGCCACTGACAAGTCTTGTACTGTCTGAGGGGCGTAATTTAATCACCCTAGACAAGGGGATAGAGGGACTGACTGTTATTAAAAACCTTCCTATTTAACTAGCTTGGGGACTTCAGTTGAAACTTAGGTTCTGAGTTGTTCTTGCCTTCCCGTCACCCAAAACCTTGAGAATGAAGCCCTCGTTATCGCCCGGCCCCCCTGCTGCCCCAGTCGCGGTGACCCCGCCAGCTCCAGTACATGCAGCCCTTAGGTTAGCCGGAGATGGACCTGTCGGCCGTCAGTCACTGTGAAGTCTGGCAGGGCAAGGCCCGGGCCGGGCTCGCAGCTCAAGCCCGCGGACACTCGGGACGCCTAACCAGACGGCTGGCCGCCAACAGCGGCGCTCAGTGGCGTCTTGTGTAGGTACTGGTTAGAGGGTCGTGGACAGTCCATGCTCCGTTTTACACACACACACACACACACGTAGATTTTTCTAGTCTCTGGCATGTGTAGCCTCCCCTGGTCCTAGATAGACCGTCTCTTTGTAAGTTATTGTGGCAGTTCACACAGGAGCCACCAGGGGTCTCTGTTTCCGTTACAAATCTCATTCTGTTTGGGCCAGAGAACCTAGCCTTTGCAATCTCTCCATCATGCGAAATGCAGCAGGATGGGACTCGATCCTGTAAGCGGTCTGGGCTTGGCAGTCTGTCTTCTTTCTGTTGGTGTGAATTGGGCACTGGTGTTCGCTTTTGCTCTCCTCCACTCTCTGGAACTACAACCCAGTCTTATGATGGAACTGCTACTAAAGTTTTTCTGAATGTATAGACATTTCTTGGGGTCCTATCTTTGTCTCTGATGGACCATTTTCCATTTAAGACATTTTCCTGTATAAGACAGTTTTATAGTTGGTTCCTTTTAGGGTAAAGAGTCTTAAGACAGTTTTATTGTATTTGTGGCAGGTTTGGAAAAGGTAAGAAATGGGTCCTTCCTCCTACTTTTTTGGGTACTTCAGACATAAGGTTTATTATCCTATTAAAAACTAAATTCAGCTTTGCTAATCCTAAAATCATTCCCAAATGAAAATTTATTCTAAGTTTACCGCCTAGTTGGGACCAATGGGGCTTAGGGAGCCCTAGTTAGATTAAAGAGAGACAGAGCCCCTTAAAACTGATCTCTGTTTATCTGGACAAGGACAACTAAGAGAACTCTGGCCCCATGGGCTTTAAATAAGTCTTTCCAAGGCCTGAATCTGAGAAAATAAAAAATTGGATGCTGACTCTTTTGGACTCCCTTTGGCCTTTATGGTTCTCCTCCAAAAAGCAAAAATCTCGTCTGCTGTAATCACTCCCCAGGTCTGGTGCCCACAGTTCCAGCTCCCCCAGCTCTCCCAGCATCATGCTGTCCCAGGAAGTCCAGAGTTAGGGATGGGCACACCCCAGGCTCATGGGTCTCAGATGACTACTTGAGTTAAAGCTGAAACCCATTCCTCTTCTCTGTTTTCTGGTGTTTAAAACTGTGCTTTTTGCCTTGTTTTTCACAGTTTGGGAAAGATAGTGGGTTGCCATTCAGTTAGGAAACTCTAAATTGTCTTAACTTTGGCCTAAAAGATCCTTTTCAAATTAACATTTGGAAGCTGGTAGTCATCTCTATGGAAAGCGGTAGGATTTTCCTCCTTCAGCGTGAAGGAAGAGAGGAGCTCTATGGAAAGTTGCCAGTTAGAAAAGTAGCCTGCAGCATCAGGAAAATCATCCCACAGGCCAGGATGGAAAGATGGAGCGCTCTTTCAGTGAGTGTGTTGGCCTGTAAGAGGCAACCCACAGTCCTCTGGATCCTCAGCTTCTTTGCTGTGTGTGGTGGCCTGTCCTTGTCTGTCACCAGAACTTACGCAGGCCCTGAGCCAACAGAGGGCTTTCATAGCCAAGGATCTGTCTCCTTGCTGAAAATGAAACCCCGCCCTTCACTTGACATTCCTTCTGATCCAACTGGCCAAAATTGGTGCCCATACCTGCCTGCCTTTTCCTCATTTCCTGGCACGTCCTTCTCTTAAGAAAGAAAAGGCAAAGCTTCCTTAATGACAACACCTTGGACCTGTTCTGTTGCTCCTGCCTTAGGTCTCTTTCAGCCCTGCACCTGACGTGAGTTCACCATCCCCACAGTCAGGGTCCATCTGCTGATCTGCATCACGGACTGGACAGTGTGTGAGTGCTCATCTGCTACCCCCTCTCTGGGCACTGAGTTGTCTTTCCCTCTCTGGTGCTCCTGACACTGATGAGATGGTCCTGCCCCGAGGACTAGGAACCCCAGGAGGAGAGTCCTTCTCAGCAGAGCTCATTGCAATCAACTGGAATCGAGGTTACACACTGTGATTTTTACACCGAAAAGCCAAGCAGAGCTGGCCACCCAGGGTCTCGGGAGACCAGTCTTCCTCAGATTAGCTTCCTAAACCAGCATGATGCTTCAAAGAGCCCCACTCTGCCCCTGGAGGCCTGGATCCTTTTCCTGGTGTGAACTCTGATGGGTCAGTCTTTGGGACACAGAGGTGGGGTGGAGCTACCAGCATCCCAATTTGGAAAAGAGAGGAGTTTGCAGCCAGCAGCCTGTAAACTGGAAACACTGGTCTCAGCCAACCTCCTCAGGGCGCCCTGGTTTCTCCCCAAAGAGATGAGGAGAGATGACGCCAGCAACAGGATGAATAGACCACTGGAAGGGCTGGTGTATATGTACTTCATGTTAAGAAGAGAAGTTAGATCTTCCAGGGAATTGCAATGTTGTGACGTCTGACTTGTATGTCACGTTTGTGTAAAATGGTATATTCTTTAAAATAGTGTTGATAACTGGAATATTGTATGTATGCTTGGAGATGCTTTGTGTGAACCTAAGACTGTCACTCAACAGATGTTGGATTGGGGAAAATCCAAAGCACAACTTCGAAATAAAATACATTTTTAGGTTTCGATGCTGCAGTTTCTATCCCTTCTCCACTCCTTGACATCTCCAATCCAGGAGTCCCACTGCCCGGGAGGGATTTTGATTCGTCTGCGGTTAATAGAGCCCTGCTTGGCAACAGGAGAGATGGGCTGACCTCAGGAGCCAACCGTTTCCTCCCTTCCCTAGCAAGACACAGTAGAGGTGCGTCTGGAGTGTGGATTTTTTCCCCCAGCATTTTCATCTAGCCCATGCGTGGAAGCTAAGAGACTGTGTAGCAAGTCTTCCAGCCTCTCCATTGGGCAGTCTGTTGCCATGAGAACCGTTTCCTTCACAGAATCCACCTCTACTGTTTTCAGTGAGGACTGTTCTCATTGCTTTCTCTAGTCAGATTTCCCACTTGCAGGAGTGGAGCCTGCAAAGTTGCTTGGAAGCTTTACCAGCCACAACCGAGGTTGACTGAAGGTTTTACTTCTTCCATAATTAAAGCCCTGGGTCATTCCCCCTGTCTCTGCAAGAAGGGCTGACGCACGTGTTTGTGCTGCTGGCGCGGGGTGGGAGGCAATGCTTTCTCTCCCTTAGATTTTGACTCTAGCAGATCATAAATTCAAGGATGACGTTATTCAAAGGTAGTCATTTGAAATGCATCCTGGAGCCCCTCGGGCCCACAGTTAGGTTTAGTGAGCTTACTCTTATGCTAGAGGCCCCTGGGGCGGGTCAGATCTCATACCCAGTGTTCAAGGGTCACACCATGAGTCCTATCCTGGACACGTTACATCCTCTCTCAGGTTTGCCATCGCCACCTATTTTTGGTATATTTTTTGTTCAGCTTTCTCATGCCCTTCTAACATGTCATCTCTTCTCCCTCGTTTGATCATAAAGCTCCAGCTTGACCCTCTCTTGCTGGGCCCTTGGTCTTGGTTAAGTGAGAGTTGAAGCTGTTCTGCTTCTTTGTGCTGTGGATGAGTTATCACTCCTGACAGCAGGTTACAAGCTGTAAGATGGAGCTCGCACTTAAGCTGTGAGCAGAGGACCCAAAAGCCTTTTCAGGGAGCCCTAAAGCATAGGCTGGAGAAGGCACTGGCGACCCACTACAGTGTCTTGCCTGGAAAATCCTATGGACTGAGGAGCCTGGTGGGCTGCCGTCTATGGGGTCGCACAGAGTCGGACACGACTGATGCAACTTAGCAGAAGCAGCAAGGCATAGGCGGGTGATCCTTTTGGGGTCCCCTTATCTCCTTATATTCTGACGGGAGCATGATAGAAACTGGTGACGATGAACACAGTCAAAAAACACTCATTTGATCTAAATAGAAACCAAAAAAGAAGACCAGGTGAGTCTAAATTGAGGAAATAGTCTTTATGATGATCTAACTTAAATGTGTATACCCATAGGCATATGAAGCTTCCTTTCACTCAGAAGTCAGAAACCCTGCATATTACACATGCCAAAGACTTTCACTAGTCAGTTAAGCCTCACTGTGCACCAAGCACTGTGATACAGTGTTGAACAGGAGAAACAGATAATAGAGCTTTCTGGTTTCAGGGAGGACAGAGAAATAAGCAAAATAAGTGTACCTCTAAAAATAAGATAGTGAGTGCCAGGGGAAAGAAGGAGAAAATTACTCAAGAATTCTGCTTGGCCTGGTCAGACTGAAATAACTATTAGGCATCCAGGTGGAAATATCAAATAACTCTTGGATATGGAGACTTAGATGCAGATCATACCTGAACACAAATGTAGAATATGTTGTAGACATATTCAAACTAGGAGATTTCCGGGAAGAACACACAAATGGAGGGAAAGAGAAAGTCCCAATAATTAGAGATCCAGCGGAGAAGAAGGAGCCAGCAGAGAGGGCTGGGAGTGAGTGACAGAGGCAGGTGGCTGGGGAGTCGCAGAAATCCCAGGAGGAAGAAGAGCTGCAACAAGGATCAGCTGTAGATGAGGCCAGTGGAGAAAGGTCACGCTTGTCCACATCACGCACCTTAAGGGGAAACGAGCTGACCAGAGTGAGCTGGCAGCACATGAGAAGGGTCGGGAAGGGGGAGCCAAGGCCCTGGCAGTTCATTCAAGGCTTTGCTTTGAATGCCTGTCACTCAGTCATGTCCGCCTCTTTGCGACCCCAGGGACTGTAGCCCGCCAGGCTTCCCTGTCCATGGGGATTCTCCAGGCAAGAATCCAGGAGTGGCTTGCCATTTCCTTCTCTAGGTTGCTTTGAATGGGGGCGCATCAAAAGGGGTCAAGGGCCAAGGTTTTTCTTTTTAAAATGGACAGTATGGGGGCAGGTTTGCTCAAGGGCAGGACTCAGTAGAATGAGAGTGAAATTACAGAGTACAGATGGAAGGGCTGCCCGGGCCGGAGAAGAAGCGCTTCGCCCACCTCAGGGGAGGCTAGGTGGGGAGTGGAGGTGGGCTGGGAAGAGGAGGGCGTTGCCTGTCCATCACTTCTTTATTTCCAGCAAAGTTAGAGGCAAAGCCTCTAGCTGAGCGCGTGGGAGGGGATGGTGAAGAGGAGGTCTGGAGAGTTAGCAGGATGAGTGAAGCGCTCACTTTTCCACACCAAGGATGACCGCGCACGGTGGCCTGGTGAGCCCACCACCAGCAGCCAGGCCAGGATGGCAGGTCTGTCCCTCCTTCCCCACCCAGAGACCTGCTCGCGCGGCCCTTCAGACACGTCTGCTGAGGACACGCTGCTGCACCTTCCACAAACCCCCGCCCTCACCTGCCTTTCCTCTGCTCTAAGGCGCAGAGCAGGTGAGGCAGCTGACTAACAGCTCGAGCCACGTCGGGCCAGAAAAGGCAGCCAGCATCTATCCAGGCCCTCCCGGGCAGTGGGCCCTGCACCTCGTTTTGTTTCCACACCCAACGGATGAGAACGGTCAAAGGACTTGCTCAAGGCAAGTGAGGTCGCGACTCAAACCTCAGATGGCAAAGCCCTGCCCTTCCTGCGACTCCACGCTGCCTCCCTCTGGAGCAGCAGACGTGCGCTTTCTCCCGGAGAGCTGCCATCAGATACCCCCCCACCCGACCCGGGTCCTCCTGCTTCCTCTGAATTGCCACTTCTACATCGACGACTCCTCAGAGGCACTCGGGAGAACGTGATGAGGCCTCTCACAGGCTCCCTCTTCCCCTCCAAAGCCCCCCAGTGTCCTCAGATTACACAAGGGCCAGGCTGCCCAGCTGGGACCAGCGGCTCCAAACCACAGGCCAGACACTTGCTCATTCTGTCCACAGGGAGGGTGTGGCCTCCCAGAGGATGCGGGCGGGGCTCGGAGTCCCCGCGTGGCAGCCCCGCCCACCGCACACCCCTGCGGCTCTGCATGCTTTCCCGAGGCCGCTGAACCTCCAACCCCCTCCACTCTGCCCAGCCCTCCTCCCTCGAGTCTGGTTGAGTATCTTTTCTTCCCACAAACCCTTCTCAGCCATCAGCGGTCCCTCCTCCCCACAGCCCCCCTCTGCCAAGTTCACAAAGCCTCTTTCTCACGGCCTTCACCACGCTCCTGGCAGTGGGGTTGGGGGCGCCTAGGTCTCCGCTTCTGTCTTCAGCACACAGCGCACACAGGGCCGGCTTCCTGGTAGATGCTAGACACACAGTCATCGCACCCGAGAGCAAGGGTGCTGGTGAGGAACAGACAGCCTCACTGGGGGCAGATGAGTGGAGCTTTAGCCCTAAGCTGGCTAAGTTGCAACTCTCAGTGACTTAAAACATCCCTTCCTTGTGGGCCAGCGGGGGGTTGGGGGTGGGGGTCTCTGCTCCATAGTCACTCAGGGACCCAGACTGATCACCACATCTAACAGAGTCACACTGTCACAGGGGTTGGCAGGGGGCTGGAGTAGGCGGGGGGGGA
>SJYX01020967.1:242208-298423 GCA_006410675.1 Oreotragus oreotragus
ACCTGAAGGCTTAGGAGGTGGGGCTCTAAGCAAGCTGGGACGCTGGAGGCAGCCGATAGGCGGTGCGGGCCGAGCGTGAGCTGGGGCTGGGGAATGCGCTCAGACCTCGCCCAGGGCCAGGCGGGCGTCCCTCTCTGACCCAGTCTTCATCCCCAGCTGCTCTGGACGTTCCCAAGTTTGTCCCCAAAGTGGACCTGCAGGCAGATTACAGCACAGCTAAGGTGAGAGGGCGGCTGCCGACTGGCAGGGAGGAGGGTTCCTGCAGAGGTCGGGGTGCAAGATGTCACCCTGCCCTGCTGTGTGTTTCAGGGCATCTTGGGTGCCGGCTACCAGGCCCTGCGGTTGGCACGGACTCTGCTGGGGGGGCAGGAGCTGATGGTTCGGGGGCTGCACTGGTTCGTGTGAGTGCCCTGAGGGCCGGGTGGGTGGGCAGGAGAGGCACCCCAGGCCCCCTTCAGCACCGCCCTGGGGCTGGGCCCTCAGTTCCAGGAAGGAGGCAGCTCTGATTGGGCTCCTTTTGGCAGGGAGATGCTCCAGGCCACGTGCAGGCGGACGCTGGAGCTCTCGAGGATGGCTCTCCTCTTCCTCAGCAGCAGCCTCGGCCCTGAGAGGTGGGTGTCCTGCCCGGGGCAGGGCCACAGTGGGCACGGGGCCGGCCTCTCCTGTCTGTTCCTCCCCCTGGCTTTCCAACAGTGCCCTTTGCCTCCTCCTGTCCAGAGGTTCCGACCTCCCAGCCAGGCTGAGTGGAGAGGGCACGCCGCCACCACCACCACCCCCCGCCCCCCGCCAGCTGGCTGCATTCACCTCCCCCACTTTCCAGTCCCTCCGGGCGGTGGGCCTATGAGGACCCTGCCCCCCTTGCCTCCAGGAGAAGGGGCCTCTGTCCTCCGCATCCACTCTCTGAAAAGTGAGATCTTCAGCTGCCCTGGGCCCTGGAGCAGGGTTCTGGGAGAAGCGCCCACACTCACACGGGGCCCCTGGGCCCGCAGGACGGAGGTGCAGGCAAGCTCATCCCCAGCACCCTCCTCCTGCCTCCCCTGGGCCTCCGCATCCTCGCCTCCAAGGACTCCCTGCCCCAGTCCTGGGAGCTGCACACCCTCCACCCTCTGACTTGGGCCAGTTCAGGGTGATGGATTTGGAAAAGGGAGAGACTGGGGAGGAGGAAACCAAGCTGCAGGAAACGAGGTGCAGGAAGAATCCGGTGGGCAGCACACTGCTGGGCAGCCGGGAGAGGGGAACGAGGCGCGGGAAGAGTCCGCTGGCCAGCGCACTGCTGGGCAGGTGCCCGCGCCGCGGTGCCGCCGGGAGAGGGGAACGAGGCGCGGGAAGAGTCCGCTGGCCAGCGCACTGCTGGGCAGGTGCCCGCGCCGCGGTGCAGCTGGGAGAGGGGGCCCTGCAGCCCAAGGAACCTGAGGGCGGCTGGAGCCGTTCCTGGTGACGGTGATGACAGAGAGCAGAGGCTGTGCTGGACAGGCCTGGCCCCCTGCCCCTCGCCCCGCAGCCCCTGTCCTTGGGAAATCCTGGGAGTTCCCCAGAAGCAGGTCGGCACTGCGGACCTGCCTTTCTTGTGGCGCCAGGCGGCGGCAGCCCTGACAGTGGACAGACGCCGGTGTTTGTGCTCCGAGGGGGAGGCGGGGGTCTCCAGATGAGTCCCCGGCATGGCCGAGCCCCCGCCAGATGGTGGCGGAGACAAAGGGCTGCAGAGGGCGGGGTCGGCTGGCGTGCTCTGGTGAAGCTCCTCTGAGCAGGGCTCTGTTCGGGCACAGAGCAGGCCTCCAGGGGTGGCATGGCCTCAGGCCTGCAGAGGGCCCCCACTTTCCTGGAGGAAACAGCCCTTCCCTGGCGCGTGCAGGCGGCCGGACGGTTGGGTGAAGGGAGACTAGAGGTGGCTGGAAGAAACCAGGGAGGTCTTCCTGGAAGAAGTGAGACTTTTTAAGGCCAGAATGTGAGTGAATAGCTGAAGGCCCTGTGCAGGGAGAGAGAAGGGGGCCGTGACTGGAGGGGTGGGGAGGTGCTGTGAGGTTTGCAGAAGCTGTGGTCACGGTGGAAGATGTCCTGCTGTGGAGCTGGAGAGGGACAGAGGGGAGGGGAGAATGAATGCAGCCCCAGGGCCCAGTAAAATGACCAGTAAGGATTTCCCGCAGGTTCTGGAGTGGGAAGGAAATGTGCAGAGAGAGCATTTGGGTGTTTGCCCATCTTCCCTGGGTTGAGAGTGCGGGTCCGGGTAGCCCCAGGGCTGGAGCCGCAGGGTCTGCCTGAGAGGTTTCTCTCCCCAGGGTCTCCCCTGAGGCGTGGTGGGCGTGGAGAGTTCAGGGCCAGGACAGTGCCTGCTCTGGGGCTGCTTTCGGCCCCCCGGGAAGGAGGGCGCTGGCCCAGACTCGGTGCTGACCCGCAGCTGGTGTCCCCCAGCTGACGCCTTCCCCACCTGGGCCCCTGTTTCCTCCTTTTCAAACTGAGAGGACTGACTGACCTCAGGGCCTCCCAGCCCTGTTTTTTGCGGGACGTGCTCAGGCCGGCAGGCTCTTCTGGGGACTGATGAACCTGAAACAGTATCAGGGCCGAATTGCACATAGAAAGAGCCCAGGCACATGGCACTAAGGGGCCGCCCTCCTGACCTGGAGCCTTGCCTCAGCCCCGGGCGGCAGCCCTGGTGCCCCGGCCTTTGTCCCGAGGCCCGCCTGCCAGCCCCACTCAGACCCCGGTACTGACTGACGTGGGGATTCCCAGGGCTTCCTCACCCCCGAAAAAACTGCGTTTGTGTGAATGTGTTCTTTGATCCCACAATCACCTTTTATGGGAGCAGGAAGGAGGTTTCTGTCCCCATTATATGGGTGAAGAGCCTGAGGCTTAGAAGATAAAGTGATTACCCAGATCCTGCAGACTCTGCTGGGACTCTGACCTGCCCCTCCCGACTCCTGGCCCAGCTGGGCTGGGCAGCCTCATCCACTTCTGCACAGATATCCCGTGCTCTGAAATCCATCCCTGTGCTGAATAATCCATTTGACACTCTGTGTGGGGCGCGCTCTGGAGCAAGCACTGTCTTGGACACTGCAGGTGTGGTGGTGAGCAGACCTGCCCTGCCTTCAGGGAGCCCCCACCCATTCGTGCCTGATTCTCTGCAATCCTCCTTCCTCCCCACCTCCACCCTCCCATTCCCGTGCCAAAACACACAGGATTCTCCTTCCCTAATTATTGTGGTATAAAAACAGCACACTATGGTATGGTAATTGTGCTAAGTTAGAAAATACAGGCCAGCAAAAATGAAATTAAAATGCTGTATCCTGCTACTGTAAAGACATGATGTCTGCATATATCCTCAGTGGTTTTCTGTTACCTGTGTGTGTTAACCAGCATGGCATTTCCCTGTGTCTGCTATTTTACAACCTGCTTTTCTCAGTTTATGACCCTCCAGGTCGGTACATTTCATCTGTAGGGCGTGCCCATGTTCAGACTTCCCTAGTTATACCCCAGGTGTTCTTTTCTGGCTGGTTTCACCCCAAACCAGGATCCAGTCCGAGACCATGCTTGGCGTCTGGTGGTTGTGTTCCTTTACCGTTGTTGTTGAGTCACTAAGATGTGTCTGGCTCTTTGTGACCCCGCGGACTGCAGCCACCAGGCTTCTCTGTGCCTGGGATTTCCCAGGTGGGAACACTGGAGTGGGTTCCATGTCCTTCTCCAGGCGAACTTCCTGACCCAGGGATCGAACCCACGTCTCTAGCTTAGCGGGTGGATTCTTTGCCTAGGAGGAAACCAAGCTGCAGGAAATGAGGTGCAGGAAGAGTCCGCTGGCCAGCGCACTGCTGGGCAGGTGCCCGCGCCGCGGTGCCGCCGGGAGAGGGGAACGAGGCGCGGGAAGAGTCCGCTGGCCAGCGCACTGCTGGGCAGGTGCCCGCGCCGCGGTGCAGCCGGGAGAGGGGGCCCTGCAGCCGGAGGAACCTGAGGGCGGCTGGAGCCGTTCCTGGTGACGGTGATGACAGAGAGCAGAGGCTGTGCTGGACAGGCCTGGCCCCCTGCCCCTCGCCCCGCAGCCCCTGTCCTTGGGAAATCCTGGGAGTTCCCCAGAAGCAGGTCGGCACTGCGGACCTGCCTTTCTTGTGGCGCCAGGCGGCGGCAGCCCTGACAGTGGACAGACGCCGGTGTTTGTGCTCCGAGGGGGAGGCGGGGGTCTCCAGATGAGTCCCCGGCATGGCCGAGCCCCCGCCAGATGGTGGCGGAGACAAAGGGCTGCAGAGGGCGGGGTCGGCTGGCGTGCTCTGGTGAAGCTCCTCTGAGCAGGGCTCTGTTCGGGCACAGAGCAGGCCTCCAGGGGTGGCATGGCCTCAGGCCTGCAGAGGGCCCCCACTTTCCTGGAGGAAACAGCCCTTCCCTGGCGCGTGCAGGCGGCCGGACGGTTGGGTGAAGGGAGACTAGAGGTGGCTGGAAGAAACCAGGGAGGTCTTCCTGGAAGAAGTGAGACTTTTTAAGGCCAGAATGTGAGTGAATAGCTGAAGGCCCTGTGCAGGGAGAGAGAAGGGGGCCGTGACTGGAGGGGTGGGGAGGTGCTGTGAGGTTTGCAGAAGCTGTGGTCATGGTGGAAGATGTCCTGCTGTGGAGCTGTAGAGGGACAGAGGGGAGGGGAGAATGAATGCAGCCCCAGGGCCCAGTAAAATGACCAGTAAGGATTTCCCGCAGGTTCTGGAGTGGGAAGGAAATGTGCAGAGAGAGCATTTGGGTGTTTGCCCATCTTCCCTGGGTTGAGAGTGCGGGTCCGGGTAGCCCCAGGGCTGGAGCCGCAGGGTCTGCCTGAGAGGTTTCTCTCCCCAGGGTCTCCCCTGAGGCGTGGTGGGCGTGGAGAGTTCAGGGCCAGGACAGTGCCTGCTCTGGGGCTGCTTTCGGCCCCCCAGGAAGGAGGGCGCTGGCCCAGACTCGGTGCTGACCCGCAGCTGGTGTCCCCCAGCTGACGCCTTCCCCACCTGGGCCCCTGTTTCCTCCTTTTCAAACTGAGAGGACTGACTGACCTCAGGGCCTCCCAGCCCTGTTTTTTGCGGGACGTGCTCAGGCCGGCAGGCTCTTCTGGGGACTGATGAACCTGAAACAGTATCAGGGCCGAATTGCACATAGAAAGAGCCCAGGCACATGGCACTAAGGGGCCGCCCTCCTGACCTGGAGCCTTGCCTCAGCCCCGGGCGGCAGCCCTGGTGCCCCGGCCTTTGTCCCGAGGCCCGCCTGCCAGCCCCACTCAGACCCCGGTACTGACTGACGTGGGGATTCCCAGGGCTTCCTCACCCCCGAAAAAACTGCGTTTGTGTGAATGTGTTCTTTGATCCCACAATCACCTTTTATGGGAGCAGGAAGGAGGTTTCTGTCCCCATTATATGGGTGAAGAGCCTGAGGCTTAGAAGATAAAGTGATTACCCAGATCCTGCAGACTCTGCTGGGACTCTGACCTGCCCCTCCCGACTCCTGGCCCAGCTGGGCTGGGCAGCCTCATCCACTTCTGCACAGATATCCCGTGCTCTGAAATCCATCCCTGTGCTGAATAATCCATTTGACACTCTGTGTGGGGCGCGCTCTGGAGCAAGCACTGTCTTGGACACTGCAGGTGTGGTGGTGAGCAGACCTGCCCTGCCTTCAGGGAGCCCCCACCCATTCGTGCCTGATTCTCTGCAATCCTCCTTCCTCCCCACCTCCACCCTCCCATTCCCATGCCAAAACACACAGGATTCTCCTTCCCTAATTATTGTGGTATAAAAACAGCACACTATGGTATGGTAATTGTGCTAAGTTAGAAAATACAGGCCAGCAAAAATGAAATTAAAATGCTGTATCCTGCTACTGTAAAGACATGATGTCTGCATATATCCTCAGTGGTTTTCTGTTACCTGTGTGTGTTAACCAGCATGGCATTTCCCTGTGTCTGCTATTTTACAACCTGCTTTTCTCAGTTTATGACCCTCCAGGTCGGTACATTTCATCTGTAGGGCGTGCCCATGTTCAGACTTCCCTAGTTATACCCCAGGTGTTCTTTTCTGGCTGGTTTCACCCCAAACCAGGATCCAGTCCGAGACCATGCTTGGCGTCTGGTGGTTGTGTTCCTTTACCGTTGTTGTTGAGTCACTAAGATGTGTCTGGCTCTTTGTGACCCCGCGGACTGCAGCCACCAGGCTTCTCTGTGCCTGGGATTTCCCAGGTGGGAACACTGGAGTGGGTTCCATGTCCTTCTCCAGGCGAACTTCCTGACCCAGGGATCGAACCCACGTCTCTAGCTTAGCGGGTGGATTCTTTGCCCCTGAGCCCGTTCCTTAGGTCTGTTTTCACCCTTCCCTCGAGGTTTAGCGGCATAGCCGGGGTGCCTGAGCTCCAGGACCTGAAGAGGACCGCAGAGCTGAGGTCCAGGCTGCGGAATGTGAGTGAGGCTGGGCTGATGGGCGGCCAGGAGCAGAGCTGAGAGCAGGGGTCTGGCCAGGCTCCCATCCGAGCCTCACTGAGGACCCCGCGGGGTCTGCCTTCGTGTCCCCCAGTTGGCTGAGGTCCTCTCCAGATGCTCCCACAATATCACGGAAACTCAGAA
This sequence comes from Oreotragus oreotragus, assembly GCA_006410675.1. NCBI lineage: Eukaryota > Metazoa > Chordata > Mammalia > Artiodactyla > Bovidae > Oreotragus > Oreotragus oreotragus. Next base: position 248,759 of record SJYX01020967.1, read on the forward strand.
GACCCTGAGCGACCTGAGCTCTGAGCTGGTGAAGAACCGGGATCAGGTACATGAGGACAGAAGGTCTGTGGGATTTTCTTCTTGGCGGGCTGGAGGTGGGGCAAGGGCGGAGGCCACAAAGGACCGGGTGGCCCTGTTAGGAGTCAGCCCGCCTCCCCTCTTCTCTTGGCGAGGATGCCGGGGTCTGCGGGGTGGGGCAGGGAACCCAAGGCCCTCTCATGGAACTGGCCAGAGGAGGCAAGGATCTGGGGTCCTGACCCAGCTGGGGGTTAGTGAATTACGTCTTAGAGGTGCAATCGGAGAAGGCAATGGCAACCCACTCCAGTACTCTTGCGCTCCTTTTATAGATGATGGGGCTTTGTCTGCCCCAAGACACAGCCAAGAAATAACAAAGGATAGAGCCCCAGGTCAGGTCTGCCTGCTTCCAGAGCCTGTGTGCTTGGCCTACACCATGAATTTACCCCCCTGAATCCCCAGTCTCCGTTCAGACAAACAGGAAAATCCCCACCACCGCTTCCCCAACAGCCTGTGTGTGGAGCCCCTGCCTGCCTCCTGGGCTTTGACCAGGGCGTGGCCCGCTCCTCTAGCCTCCACAGCCACTGCACAGATCCACACGCCCAGGTCCCCAGTTCTGAATTCAGAAAGCTCTGAACACCAAGGAGCTGATTCTTCACTGTCTTAGCTGCAGAACCTGCCCTAAACTGACATGAGGCTTTGCCTGGTCTTTCTTTATCCCACTTAAGTGACTGTTCTTATGGTCCTGAAGGTTGAAGGTGTGTGATGACAGGGTGCTGCCCTAGACCCCCTAGGGAGGGTCCACGATATAGTGTATGCGTGCTGACCCACCTTTCTCAAATCAGAGGGTGGTTCTGAATTTGAAACACTTATGGCTCCAGCCTTTTGGATAAAGACTGGACCTAGGATCTTGTCCACTCCAGATGCCAGGTTGGGGAGGGTCCTGGGGTCCACCGGGACCTGGGAACAAGCGTGGGCTCTCCAGAAATAGCAGAGACGGGGTCCTGGGGGGAGCTTCAGGGAGGAAGCCAAACAGGCCGGGGGCTGGGGAAGAACTGCTCTCACACACCCCAACATCTCAAACAGGGTGTATCCTGAAAAAGAAAAGGAAGAAACAGTAATGACTTTAGAGCCCAGGCTGAGGGGTAGAGAGGCCATCTGCTGAACTCCCCGTCTACAGGCAGGACCAAGGACCTGGATTCATCCTCGTTTCAAACAAGGGCTGTTGCTTTATTTAAGTTCCTTCTCCTTGAACAGAAAACACGACTTTTGCTCTTGCCAGGGGAGAGAAGTTCCTGCTGGGCTCCGGCACGCAGATGCCACCACCTCTCCTGTTCCGAGGCCCAGGGCTCCTTCCCAGAACCTCTTCTCAAGCCCTGTTGGGCGGCAAAGGCCATCTTCCTGCCACGCATCCTGCCTGGCTTCTTCCGTGTGTGTGTCTGTGTGTGTGTGTGTGTGCGAGAGAGAGGGGGAGAATAAACACAGGAATGAGAAATGTCTAGCTAAGCAGAAGATGCCTCAAACAAACAGAAGAGTCACCCCACTCCCAGACTGGGCCCCAGAACTGTGGCCCCCCAAAACGAGGCTCCTTCTGCAGGGAGACAGCCCCCTTCTCCCAAAGCTGTCTCCTGCCTCCCTCACCCTTGACCTGTGTGGTTCGATTCTTCTATCTCCTGCCCACAGCATCCAGCAGATTTTGGGAACAAGCGTGGGCTCTCCAGAAATAGCAGAGACGGGGTCCTGGGGGGAGCTTCAGGGAGGAAGCCAAACAGGCCAGGGGCTGGGGAAGAACTGCTCTCACACACCCCAACATCTCAAACAGGGTGTATCCTGAAAAAGAAAAGGAAGAAACAGTAATGACTTTAGAGCCCAGGCTGAGGGGTAGAGAGGCCATCTGCTGAACTCCCCGTCTACAGGCAGGACCAAGGACCTGGATTCATCCTCGTTTCAAACAAGGGCTGTTGCTTTATTTAAGTTCCTTCTCCTTGCACAGAAAACACGACTTTTGCTCTTGCCAGGGGAGAGAAGTTCCTGCTGGGCTCCGGCACGCAGATGCCACCACCTCTCCTGTTCCGAGGCCCAGGGCTCCTTCCCAGAACCTCTTCTCAAGCCCTGTTGGGCGGCAAAGGCCATCTTCCTGCCACGCATCCTGCCTGGCTTCTTCCGTGTGTGTGTCTGTGTGTGTGTGTGTGTGCGAGAGAGAGGGGGAGAATAAACACAGGAATGAGAAATGTCTAGCTAAGCAGAAGATGCCTCAAACAAACAGAAGAGTCACCCCACTCCCAGACTGGGCCCCAGAACTGTGGCCCCCCAAAACGAGGCTCCTTCTGCAGGGAGACAGCCCCCTTCTCCCAAAGCTGTCCCCTGCCTCCCTCACCCTTGACCTGTGTGGTTCGATTCTTCTATCTCCTGCCCACAGCATCCAGCAGATTCAGTGCTGTTTGGACAAGATGTACCTTACCTACAAACAGTTCAAGAAATCCAGAGTGAGGCCAGGTGAGCCACAGGGAGAGCAAACCCCTCCTCTCCCCTCCCTCCTTCCCTCCAGTTAGCTGGCTGTTCCTAATACCGCAGCAGCATCGGGTGGTGCAGCTGGCCTGGGGTACGGGGGGTGGGGAGGGGTGGGGGGCTCCCTGCAGACCACTGGCCTGAGCCTTTCCTGCACCCATTGTCACCTGGGGGCTCCGCTGAGACCTGGGTGCTGTAGGAGAGGCGGCCGGACCGAGACCCCGCCTCTTCACAGAGCACTTTACGATTTAAGAAGTGCTTCCCTGTCTGTGTGCCTCTGGCTCACTAAGGCCGTCAAGCTTTCCAGAAAGGGGAGGATGGGGAGAAATACCAGTTAGCGTCACTGGTGCAGGAGGGGGAGCCTGGGGAGGCCCCAGCTGACTCGTGGGGTTAGGGAGGTAACACACTCCAGGAACTGACCCTCTTGCCCACGTGCCCCTAGCATTTTCTCATGTGCAGGAAATCAACATTTGAGGGCTTGGGCTTGATTGCAAAGCTCTCTTCCACCCCTAAGATTATCTAAAAAGTACTGTCCCATAGAAATATAATGCCAGGCACATTTGTAATTTTAAGTTCGCTAGTAGCCAAAACATAAAAAGTAGAAACAGGTGAAATTTACTTTAATAACGTATTTTATTTCACCCAATATATTCAAATTGTCATTTCAGCATGTAATCAACGGAAACAATTATTAAAGAGATATTTTACAGTCTTATTCTGTGCTAAGTCTTCGGAGTCCCATGTGTATTTTACACTTACTGGGCACCTCTATTCGGAAGCTAATTTCTTTAACAGAATTACATGTACTTTTACCAAAACAATAAAGCTGTATTTGATAGGGAAAAAGCGTTGCACACTGCTTTAGTTTGTAAATTTAATCAAATTCGTTAAGTTAAAACAAAACTTGAGGTTCCCCATCATATTAGCTGCACTGGCCACACTTCAAGTTCAAAGCAGCCACACGGCCGCCGTGTTGGACATGCAGTTTCTGAAAGATGATGATCTCTCCTTGGGAGCCTCAGTCCTTCCTCTTGGTCTCACCTTGGAGGGAGCACAGCTCAGGAGATGGGAAGACCAAGACTGCCTTGTTCCCTGAGGCCAGGGGGCCGTGGGCTCAAGAAGCCTGGCCTGATACCCTGGCCTGATACCCAGCTGACCACCTTTGCTGTGACGTTAGGAGCCCTCCAGAGTGTCTCTGCCTCCAGCACTGGAATCCCGTCATCCTGTGACCGCTACACTCTGAGCACCTCCCGTGTGCTGGGCACTGTTCTATGGACAGCGTGTATATTTTTTAAAACTGTGATGCTCATAAAAATCGTAAGACACTGTTCACCTCCCCATTTTATAGATAAGGAAACTGAGACCCAGGAAAGTTAAGTAGCCCGAGCAACCTGGGTCCAGCTGCCTTGAGCCACCCCATTTTACAGCTTCAAAAAGAATTTCACTTGTATCAGTCTGTAAGAGTCCTTTATTCAAGTGTGTAAAGAGCCAGGACAAATGACACTTCACTGCCAACACCTGGGGAAAGATGGCATTGTGGAAAATGCCCCGTCATTTCCAGGGCACTTTCTCACTTTCCCTTCACTCCCATCCTGTGTGTTACAAGTGACGATAAGGCAAAAATCAACTGCCTACAGCGCCCTGCTATGGTAACAGGAGGGAGGCAGACCCGGGCCTCGTCCCAGGTCGCCTGGACCTCACAGTCAGCTGAGCGCAGGGCCCAGGACAAAGAGGCCAGGGAGGGAGGCGATTCCCCCATCAGGGACTCCCAGCGGCAGGAACCGCCTTACCACGTTCTGTTTCTGCCGCTAACCAGAGGTCATTCCCCTGGAGTCCAGAAGAGGGCAGCACCTCCTCAGTGCAGAGAGCATTAGGCTGCAGCCAAGGCAGTGAGCAGCTCAGCCCTGCTGGCAACGGTGCTGGGCTGAGAAGGGAAGGTCAAAGGTGGTGGCCTGGCCTAGGCGACCCTTGCTGCAGAGCCCGGCTGTCTGCAGCCTGAATATTCAGGGATGGAGTCCATCAGCTGTTAGCATCTGCCTTGCTGGGAGGAGGCCTGGATGAGGCTTCAGGACTGACTACACATCCTTCAAGGCCCGTCTCATCCGCCGGTGCCCACCTGGAGCGGTCCCTGGGCACCCGTCCCACCACCGCTGATGCGTGGGCTTGCCTGGCCCGCGTGGGCCTCTGCCTGCTCATAATACAGCGTCTTGGGTGCTAGTCTCCCACAGCCTGTCCTGGCTCTGCGGGGCTGGGAGCATCGGGCAGGGCCCAGGCTGCAGCCTTCACCCTTGCAGCTCGCCCGGCCCTCGCGCCGTTCTGCTCTGCTGACCGATCACATGCGTGACCTCGGCCCTGTCTGTCTCCTTCAGGGCTGGGCTACAACGAGGAGCAGATTCACAAGCTGGATAAGTGAGTGGCCTGTGCCCCAGCAGGCGGGTGAGCTGGAGGGTGGGTGTCGCCAGCGGACAGAGAGTCTCTGTGCCAGACACGAGGCGGTAAAGGGCCCCGGCCCCAGGCCCTAGCCCCCAGCTGGGCAGGAGGAAAGCTAGGGGGCACTAACTCTGGGGCCGGGGCGGGTGGCGCGTTTCTCAGCAGCAGTCTTGATGGGACTGGATTGACTCCTGGCATGAACACGATTGTGTGAGGGCTTTCCTCCCCTGTTGCCTTCGCTGATTAGCCATGTACCGCTTTCTGCTCTGGCCTCTTTCTGCTCTAGCCCAGGCTCTCCTTTGGATGTCCCTCTGTTTCTCTGTATCCTGGACACTCTCTTCTTCCAGAAAGCTTCCCTGACTTCATACTTATTTGAGGACTCACTCTGCCAGTTACGTGCCCGCACCCCTGACCACACACACACCCGACCATCTCTCCTTCCCTCTGGGGGCTGAACTCGAGCGTGTGTGTTTCCCGAGACCCCTGATCCTTCTCGCACATCCCCCTGCTGGGGTGTGCTGTGTGCTGGCCCCTCTGACCATCGCCATGCACGTGAGCGAGCACCGTCGTCTCCTTTGGGGAGGTGGCCCTGCTCTAGACCGAGGGGACGGACACCTGGGCGCCGGAGGCGCCGGGAGTCTAGGCTTGCGCCCCCGTGGCTCTGGCTGCTCATCTCTGTGCCTCGGTTTCTGTCTTTTCAGGGTGAATTTTAGTCATTTAGCCAAAAGGCTCCTGCAGGTGTTCCAGGAGGAATGTGTGCAGAAGTACCAGGCATCCCTGGTCACACACGGCAAGCGAATGAGGTAACACTGGCCCTCCCTTCTGAACTCGGCTCCCAGGGCCCTCCAGGCCTGGCCCTTCCCGGCCTCAGACAGCCCTGGGCTTTGCAGAGCCCCAGCTGAGAGGGAGGTGGTACTAGAGGAACAAAAGCAACAACAAAGAAAGGTGGTTCTGTGGCCCTGGGTGGACCAGGCAGTCTGCTGGGCGATCTCTGTTAACTCATTTAATCTCACGAGTCTGCCCTCTGCAGTGGATGCTACCACCCCATTTCACAGATGAGGAAACAGACTCACAGAACAGCTGCTTCCTTAATACCACACCACTAGTAAATAGCAGACCAGGACTAGCATATGGGTATGACCGCGTCTAAAATCTAGATTCTCTCCATCATCCCAGGTGGTTGTGTTCAGAAGCCCCCTCTCTGGGGACTGAGATGAGGACACGTGGCCTGGGAAGCAGGGGCAGGCGGGCCCCCGTGTGGAGCCCCCTCCAGGCTGTCCCTTGTGGGAGTGCTTGGTTTCTGCCCCTCAGATGAGCCCCTCCCTGAGCCGAGAGGGCCGCTTCCCAGGAGCAGCGGTTCTGAGGATGGAGAGGAGACTCACCTTAGAAGACAGCTTCTGCGTCCCCCGCCAGAGGCCACCCCCCATTCTGACCTAATGGTCTGGAGTTGGGCTTGCCCGGCGGCATTTGAATGCTGCTCAGTGATTCTGACGCGTCACAGGGCTGAGAGTTGAGCAGTAGCTGAAGCCTCCGGGAGCTGGCGTCCTTTTGATGTTGTGGGGCAGTGTCCTTGCTCACTCCCTCTGCTTAGAGAGAGAAGAGAATTCTTAAGAGTCTTTTTAAAATTAATTTATTTAAATTGGAGGCTAATTACAGTATTGTGGTGGTTTTTGCCATACATTGACATGACTCAGCCACGGGTGTACACGTGTCCCCTCTCCTGAACCCCCCTCCCACCTCCCTCCCCATCCCATCCCTCTGGGTCATCCCAATGCACAGGCCCTGAGCGCCCTGTCTCGTGCATCGACCTGGACTGGCGATCTGTCTCACATATGATAACATACATTGCTCTGGAAATGGGGGCATCAGCAGGCCCCAGTCTGAGCTCCCCAGAGCGGGCGTCTGACCTCTCTGGAGCCTGACCCAGGCCCTCGCTTGCTAAGCTCGCTGGCTTGTGCGCCCCGGCCTGGGAGGGGTGTGCAGCCCCCACGGCGCTGGTCCTGCCAGGACCCTCGTCAGCACCCTTACCTGGGGCAGGTGTGGGCTGAGGGCTCCTGGAAGGGCAGGGGCAGGGCGGGCGGCCAGCGCCCCAGCCTCTGCGCGGGAAGCCTCTCCGTGCCTGTGCTGGCCGGCGACGGGCCGCCCTGATGCCTCTCTGCCCTCTCCAGGCTGCTGCACGAGACCAGGAGCCACCTGCGCCTGGTGGGCTGCTCCGTGGCCGCCTGCAACACAGAGGCCCAGGGAGCCCAGGAGGGCCTCAGCAAGGTGGGCCACACTGGGGCCCTAGCCATGCCACGCGGGGCTGAGCCAGTCGGACGCCTGGGAGGCATCTGGGCCATTCCCCTGCCCCAGGGCAGAGCCGTCCTTAGCCACGTCCGAGCACTCTGGTGTGGCATGGAGGGTCTCTGACCCACTAGGATAGAAGGCAGTGCCCAGTGTTCTCAGAACAAGCGTGCCTGCTAACAGGGCAGAGGCTCCCAAATCTTGGGACATCTTCTGGGCCCCGTGCAACCTGGGAGGCTCCCCGAGGGAGGTGACCTGAACACTCCATGGCCTTCTGCTCTGTTCTGCTCAAAAAGACCAACCCAGGCAATTCTGAGAGGCCATTTGCTTTGCCAGCAGGGAGAGAGAGGGGCTGTTCTTCAAGGAGTTAGGCCCACACAGCTCCTCCTCTCCCCAGCACTGGACACATTCAGAGACGGTGCTGGGCCGCCCCCACCCCTTCTCTGCAGCTTCTGACTCAACTGTGTCCTGACAGGTACAGGTCAGACACAGAGGGGAGCCTGACAGTCTGCACCCCACGCTCCCAGGATAAGAAGGGGGAGCTTGTGGGAAATTCCTGACACTCCAGGGATGTGGGCTGGGGGTAATTTTGTTATGCATTTCTTGTGCCTCCCCGCACCTCCACTGCACCCAGCACCTGAACTGACTTATCCCTTCTGACTAAAGCGTGGCTCTTTCAGATCCTTGACCGACTATCTCACCAGCTCCTGCAAGAGAGAACACAGGGGGCTCAGGCCTCCCCACCCCCGACAGCTCCTTATCCCAGCTCTGCGCTGAAGGACCTAGTTCTCCAGTAAGTGCCAAAGAGGGGGCGTGTGCGTGTGAGCGTGTGTGTGTGTGTGTGTGTTAGGGGCTTTGCCCCTGGCCAGGCCCGGGGGCGGGAATGAGGCTCCGCGGGGCTGTGGGGGCGGGGGCGGCTGCCAGGAAAGGTCTAGGCGGAGGCCTGGCTTGGCCCTTAGCCACCACTGCCTCTTGCTTGGCCTTGAACAGCATGCGAGAGCTCTATGGGGAGATGCAGGTGCTGGCGTCTGACCTCCAGGATAACAACCGCATCATCGAAGGGTGAGGAGTCCCCGCTGTGCAGGGGGTAGGGAGGCCGGGTCCTCAAGCAGTCCTTGCCCCAGGGGCACAGGCCCCACGCCTGCCCAGGCAGGTGTGATGACAGGGGTCCACAGTCCAGGGCTTTGACCTTGCCCCCAGGTTAGTTGGTGTGCTGACCAGGTGGAGGCTTTCACTGTGGTCTGGAGGATGTGGGTGGGCCTCAGGGCGGTGAGGGATGAAGGCTGGGAGGTATGTGGATTTGTGGCCATGTCCAGCTCTGCGTGAACGTGGCCTCTGCCTGACGCCCAGACCAGCTCCTTTAACCGTATGACCATCCTCAGAGTGGCAGTGACCCAGGAAACGCAGAGCAAAGCTGGGAGAACTGGCCCGGCCTGCAGGCCCCACGTTAGAGGCTCTGCATCATCGTCCGACGGGAGTCCACTCCTGGGCTGCGGGAGGGTGGAAGGCAGGGGGATACTGGCAGATGCAGCATGGCTCAGCCTTTGGATGTCGTGTAAGATTCACAAAAGAAAGCTGGAGGGTGACAGAGTGACTGGCTTCTCATGTTACCAAGTAAGTACCGTTGGAAGGGAAAAAAAGCCCTTCCACAGAAGTCTCACTTTCGAAGGTGCATTTGAACACCAAAGAGAAGGAAGGACACAATCTCAGAGGCAGGGGTGATCCCGTTTACACATGTACACACTCACACGTGCATGCACGCACCTCCCACGTCTTCCCCATCATCCTTACGTCTGTCGCTTCCCTGTCTGGGAACCAAAGAGTCTGCAGAGATTCCTACCAAGTGTGACCCTGCCTGCTCCTCACCACGGTGTGACCCCGGGAAGTTTTCTTTGGCTCTGAGCTCGACCACGTGCACAGAGATCCTACCTCCTGGTGCTAATGAAGGGATTAAACAGGATGAGAGACGCACTCTGCTGGGAGGGAAGGGTACACAGAGCTGGGATTCACTAAACGGTAGGTGTTCCCTGAGATCACCAGAAGGTAGGGAAGCTGGGAGCAGAGCTCACGGCTGCTCCTAGAGTTTCAGAGGGTCCTTGGGCTGAGGAGGCATCCCATGTCGCATTCCAGCAAGAGGAGAACCCATCCTCCTAAATACCCACAGGGAGAAGATTTGACAGCTTCTTAGAAAGATTTTCCGAAAGAGCCCTTAGGGGGCAGGAAGTTCTAATTTTAGTGCTGACATAAATTTTTCTTGCTGCGATATGTAGTCTATTTACAGAGAGCTCACATTTGTATTTTAGTGGATTTTTACTTCCTGATTCAGAGCTGTAACCAAAGAGCCTAAAGAAACTGTCTGAATTCCGTTTCCCCTCCTGTTAACCCGTGGCCGCATTGAAGTCCCCAGGGGAGCTTTTAAAAAGAACAGATGCCTGGGTCTTGGCCTCAGAGGCTCTGACTGCTGCTTGGAGTTGGGGATTTTCATAAGCTTTCCCGATGATTCTAAGGTGTAGCCTGGGATGAGAATAGAGTTCTTGTCAGGAGACACAGGCGCTCCGGTAGGAGAGCGGAGGGCCTGACCGGCCCGCTGCCCCGAAAGCTGATGGTGTGGGGCCCCGGGCGGGGTTCCGGCTTCTCCGCCTGGGCAGGAGACACTAACTGCGGCCTTTCTTTACAGGCTAAGCAGGGTCCCACTGGCTCCTGACATGTGAGCCTGGGGATGTGCCCGCGGCATCCTGAAGCATTACGGTCGTTCAAGCACTGCCCGCACCGGGGACCCAACAGGACGGTGCCGAGTCCACTTCACCAGCCTACCTCCCTCCTGGCTGACAGCCGGGAGTCGCCAGCATTACCCTCCGCTGCCTTTCTGGGGGTGCAGCGCAGCAGGCCCGGGAGCACCGGCCAGATCCCGGGCTGGCCTGCGCCCCTGCACGAGCTGGGGGCCAGCCCCTCTGTCTTCCTCGCTGTGCAGGGGACCTGCCGGCCCGTGGGGGCCAAGGCTCCCGGATGCCCTCCCTCCCCACCGCCCCAGTGTGCAAGGCTTCACTCCTCAGGGAACAGAAGAGGGGGCCTCCTGGGGGCTCCCGGGGCAGACGACTCCATCCCCGTCTTCCTCTTCCGGTGTTTCATGTTGAACAAACAGACCTCTCCCGTCTCCCATGGCTGCTGAGGGTCACCCGTCGAGGTCTCAGGCGTGACCGCCTGATTCCCGTTCCCTCCAGTTAGACCGAGCCTAAAGCTGAGGAATGGGTCTGGGGCACCACCAGATTTGGGGGTTCGCAGCCAGGGGCGTCAACAGTAGCTGTGCCAGTTAGCACAGGCCCGTGAGGCTGGAGGCCTGAGGAAGTCAAGGCCTGCAGCTTTCAGAAATGAAATAAACAGGACCCTTTGCTGGGTGGCTGTCCCTGGGCTGTTTCGGGAGGCAAGGAGGGCTCCAGGCTGGGTATGCTCGGGGATCAGGGAGGGCTCTAGGCTGCGTGTGCCTGGGGGTCTGTGAGAAGGACCAGGAGATGGAGGCAGGACAGCTCACTGCCTTTCCCTGAATGGGAACCTGGTTTCAGGGAGGTGCCCGGGAGGCTGGCCTTCGTGTCTCTGTTCCGGCTCCCTGTCACTTGAGGAGCTGTGTAAGGGCCTCAAACTGGCAGGGAGGGTCTGTTTGGTTTTTTTAACCTCCAAACCTCCATCCAAGTGCCTATTCTTTTCCACGCACCCCCTACCACTGTTCGGCTGGCCCTAAATATTGGTTGAGAGCAGTCCTATGGGCCGTTTTGCACATCCCCTCTTTTTGCCCAGAAGCTGGATGGTGCCAGGGTGTGGCATTCAGACTTGTGCATGTCTAGTCTTTCCCTTGCAGGGTACCTCCCTTTCCCTTCACCAGAGCCGACTACCACGCTGGCCTAGGGGTGGGGAAGGGTGTGCAATAAAGTGGCTCCAGCAGGGGCGGGAAAGAGTGAGGAGCCCTAGTTGGCGCATTGAAGCAGGAAAACCCGGGAATCCTTCCTGCCTATCTTTTGGGAGCTTCTGCATCCTCGCGGCTGTTCCGCCTGACAGCCCCCCAGGGCGGCACTGAGGAAAGCTGGGTCCTGGAGTCCGACGTTGTCTGGGCTGGTCCTCCATGGGAAGACCAGCGCCCTGTAAAGACCTGGGGAGGGCTGCTGGGTGTGCTTGCCTCAGGCTTCCTGGGTGCCATCTGGGCCTCGGGCCCTGGGTCACTCAGGCCGGGCGGGCTCAGGTCCTGGGTTCCCAGGAGCCAGCCGTTACTCCGACAGCCCTGGGCACCGGGCCCCCTCTGGTCCGCCCCGCCCACGGGAAGTGCAGGCCAACACTCCTGGCTTCTCAGCGGCCCTGCCGGTACGCCCCACGGCAGATTTTCCTTCTAAGACCCTGTATGCTGGGTGGAGCCATGGGACCCCCGAAAGCCAAGTGTGGATGTGGGGGAATGATACCGTCCAGGCTCTATGAGCTCATGAGCAAAGGCCAGCAGAGAACCCGCAGGAGCTTCAGCGTGATTCTGTGCTGCAGCGCCCCCGACATGGGTGCCCGCAGCCAGCAGGGTCTCTGCTGCCCTCTCCGCAGGGAGCACAGAACTGGACCCAGGCCCACGACCTTGTCCAGTTCCTCCAGAACCTGGTAAGACCACCCCCACCAGGTGTCTGACGACCTCTTCTCTCTGGTGATTCCTAAATGACACTTCAAGTGTAGTGCCCGTTCAGCTGCTGAGACGTCAGCTGGGCACCTGCTGGGTGCCAGGCCCTGGGAGGGGAGCCAGAGCCGCCCTTGGGGAGCTCACCCTGATGGGGAAGGGCCCTTCAGCACAGGAGCGGGCAGAGACAGGAAGGCACAGCTCGGGGAGCGGCCCGCGTCACCACCGCCAGAGGGCCGGGGTCAGGGAAGGACTCGGGGAGCGGGCGGCTCCAGAGTGGGGTCTTGGCAGGTGATCAGGGTTGCCCGGCAGAGAAGGCATGGGAGGCATCCCTGGCAGGGGGACCGACACCCGCCTCGGCGAGGGAGGAATGACAGGTATGTGTGTTGCTGCAGAGCACGGTGAAGCAGGAAGTGGGCGTTGAGCACCGGGCGGAGCCAGACCCAGAAGCTGCCTCTCGGCCACTCGAAGGAATGAAGGAACGCGGGCTTCACCTTGGGGAGCCGTGGAAACAGGTGTTTTTTTAGGTCAAGCCCAACTGGTGTTTTAAAGACATTTGTGCCTGTGTGCAGCGTGGACTGAAACTCCATGCCTACGGTCCTCGTTTGTAAGATGGAGACAGTATCTTTCAAAGCTGTGGGTAGGAACAGATTCTGTGTTTCCGCAAGGGGTCTGAAACACTTCTGGGGTCGCTGCACACCCTCCCAGCCCCGCCTCCCGTCGCTGAGGCCACCACACAGGCTAGGTGGGAAAACTGGAGCCCTTGTCTCCTATTGGCCCATCGGTGGCTCAGGTCCGTCATAAACCTTGGGGAAGAGGCCCTGCAACATTCAGATCAATGGTGAACATGCCGTTAAGACAGGCCGCTCGGTTCAAGGGGCACCTGGAGGGAAGCAGCGGAGATGGGCCAGGGCCCTGGTGCCTCCTTCTGAGCCCTGGGGCCTCGGGCGATAGTTTTTGTGACTCTCAGAATCTGTGTAGTTTCCTCTGTACAGACAGGCATTCTGGTTCAAAACTCAGATTCTGGGACCCTCCCCACCTCCTGATTCCCATCTGTAAGGATGTGACCTTGGAGCCTGCCTTGTGGACATTCCCGTGTGATTCTCCCACAAGCTCTAAAGTTCAAGGACACTGAGGCAGTTTGCAGCCTCCAGTAGAGGCTGTATGGACGCCGGGTGTGGGCCCGTGGGCAGCGGTGGACACCAGACCAGGCGCCAGCCCACAACCTGCTGGCTGAGGCTAAGGAGGCTGGTCTCAGGGACAGCGGCTGGCCTCCCTCCTCCTGGGCCAGCACGCACTCTTTGAGGCTGCCTCCCTGCGGCAGTGACAGCCCCAGAGGACTCCCACAGCCAGTCATCCCGGGCTCACTCCCACACTGCTTCAGTGATCTTGCAAAGCATGGGCTTCCTGGCTGCTTTTTGCTTCATCTCACACACGCACATGCAAAAAAACCTCTGTCATCCAGCAACCCCAATGGGAGGTGGTCAGGAATGAGCCAGCGTGACCTGAAGTAGCTTCAGTGTATTCTTGGAAGCTCAGAATCACTGCGGGCACTTGACGCAGTCCCGTCCTTTCCCTGGAGACTTCGTGAGGCCGAGAGAGAAGAGTGGGCGTGAGGGAAGGAGGGAAGGATGGGGAGGAAGGAGAGGTAGAGGGGTGGGAAGGGAGACACAGAGGGGAGAGGGGGCAGAAATGAGAGGAGCCGGTGGAGGCCCAGAGGAGGGACAGGCGTGTGTGTGTGCGCGTGCACACACGCACAGGCCCCTCTGCCCCTCCGCCTGCCCTGGCCACCCCTGCCGGCCACGGCGACGGCTTAGTCCTGGAACGTCCATGGCTGTGTCTCGGCGCCCCGCTCTGGCTGAGGGTAACAGCTGCTGACAAACGGGCCTGGAATATCTGAGTTTTTCCAACATGAGAGAAGAAACCAGCCTTGTCGTGAGCCTGGCGGAGCTGGGGCGGCTGCCAGGAAAGGTCTAGGCGGAGGCCTGGCTTGGCCCTTAGCCACCACTGCCTCTTGCTTGGCCTTGAACAGCATGCGAGAGCTCTATGGGGAGATGCAGGTGCTGGCGTCTGACCTCCAGGATAACAACCGCATCATCGAAGGGTGAGGAGTCCCCGCTGTGCAGGGGGTAGGGAGGCCGGGTCCTCAAGCAGTCCTTGCCCCAGGGGCACAGGCCCCACGCCTGCCCAGGCAGGTGTGATGACAGGGGTCCACAGTCCAGGGCTTTGACCTTGCCCCCAGGTTAGTTGGTGTGCTGACCAGGTGGAGGCTTTCACTGTGGTCTGGAGGATGTGGGTGGGCCTCAGGGCGGTGAGGGATGAAGGCTGGGAGGTATGTGGATTTGTGGCCATGTCCAGCTCTGCGTGAACGTGGCCTCTGCCTGACGCCCAGACCAGCTCCTTTAACCGTATGACCATCCTCAGAGTGGCAGTGACCCAGGAAACGCAGAGCAAAGCTGGGAGAACTGGCCCGGCCTGCAGGCCCCACGTTAGAGGCTCTGCATCATCGTCCGACGGGAGTCCACTCCTGGGCTGCGGGAGGGTGGAAGGCAGGGGGATACTGGCAGATGCAGCATGGCTCAGCCTTTGGATGTCGTGTAAGATTCACAAAAGAAAGCTGGAGGGTGACAGAGTGACTGGCTTCTCATGTTACCAAGTAAGTACCGTTGGAAGGGAAAAAAAGCCCTTCCACAGAAGTCTCACTTTCGAAGGTGCATTTGAACACCAAAGAGAAGGAAGGACACAATCTCAGAGGCAGGGGTGATCCCGTTTACACATGTACACACTCACACGTGCATGCACGCACCTCCCACGTCTTCCCCATCATCCTTACGTCTGTCGCTTCCCTGTCTGGGAACCAAAGAGTCTGCAGAGATTCCTACCAAGTGTGACCCTGCCTGCTCCTCACCACGGTGTGACCCCGGGAAGTTTTCTTTGGCTCTGAGCTCGACCACGTGCACAGAGATCCTACCTCCTGGTGCTAATGAAGGGATTAAACAGGATGAGAGACGCACTCTGCTGGGAGGGAAGGGTACACAGAGCTGGGATTCACTAAACGGTAGGTGTTCCCTGAGATCACCAGAAGGTAGGGAAGCTGGGAGCAGAGCTCACGGCTGCTCCTAGAGTTTCAGAGGGTCCTTGGGCTGAGGAGGCATCCCATGTCGCATTCCAGCAAGAGGAGAACCCATCCTCCTAAATACCCACAGGGAGAAGATTTGACAGCTTCTTAGAAAGATTTTCCGAAAGAGCCCTTAGGGGGCAGGAAGTTCTAATTTTAGTGCTGACATAAATTTTTCTTGCTGCGATATGTAGTCTATTTACAGAGAGCTCACATTTGTATTTTAGTGGATTTTTACTTCCTGATTCAGAGCTGTAACCAAAGAGCCTAAAGAAACTGTCTGAATTCCGTTTCCCCTCCTGTTAACCCGTGGCCGCATTGAAGTCCCCAGGGGAGCTTTTAAAAAGAACAGATGCCTGGGTCTTGGCCTCAGAGGCTCTGACTGCTGCTTGGAGTTGGGGATTTTCATAAGCTTTCCCGATGATTCTAAGGTGTAGCCTGGGATGAGAATAGAGTTCTTGTCAGGAGACACAGGCGCTCCGGTAGGAGAGCGGAGGGCCTGACCGGCCCGCTGCCCCGAAAGCTGATGGTGTGGGGCCCCGGGCGGGGTTCCGGCTTCTCCGCCTGGGCAGGAGACACTAACTGCGGCCTTTCTTTACAGGCTAAGCAGGGTCCCACTGGCTCCTGACATGTGAGCCTGGGGATGTGCCCGCGGCATCCTGAAGCATTACGGTCGTTCAAGCACTGCCCGCATCGGGGACCCAACAGGACGGTGCCGAGTCCACTTCACCAGCCTACCTCCCTCCTGGCTGACAGCCGGGAGTCGCCAGCATTACCCTCCGCTGCCTTTCTGGGGGTGCAGCGCAGCAGGCCCGGGAGCACCGGCCAGATCCCGGGCTGGCCTGCGCCCCTGCACGAGCTGGGGGCCAGCCCCTCTGTCTTCCTCGCTGTGCAGGGGACCTGCCGGCCCGTGGGGGCCAAGGCTCCCGGATGCCCTCCCTCCCCACCGCCCCAGTGTGCAAGGCTTCACTCCTCAGGGAACAGAAGAGGGGCCCTCCTGGGGGCTCCCGGGGCAGACGACTCCATCCCCGTCTTCCTCTTCCGGTGTTTCATGTTGAACAAACAGACCTCTCCCGTCTCCCATGGCTGCTGAGGGTCACCCGTCGAGGTCTCAGGCGTGACCGCCTGATTCCCGTTCCCTCCAGTTAGACCGAGCCTAAAGCTGAGGAATGGGTCTGGGGCACCACCAGATTTGGGGGTTCGCAGCCAGGGGCGTCAACAGTAGCTGTGCCAGTTAGCACAGGCCCGTGAGGCTGGAGGCCTGAGGAAGTCAAGGCCTGCAGCTTTCAGAAATGAAATAAACAGGACCCTTTGCTGGGTGGCTGTCCCTGGGCTGTTTCGGGAGGCAAGGAAGGCTCCAGGCTGGGTATGCTCGGGGATCAGGGAGGGCTCTAGGCTGCGTGTGCCTGGGGGTCTGTGAGAAGGACCAGGAGATGGAGGCAGGACAGCTCACTGCCTTTCCCTGAATGGGAACCTGGTTTCAGGGAGGTGCCCGGGAGGCTGGCCTTCGTGTCTCTGTTCCGGCTCCCTGTCACTTGAGGAGCTGTGTAAGGGCCTCAAACTGGCAGGGAGGGTCTGTTTGGTTTTTTTAACCTCCAAACCTCCATCCAAGTGCCTATTCTTTTCCACGCACCCCCTACCACTGTTCGGCTGGCCCTAAATATTGGTTGAGAGCAGTCCTATGGGCCGTTTTGCACATCCCCTCTTTTTGCCCAGAAGCTGGATGGTGCCAGGGTGTGGCATTCAGACTTGTGCATGTCTAGTCTTTCCCTTGCAGGGTACCTCCCTTTCCCTTCACCAGAGCCGACTACCACGCTGGCCTAGGGGTGGGGAAGGGTGTGCAATAAAGTGGCTCCAGCAGGGGCGGGAAAGAGTGAGGAGCCCTAGTTGGCGCATTGAAGCAGGAAAACCCGGGAATCCTTCCTGCCTGTCTTTTGGGAGCTTCTGCATCCTCGCGGCTGTTCCGCCTGACAGCCCCCCAGGGCGGCACTGAGGAAAGCTGGGTCCTGGAGTCCGACGTTGTCTGGGCTGGTCCTCCATGGGAAGACCAGCGCCCTGTAAAGACCCGGGGAGGGCTGCTGGGTGTGCTTGCCTCAGGCTTCCTGGGTGCCATCTGGGCCTCGGGCCCTGGGTCACTCAGGCCGGGCGGGCTCAGGTCCTGGGTTCCCAGGAGCCAGCCGTTACTCCGACAGCCCTGGGCACCGGGCCCCCTCCAGTCCGCCCCGCCCACGGGAAGTGCAGGCCAACACTCCTGGCTTCTCAGCGGCCCTGCCGGTACGCCCCACGGCAGATTTTCCTTCTAAGACCCTGTATGCTGGGTGGAGCCATGGGACCCCCGAAAGCCAAGTGTGGATGTGGGGGAATGATACCGTCCAGGCTCTATGAGCTCATGAGCAAAGGCCAGCAGAGAACCCGCAAGCGCTTCAGCGTGATTCTGTGCTGCAGCGCCCCCGACATGGGTGCCCGCAGCCAGCAGGGTCTCTGCTGCCCTCTCCGCAGGGAGCACAGAACTGGACCCAGGCCCACGACCTTGTCCAGTTCCTCCAGAACCTGGTAAGACCACCCCCACCAGGTGTCTGACGACCTCTTCTCTCTGGTGATTCCTAAATGACACTTCAAGTGTAGTGCCCGTTCAGCTGCTGAGACGTCAGCTGGGCACCTGCTGGGTGCCAGGCCCTGGGAGGGGAGCCAGAGCCGCCCTTGGGGAGCTCACCCTGATGGGGAAGGGCCCTTCAGCACAGGAGCGGGCAGAGACAGGAAGGCACAGCTCGGGGAGCGGCCCGCGTCACCACCGCCAGAGGGCTGGGGTCAGGGAAGGACTCGGGGAGCAGGCGGCTCCAGAGTGGGGTCTTGGCAGGTGATCAGGGTTGCCCGGCAGAGAAGGCATGGGAGGCATCCCTGGCAGGGGGACCGACACCCGCCTCAGCAAGGGAGGAATGACAGGTATGTGTGTTGCTGCAGAGCACGGTGAAGCAGGAAGTGGGCGTTGAGCACCGGGCGGAGCCAGACCCAGAAGCTGCCTCTCGGCCACTCGAAGGAATGAAGGAACGCGGGCTTCACCTTGGGGAGCCGTGGAAACAGGTGTTTTTTTAGGTCAAGCCCAACTGGTGTTTTAAAGACATTTGTGCCTGTGTGCAGCGTGGACTGAAACTCCATGCCTACGGTCCTCGTTTGTAAGATGGAGACAGTATCTTTCAAAGCTGTGGGTAGGAACAGATTCTGTGTTTCCGCAAGGGGTCTGAAACACTTCTGGGGTCGCTGCACACCCTCCCAGCCCCGCCTCCCGTCGCTGAGGCCACCACACAGGCTAGGTGGGAAAACTGGAGCCCTTGTCTCCTATTGGCCCATCGGTGGCTCAGGTCCGTCATAAACCTTGGGGAAGAGGCCCTGCAACATTCAGATCAATGGTGAACATGCCGTTAAGACAGGCCGCTCGGTTCAAGGGGCACCTGGAGGGAAGCAGCGGAGATGGGCCAGGGCCCTGGTGCCTCCTTCTGAGCCCTGGGGCCTCGGGCGATAGTTTTTGTGACTCTCAGAATCTGTGTAGTTTCCTCTGTACAGACAGGCATTCTGGTTCAAAACTCAGATTCTGGGACCCTCCCCACCTCCTGATTCCCATCTGTAAGGATGTGACCTTGGAGCCTGCCTTGTGGACATTCCCGTGTGATTCTCCCACAAGCTCTAAAGTTCAAGGACACTGAGGCAGTTTGCAGCCTCCAGTAGAGGCTGTATGGACGCCGGGTGTGGGCCCGTGGGCAGCGGTGGACACCAGACCAGGCGCCAGCCCACAACCTGCTGGCTGAGGCTAAGGAGGCTGGTCTCAGGGACAGCGGCTGGCCTCCCTCCTCCTGGGCCAGCACGCACTCTTTGAGGCTGCCTCCCTGCGGCAGTGACAGCCCCAGAGGACTCCCACAGCCAGTCATCCCGGGCTCACTCCCACACTGCTTCAGTGATCTTGCAAAGCATGGGCTTCCTGGCTGCTTTTTGCTTCATCTCACACACGCACATGCAAAAAAACCTCTGTCATCCAGCAACCCCAATGGGAGGTGGTCAGGAATGAGCCAGCGTGACCTGAAGTAGCTTCAGTGTATTCTTGGAAGCTCAGAATCACTGCGGGCACTTGACGCAGTCCCGTCCTTTCCCTGGAGACTTCGTGAGGCCGAGAGAGAAGAGTGGGCGTGAGGGAAGGAGGGAAGGATGGGGAGGAAGGAGAGGTAGAGGGGTGGGAAGGGAGACACAGAGGGGAGAGGGGGCAGAAATGAGAGGAGCCGGTGGAGGCCCAGAGGAGGGACAGGCGTGTGTGTGTGCGCGTGCACACACGCACAGGCCCCTCTGCCCCTCCGCCTGCCCTGGCCACCCCTGCCGGCCACGGCGACGGCTTAGTCCTGGAACGTCCATGGCTGTGTCTCGGCGCCCCGCTCTGGCTGAGGGTAACAGCTGCTGACAAACGGGCCTGGAATATCTGAGTTTTTCCAACATGAGAGAAGAAACCAGCCTTGTCGTGAGCCTGGCGGAGCGGCTGGGGACGGGAGAGTTCCATAACTCAGGCACAGATGGAGGAAGCGCCCCCACACTGCAGGAAAGCCAGCCCCACCGCCTTGCATCTTACATAGTGACGCCGCCCCAGGACATCTCATGTTCCTGCTCACACTGCCAGCCCAGTTTGCCCCTCTGGCCACCAGGCAGTGTCAAGGACCTAGAGGATCCCCCAGGAGCACTGGTGTTACAAAGCCCAAGCCCTTGAGAAGGGCGATGGTGCCCCGAGCCCCCACCCCTGGCCAGTTACTAGCACACGAAGGCAGATAATCCACCCCAGTGACCAGCAACTTTCCCCCAGCTCCCACAGGTCCCGGGGGGCCTTCTAGCCTCCCTAGACCAGACAATTCCTTCATCTCTCCCTCCCTGGGTGCAGGGGCCATGGCTTGAAGGGATACTAAGAAATAAATTCTGTATTAGGTACAGGTTGGGAGCCTACAGCCGAGTTCATTTCGCTAAACGTCTAACAAGCACCTCCTGTTTGCCCTGCACGGTGGCAGACAGACTGACAAGGGAGGGAAGCAAGAACGTGCAAACCTAATTGTGACGTTAGGATGACGTGGATGCAGGAGAAACAATGAATTAGGGCTGGGAGACTCTGGGAAGATGCTATGGAGGGCCTGCTATCTGGACTAGACTTTGAAAATTGAACAAGCTTGCAACAGAGAGAGAAAAATGGGGAAAGATTTTCTTCAAACAGCACCTACAAAGTGAGATCAGAGATTTTAAACGCTGACATTTGTACCACACCAGCTGGGCAGTGCCAAGGCAAAATCAGAGATCTCAGTCCAACCTGTGACACCTTTGGGGGCCAGTCACATGCCTTCTCCAACCCTCAGTTCTCTCATCTGTAAAGTTGGCATGCCAGCTACTTCACAGAGTTGCTGTGAAGATGAGGTCATTCAAGCCAAGGGTGCTTGCCGTATATCAGGTATTCAATGCATGTTTCTAGAGTAAATGTGTATAACACACTGCCCTTTACAAAGGACCGTCACAAACACTTTAATTCCCCAACAATGTGTTGTCACGGTGCCTGCTCACAGTCTAGCAATGAAAGGTGCTCCCCGCTCTCTGAGGAAGCTGAGCTCTGCGTGCAGAAGCTGCCGGGAGGGGAAGGAAGCCGTGAGGAAGAAGCATTCTCCAGCAGTTTCTCAAGGTAAGAGCGCTTTTACTCAGACCTCTACTGAGCAGCTCACACAGTCCCAAATGCCCGCTGCCTTGGTCCCATTTTCAGAGTGTGGTCTCTGAGTCACGTTCATCAAACTCACATAAGATACAAGCCAATGTCCAGACTTAGGGAACTGATCTCTGCAGGGAGGGTCTGGAATCCACATTTGGAAGAAACTCATGCAGCTCAGACAGACAACGGGCTGGCTCCACTTGGGGCTGTGTTTAAGCGTCTGCCCCTCAGAGAGGTGCTTCTTGTCTCCGGCCCAATCCGACAGCCCCTGCTGCTCTGTCCCTCGCAGTCGCTTTGTTTGCCAACAAGTGTGCATGACCTGAGGCTCTGTTACACTCAGGTTGACATGCCTAGTAGCTGACTCTCCGCCTAAACTTCTATTAGCTTCAGGAACACAGCCATTTCACTGTTGCACCTTCGATGCCTAAAATAGCACCTGAGATGCAGTGGATATTAGGTAGATTAAATGAGTAATTGCTCTGTGCTCTTAAGGACAGCAGGGAGGGGTCATTTGTGCTGTTGACCAAGTACTTCCAGCTCTTGCCATCCTGAGCACAAAGAAGGAACGCACTTCCTGCAGGGTGGGCTTTAGAACTAATTCTGGCCGCCGAGGAGCGAGCAGAAGTAGCTGGAGCTTTTGCGTGCTGCTATCGGAGCCTCGGGGATCTCTGCGTCCCTCTGGTTTGCTGCTGGGTAACATGCTATGTGGCGCCTCCATCAGCCTGGACCCTTGACTCTGAGGAACAAAGTCTCCCCACCAACAGGCAAGGGGGCATGTGGTGTGAGTGAGAAAGCAGTCTCTGGGTGCAAGGCACTGGGATGTGGGGGGTTGTTTACTGCCGCGTAGCCTGACCTGTCCTGACAGGTCCAGTGACCCCAAGCAGACAGTTGTACTGGCACAACCACTGGGAGGTCCCTAAGTCCCTCTGGGGGTTTCAGGCGACTTTGAATGCCTCCAAGCCAGACAAACCCAGAAACTTCCCCTTCAGAAAGTCAGGCCACATTCTCTCCTCCTCTTTTCCTTCCTACTTGGAAGCTCCCTGGTGGGTGGGGTGGTGGAGTGGGATGGGGTGGGGGTGTTAGGAGATAGCCTTGAAACAACTCACCCACTGGGGGAACCAAGAGACCACCTCTGAAGTGACCTCACACACTCAAACTCACTGTCAGCATCCTTCCCTTTGGTCAAAAGGAAAGACAGCACACCCACTCTTCTGGGAGTGAGTCACAAGCAGAAAAAAGTCAGTGGCTCCAAGCCAAGAGGATCTGCTAACGAGGGGAGAAAACTCCCAGCGGAGGTGTCTCAGCAGATGCTGTGGTCTCGCCCTTGTGGCCAGCATGAGCAAAGACCAACCCGAGCAGTTCCGAAGTTCAGCATCAGACAGTACCCCAGGTCCTGACCCTACCATGAGCCTGGAGTTTATTTAGTACTTCCCTGATGAAGGAAAATGGGCTGTGTGTGTGCGTATGTGTGTGTGTGTGTGATGGGAGAGGATGCTCTTCTGGGGAAGAAGGAGACTGGGCTGGGAAAAGACGACATCAGAAGAGGCAAGTTCCCGGCAGAGAGCCTCCTGCTGGGGTTCGAGAGAGGCAGCTGCCTTGCTTGACCTCAGTCTCTAGCTCAGGGAGATGAACTGGGAGATAAACTTGATAGACTTTTCGGGCTGGTCACATGGAATTATGTTATCTCCACTTCTTCTCCCTTCCATCCCTGAAGCCACATGCAGGGTTCTGGCCCTGCTGGAGCGCTTTCTCCCTGCACTCCTCCAGATCAGAGCTGGGGCAGGACAACTAAACCAGAGCGTTTTTCTGCCCAGCTCAGGAACCTGGGCAAAGGGGTTTATGCCTAATTATTCCAGATAGTCCTCAGCTTCCCAGGGCCAGAGGAGACACTCATTCCGTGAGCCTCTCCATCCCAGGAATCTGGGCTGGGCTGCCCAAACTCATGCTGAGGGGAGGGGGATGAAGGACAGAAATGGCCATTGCTGGTAATTTCACAAATGGCATTTCAAAACTGGCTCCTCGGTGACACACTCTCTGCCACGTCCCTTCTCCTCGCCACATCAGACTATCACCAGAGCTCGAGCTTGGCCCACACCGTGGGCCTCTCCCAGCCCTCTGCTCTCCCAAGGTTGGAGGAAGTGATCTTCAAGTCTCAAGCCTGTGGCCAGAGGTGGATAATACAGGGTGGATTCAAGCAAACGTATACGCAATACAGGCTTCTGCAACGGCCTCTCAAGAACTGCTTGCAGAAGAAGTGGGAGAGATGAGGGAAAAAAGACCACAAAGGCAAATAGATTTTTTCTGGGTCAACATCTACCAGAAAACATTGCAGAATTATCCCCCACTGTGTTTTTCTCAGTCGTGTCCCACTGAACTTCACCTGCTCTGCGGGGCAAAGAACAGAGAATCCTATTTTCTTCTTGCCACCTTCGATCTAAAGTAATAGACCAGCAGAATCAACACTGCCCAGGAACCTGTTTAAAATGCAAAGTCTCAAACTGTTACATACAGGATGGGCAAGCAACAAGGTTCTACTGCGCAGCACAAGGAGCTACAGTCAATGTCCTGGAATAAACCATAATGGGAAAAAATATATATACAAAATCCCAAAACCCAGGCCCAGACAAACTGACTCAGAAACTCAGGGGGTGGAGCTTGGTAATCTGTAATTCAACAAGCCCTCCAGGTGCCGGTGCTGTATGGCAGCATTTGAAAACCACTGATGTAGAGAAAGCAAGGTTCAGACAGGGGAGAGGAGAGGGGCAGGAGGGGAGCAGAGGCTGTGGCTCACAGGCCCCCATCTCACACCTTCTGCTCCATAGCTCTATGCTCTTGGCCACATTCTTGCCACGCACTCAGAAACGGCCTCATGAGGTGAGAACCTTTGGCTGAGACCCAGGGATCAAAGGATCCATGGCTGCCCCCACCATGAGGGAGAAGCCGTGGGCCAAAGCAAGCTGGGCATTCCCTGGGCTCTCGACTGTTGAAATTTTAGGAATCACCTAAACACGAACCTCCAAGGGGAAATCCAAAAGCAAAAGTGAAGATTCCCCTAGAAGACACTAGGGGGAGACCCATCTCTGGCCTGGGAAGGGGAGGGAGCAACTCAGGTCTAGAAGAATTCAGACCAGGTGTTTCTCAAGTTGACTGGCTGGTGACCTCTACTAAAACAACCAAACTGAACCACACCTTTCGAGAGGACAGGCAGTGACCACTGAGTCAGAGTGATGGATCCAGAGAGGATGAGGAAAGTGTCAAGTGTCTGCTCACTCCCAGTCCAGTTTCCGGCTAAGGAAACTACAGAGGCTAGAGAGGACCCGGGGTCACACAGCAGGTCTGTGACGGGACACAGGTTCGGAGACCCAGCAGGCCCGGTTCCCCACCCAGGAGAGATGGGCAGGGCCGCTTACCTACTTGGTGCGACCCAGGGCTAAAAGACAATGCTAGCCTTTTGTTCAAAAACTGTTAAGCCTTTCAAGGCGACAACAGCAGAGCATTAAAATCGAGAGGAGGGGGAGGTTGTGAAGCCTGTCCTCGGACTGATAGAAAGGAATCTCTCTCTGAGTCCCACAGGCGGGCTGTCCACAGCAGGTGCAAAGCAGGGCTTTTGCGGGCGGGGGTGGTGGTGGTCTTTCCACAGTAATTACTAGAACATCTACGGGGAGAGGCAGATTTGACTTAGAAAGGAAAGCTCTCCCAACCCACGGGGGCCCGGAGTGTTGGCACGGAGCTAGGATCACCAGAACTCCAGTCTTCCGGGAAAGGACTCTCCTACCGGCCAGGGCTGCTGCGAAAGGGGAAATCCAACCAGGGTGAACGCGGCGCGCGGACAGCCCGCTGCCATCAGCATCGGAAGCGTCCCCCGCCGTCACGGGACTCGGAGCCGCCGTGGGCCCGCGAGCCGGAGCCGGGCATCCCCTGCGTGCGCCCGGCTCGGGGCGCGCGGAGGCGGCGGACTGCGGCGAGCGCCGGAGGGAAAGGGCCGGGGGACGCGTCCCTCCTGTCGGCGTGAAAACCGGGAGGCCAGCGGGCCGCCTCTGAGCCCGGTGGACGTCTCGCTGGACCCCCATTCTCCGTTTCTAAGCCCTTCCCTCCGGCCCGCTCCCTCCTCGGGGCGGGTTGAGGTGTGGATTGGGGGCGTGGGAACCTGGGGTTGGCGCGTGAAAATCTGGGGTTGGGGTGAAGGATGGGAGAGGAGCGGAGGTAGGGCTGAAGGCAGGAGGCTCCCACAGAATGCCTCTTCCGAGTTGTCCTGTAAAGAAGCTTTCCACGTGCAACCCTTCAGCTGCCCCGGCTACCTGAAGAACCCCGAAATCCACACTCGCCCAGGCGTCCCCCACTGCCGCCCCTGCCCCTCGGGCGGTCGCTGGTTCCCTTGGGTCGTCCTTCCTGCCTCTCCGAGGTCTCCCCGCCCCCGCCCCGCCCCGCAGGTTGCGGTCCCTTTAAAGGCGCGCCGGTCTGGGGCCGCCCCGCTCTCGAGGCGGACTCGGGAGGAGCGCCAGCGCGGAGAGCTGCCCGGCATGGCCATGGCGTCCCCGGCCATCGGGCAGCGCCCGTACCGGCTGCTCTTGGAGCCAGAACCGCCGCGCTATCTGCAGAGCCTGAGCGGCCCCGAGCTGCCGCCGCCGCCGCCGCCGCCCCCGGGCCACTCCTCGCGCCGCTGCGCCCCCGCGCCCCTCTCCACTGCGCCAGGGGCGCCCGAGAGACGCGGTGCCCGGAGGGCCGCCCGGGGGGACCCGGAGCCCCAGCCCCGGGCCTCCCGACCCGCTCGCCCTCTCCGGCCTGGTCTGCAGCAGAGACTGCGGCGGCGGCCTGGCGCGCCCCGGCCCCGCGACGTGCGCAGCATCTTCGAGCAGCCGCAGGATCCCCGCGTCCCGGCGGAGCGAGGCGAGGGCCACTGCTTCGTGGAACTGGCGCTGCGGGGCGGCCGCGGCTGGTGCGACCTGTGCGGGCGAGAGGTGTGGCGGCGGGCGCTGCGCTGCGCTAGTAAGTGTGAGGGTCGGGGCGGGGCGGGGCTGGAGGGCGCGGGAAGACCGCAGTCCAGCCGGCTGGGGCGAGCCGAGAGGGGGCGCTGCCCGCTCCGGCTCCAGGGGAGACCAGGATTTTCACCGAGGGAGGCAGCCCCTGGACACACTCTGCTCCTTAGGGCCCTTAGGTATGCGTATGCGATATTTAACAAACACCTCTTCCTCTGACAGGTGCGCGCCTCGCCCCTCTCCAGAAACAGCCAGTACACACACAGACACGCACACACAGACACGCACACACAGACACACACACACAGAGGCTGCGGTTTATGCCTGATGCTACCGGATCATTCCCTTGTCTCCAGTGCCCTCTCTTGCTTTTTTGTAGCTTCTTGAGAGTGGGTTGTGAGGCTATTCTTGATGACCGTTTGGCCCCTGCTTATGAGGGTAATGGCAGATAACTTTGTCTGCCTGCCTGCCTGCGGCACACCCTTCCTCCAGGGTGACCTGTGGGGACAGGGAAGAGACCCGGTTGGGCTTTGGATGGACAGGGGCCATGAGGCTTGAGAAGAGGGTGAAGTGACCCTGTGACCGTGCCCTCTCCGGCCTTCCACCTCCGGCCCCTCGGACCTTTGCCCTCTGCTCTGATGTTTCGCTGGGCCCTGCTTCCTCCTCTTGCTCCTACTAGCTACTGCACCAGGCACCAGGCTCGAGAATGACCCAACTACCTGCCCTGTCTCACCCTCCCCAGAGCTCTCAGGTCCCTCCAGCCTCCTCCTCTGAGCCAGAATCTTCTCAAAGCCTGACTATAAAACACTGGACATCCACTGTATAGATTTTCTGAGCACATCTGTGGTCTTCTTGGGGGGTTGTTATTTTTCTCTTCCAGCAGTTAGGTGTGTGTATTTCTTCAGTGAGTTTCTTTTCTTCTTTTCCTATTAGATTTATCTAGAAAACTAGATTGTCCTATTAGACTTATCTAGAAATATATTTTTTTTTCCTATTAGATTTATCTAGAAAAATAGATTTCTTCTTTTCCTGTTCCCCACCCCATATTTGCTGTTGTCCTATTTGGCAGAC
Source organism: Oreotragus oreotragus (assembly GCA_006410675.1). Lineage (NCBI taxonomy): Eukaryota > Metazoa > Chordata > Mammalia > Artiodactyla > Bovidae > Oreotragus > Oreotragus oreotragus. Next base: position 275,518 of record SJYX01020967.1, read on the forward strand.
AATACCCACACCCGTGTGCGTATGTGTTTATACAGATAGTTTAAATATCTGAAGCACAAAGTGCAGGCGATGGTACAGCCTCTAGAAAGCATCTCTGGAAATGGCTTGGGGTTGCATCTTTCAGCCAAGCTTCTTCCCTCATGACAGCAGACCCCATCTCCCATCCAGCTGCAGCACTGTGCATCAGCAGCTATTACACCCTCATCAGGAAAGCCTGACCCGGCCTCTCTGCAGTCCCCAGCCAAGGCTGTGCAGTGTGCTTCCCACTGCAGCTGGCTTCAGGGAAGCAGAGCTCAGACTCGAAGCCAGGATCAAGTGGAAGAGGAGTGTGGGAGGTGGGGGTAGGTTCTGCTCCCTCCACCATCAGAACTCAGTTCAGTTGCTGATTAATAAGGAAAGGGGGATAGATACAGAAATGTGTGATGTGGGCGGAGGGCTGCTGTCACTTGGCAAATCGCCCTGACCTTCAGTAGAATCAAATGCAACTTTCCCACAGATGCGTTTGCAGCTTTTGCCCTCTCAAGGGCCCTGGGATACTTTACTGCCTCCCAACAGTAACATAGAGAGGCAGGATCCTCTTTGTAATGGGTTTTAATGTGCTGGAATCCCAGGAAAGCTCTTCGTTGGAATTCTAGTTTGTATTAGGACACTGAGGACTTCCAGTTAGTCCAGTGGTTAGGACTCAGTGCTTCCGCTGCAGGGTTTGATCCCTCATTGGGAAACTTAATATATTGCATGCCGTGCAGCATGGCAAAAACTGAGAAAAGTTTAAAAGTAAGAGTGAAAAAGACACTGGAGGACTGTATAAATTGTTGAACATTTGGCATATAGTTTTACGACTTGCAAGGCTGTTACTGGTAATGGTGTCTGTGTGTTTATTTGTGTATATGTGTGATACTCCATGCTTAAATGAATTTATGCAGGGCTTCCCTTGTGGCTCAGCTGGTAAAGAATCTGCCTGCAATGTGGTAGACCTGAGTTCGATCTCTGGGTTGGAAAGATCCCCTGGAGAAGGGAAAGGCTACCCACTCCAGTATTCTGGCCTGGAGAATTGCNCTCCATGCTTAAATGAATTTATGCAGGGCTTCCCTTGTGGCTCAGCTGGTAAAGAATCTGCCTGCAATGTGGTAGACCTGAGTTCGATCTCTGGGTTGGAAAGATCCCCTGGAGAAGGGAAAGGCTACCCACTCCAGTATTCTGGCCTGGAGAATTGCATGGGGTCTCAAAGAGTCGGACACAACTGGGTGACTCTCACTTTCATACTTTCACATTAGACAGTTTCTTGTGAAAGGAAGCCCCAGGTGAATAGGTGTGTCCTCTGATTTCTGTGTGACTTGGTAGCCCTCAGCCAGGTGGGTTAGTACCAACCAAGGATGTCTGAACACCAGAGAGGGAGCAGAGTTGGAATCAAGGGGCTACAGAGAGGAGCCTCTGTTTGTCATTATTAATATTAACAGTTGAGAAATGTTCTGATGGCTGGCAGGTAGAGACACAGCAGGCCAAACTCACCAGTCATCTTTCTTTCAACTGAAGTTCTAATTCCATGGTGGGATGGGTTTGTTTTATCTTTGTTTTAAAAAGCAAGGCTCAGAAACATGACTTTTGAAAGGCAGTACTCTGCAGTGCCTAAGAGAACAGCCCGGAACCAGAAGACCTAGGTTTGAATCCTGATTCTGCCGATTAGTCTCTGTGTGGCCCTGGGTAACTCTGTGTTCCGCTTCTGTGTTTTAAAAAATTGAGATGATAGCATTACCTTCTCAATTGTGTTCATGTGAGAATTAAATGAATTAATATATGGAAAGGACTTAGAACAGTGTCTGGTAGAAGACAGTGTAAATGTTTAGGGCAGAATGAATGTTATTATCATCCCCTCCCATCCAGCAGCTGTAACAATTTGCCTGGGCTCCCGACACTTCTTAGGATCACCTTTCCAAACAGTGGGAGCAGTTTTCCAACTCTGCTTGGTTGCTGAGCTGATGCAGGAAGAGGGTGTCCCGCGCAGCCCAGGCGGGGCAGTGCCACTCCTTCCTGCCGTGGGCATCCTCACAGCGTGTTGGTGGCCTCAAGGTCGTCGGGACCCTAGCCCCTTGTATTTGTACACTTGTCCCCAGCACAGAGCACAGTCTCGTGCCTGATAAAGGCAGTCTGTTTTTACTATTAAATCTCCCAGCTCTTGGAAACATGCAGAGGGACAGCGGGTGTGTAAATGACATATGTCTCAGCAGGAGGTTGACACTGGGTGGGAGCTGTGTTGGCAAAATGGGCTTTTAATAAGGGAAGCTTTTAGAAAACTGTCTTCCCACTGCCTTTTCCGTGAAAATTCCTCTATCTCAAGCTTATCCCTACTTTGAGGACTGTAATGGAGCTCTGGTTAATGCTGGATTTGCCAACAGGAGACGTTCAAAGTTGATATTCATTTCTAGGATTAAAGAACTCATGTTTATTATATAGAGAAGGAAATTTGGTGGGGACTGGGAGGGGGAGAGAGAGAGAGATTATATGACATCGTGTGTGTGTGTCTGGGGGTCGGGGGACAGTGGCCGTGGTGAGAATCTGTTTCCAGCATTCCAAGAGGGAATGGTCAGTAGCACACAATCCCTGGAACTCTCACAGACTGCCCTTTGCCTTTATTCTCAGGGAATGTCCCTATAGGTTGTGGACTCTTTCTTCTACAGAAGGAACATGGAGTTAACCTTTCATCTTGTTTTTGTGGATGCATTAGCCATCTTGGAATAGGAAATGGTCTGGAAAATGGGAAAAGCTAAGACCAGCTCAACACTGAGAGAGGGATACTTGGACATCCCTTTCACATTACTAGTGGAGCGGGACCTCCTCGGAGGGGTGTGTTCAGAGCTGTAAAGGGTTCCGTGGTTGGGGCTGTAGGGTGAAGGGGGCCCTGGAGCTCACCGTCCTGACCTTCCCCTCCTGTGGGAGACCTGTAGTATGGTGGGAGTGTGAAGTGTTTGCCATGGAGCCTGCTGGCATGGGAACAGGGACCTTCTGAGCGAGAGAGCCCCTTGTCGAGCCTTGCCACTTGTCTCATCACAGCATCAGTGGTCGGGCTTAACCCACCTCTCTGCACAGAGTGGACCCCACCACGTGACAGCCACAGAGTCCCACAGACCCAGCGCCTCTCTTGGGTTCTTTGCAGAAGAGGTTACTGGGACATGGACATTGAGTCTCTCTGTAGCAGACCCAGGAACCTGGGGCACTTGGAAAGTGTTTCATTTGTCCAGGACACCTGGTCGCACTGAAGTATGTGGCTTAAAGTATTTTCATTGATTCAGGCCCATGCTTGGCCTTGGAGGTTAGGAAAAGTAAGCCCTGAAATGGACATTTCGTTGTTAGAGATAGTGGAATCCCCCACCTCCCTTCCCTCCTCTGCTTCTGGCTCTGATTGGGGTTTTTCCTTGGGGAGAGTCCTGGTGGAGGGCTGGGGGACATGCGAGGACAGAGGAAGGACCTGGACGCCTTGAGAGAGGCCATCTGAGGTCCCCAAGCTGCTGCTGTCTGTCTCTTCTCCTCCCTGCTTCCTGTATTTTCACAAGATGAAAGTGAAAGGATTAAATGTGGGTTTAATTTTTTTCCCCCTATCCATCAGAGCATAAAATTTTCTGATTATGGAGTAAGAGGGGCTTGAATCCCAGGTACAGTCAAAAATGATTAATGCCACTTGTCTGCCAGCCTAATTAGACTTGGTAATGAACGTGTGTGTTCTCCGGCTGATCCTGCAGAGTTATTAGGGGAAGTGAATTGACATCTCCCCTCAGCTATGTGGGCTTGATCCGGGATCCTCTCTTTTCTCCCCAAGTTTACCAGTGAATTCAGCTGGCGCCAAGCCTGGCAGATAGGCCTTGCGGGGCAGGGGAAAGACAGCTCCCAGCCCTGCCTGGCTGCTGAGGGGACCCTGTAGCCCCAGGAAGCTGGCTGCAGCCCCTGGAGGGGACGCAGGGGCTCAGAGAGTGGCTGAGACTCAGGGCAGGCCTGGCACGGCTCTAAGAATGATACACGCCAGAGGAATTCTTCACGGGTCCACAGTGACTTTCCTCTGAGGAGCCTACAGCCTTTGCCTGCTGCTTCCACATTCATCCCAGAGCAGCTTCACGAGGTCAGGACACAGGGAGGCTCCTGCTGGGGTCTCGGACGGAGCGAAGGGGGCGCCCGTCCATCTGGCAGGGGCAGAGGAGCTTAGAGCCTCATGCGGAGCAAGCCCGGCCTGCCCTGAAGGCGGCCGGCCCCAGCTTGGGCTGTCACGCCCTCTCCTGCCTTTGGCCCACACCCAGCATCTGGGGGACCTCTGGCCACTGCCCTCGGGGGCGTCCCAGCCGCTGCCTCCCCAGGGCTCTCCCGCGGGCCCTCCCGACCCCCACCCCTCAGGCCTCAGTCTCCCGGGGAAGGAGCTGCCTCTGCTCTGGCCCTGCCCGCTGGGGCGCTGTGGAGGCCGCTGAGGAAGCTGGCCTCATCAGAGGCCCTTCCTGATTGCCGTCCTCCGTGACACGGTGAGCACCCCTGGGCAGGCGTTTGTGGGTGTGCAGAGCGTGCAGAGGGGACGCCTCTGCCCCTCGCCGGCTTCCATCAGTACCCACCCTGTGGTCCTGCCGTGCCCGTGGGGGAGGCTTCCTGCCTCTCAGAGGCCTCGCCCGGCCCACCGCCCCCTGGGGCCTAGTGGCTCTCCCCTGGCTGGGTCGGGAAGTGCTGCAGGCAGCTGACGCTGGCAAGGCCAGCCCTGACCCGGGAGATGGCTGTGCCTTTAGTCACTTTCAGTTTTTCTCCAAGAGTTTTGGCAGCTTCGCCATACATGTTCCGGGCCGGATCTCAGGGCTGGGAGGGGTGCTGGGCTGGCTTTCGGGGGACGAGGTGATGACAGCAGGCTCAGTCCCCTGGTGGAAGTGGAGTCAAATCGGCGCCAGGGAGGACTCACACGAGTGCACCCCCAAGGTCAGCGCAGTCTTGACCTGGACCCGGGAGGTGATCCTGGGTGTTCTTGAAGGGCCCCCGCACCCTGCCAATGTGGGCAGAGCCTGGCGGAGTCTGGGAGCCCTCCGCGCTGGGGTGTTGGCCGCCACAGCCGGCAGGTTCACGCAGGGCCTGTTGGGGCCTGCCTGTGGCTCCTGGCGTGGAGAGCGTTCTTGAGAGATGTACCCACAGGGAAGCTGTGATGCTGGGCTCTCGTTTGCCTTGTTTGGAGAGGAAGAGGGGAGAGCGGCAGGTCTGTCCTGGCACGGCAGCCCCGTGCCCAACCTCCTGGCGGAGAGCGCTCTGTCCTGTGAGCCCTGACTGCTGTAGCGCCCCCCGATGTTCTTCAGGGTTTTCTGGCTCACCCCTGTTCCCCTGGCCTCATCGAGGGCGTCGGCAGGGTGCGGGGTCACGAGCAGATGTTGTGTCGAGGGTTGGGAAGAGGGCGTGTGGAAAAGTTCCAGCACTTCCTATGTGTCACTGGCCAGGCAGGCAGGCAGGCAGCCGGGTATGTCTCTCGCCTGTGACCACAGCGAGGCTGGGTCGTGTCTGCTGTTCAGCGAAGGGCCTGCAGGCCACCTTCTGCTCCCCCTCCCTGCTTCTTGAACAAACATTTCCAGGGCGGAGCAGATCTTACTCAGACGTCTGCAGTGTCTGTTGGCTTAGGGCTGCTAAAACATGAAAACTTGGCTTCTGTGTACCTTTCATACATCAAACCACAGGTCCGCAAAAGTCAGGCCTGAAAGAAGAGTGATATTCTTTGCCCATTTTTTTTTTTTAAATCCTTTTATGTTTTGTTTCTCCTGGATGCCAGATCTGGGAAAGAATCGTCATATTTGCTGAAGATGCAAATTGGTATTCTGTGAGTCTACAAAGATGGAGATATTCACCTGAAAGAAGAAAGTACTGGGAATGGCGAAGGATAGGAGCAGAGATGAGTCTTATCTCAGAGATGCCTCGGCCGGATCTAAAGTGTTCTCTTGCCTACTGGCTCTGCGGGGCCCAGCAGCACCCTAGAGAGGCAGGCAGGGCTGGTGGATCGTGGTCATCTCACAGACCAGGATACCTGGCATCCAGAGAGTCAAGGGCTTCTCTGATGACCCAGAGGGTGAGCACCAGAACCCAACACAGGCAGCATCTTGCCCTGTGAGCTAATGTCACTGAATGCGCCAGTTAGTGGAGCTTCCTCATTCACCTGCCAACAAATGCTGAAATGTCCATAAAAAGAGATATAGAAACAGAGAGGGGTGAGCCAAGGGGTGGGTAAGCCCTGTCCAAGCTAGAGGATCAGTCGGGTCCTGGACAGTGGAGGGCTGGCGGCCTTTCAGCCTGTTCTCAGGCTTTGATTTCTAAATAGATTTTCAGCATGTGTAACTCCTGAGGTCCTGAAACAAAAGGTGACGTTTTTCTTCAATCTCAAGATAAAAGGAAGAAGTATGTGTGTCTCTACCCCCACCCCACTGGTGTTAGGTGTGTGTAGGAGGGTGGGCGTGGAAATGCAGGTTGAAGACTTTTCCTGGAACAGGAAAGATCCTCCTTGCTGTGACCCAGGGTCAGAGTTCATGACACAGGACCAAAGAAATTACATTGTGTCTCAGAGGGGACAACGATGGGAAGAAGAGTTGGATGATTGGGACTGGAAAATAAACTGAGGTTTGTATCGTGGGCCTCTTCCCTATCCCGGGCAATGGTGTGGCTGAGTTGGGGACAGCAAAAAGCCCCCTGCCCCCTACCCCAACTCTGACAGTGTGTCTCCAGGTCAGGCTCATATTTGGGTGTCATCACTTACTTTCCTTGCTGACTTGGAGGAAGCTGTTTTTTCCATCTAAGTTAAATGGAAGCTGGAGGCTTTGTGGTTTCTGCTGAAACAATTATGTCCTTTCTGCAACTGAGGAACATATTAAAAATCCAAAGAAAACTCAGAGATGCCTTATTATTCAAATGGAACAAAAGACTCCAGCTGTAACTTGAGAGTTTTTAGAAAAAAGAGGTTGAGCATACAGTATGTAAATGTCTCTTCTAGTGATGAAAGTTTTTAAAAGCAATCTGGAAGGAACTTTTTATAAGTAGGATGTATCACGGTGAGAATTTATTGCAACCCAGCACGAAGGATGGTGAAGGGTGTTCCTTCAGATTATGTTGGCCTTGGCTGGACTCTTCAGCATGACCCTCTGACCAGAGGGTCAGTGCTTAGATGTTGGGGCAGCAAGAGGTCCTTGTGTTCCTCCTAAAATATTCCTACAGTAGAAAACCTGTCCAAGTTTTCAGAAGATCAGGAGTAAGGATTCTAGAACCTTCCAAAGCCCTGTCTGGCTTCTCAGCCAGTTTTTTCCTGCTGGCTTCCCCAATGACTTAAGCTGTCCACAAAACATCTCTGTGATGAGGAAGAGGGGAAGTGAGATCAGTGCCTCCTCAAGCCCAAGTGGGGCATTCAGGAGGGATTTTCCCCCATGACACATGACTCACGATTTAAAATTCCCCCAGCATGTGCGTGTCCTCCTCTCTGAGCCTGACAATGGGAATGCCACCCTTGTCTGTCCTTAGCAAGGCTGCAAAGCTTGGGTCCTTGTGAAGATCTTATGCCCCAGTGGGGCCAGGAACCTGGGCTCCGGACCGCGCACGGTGAGCTGGTATCATCTCAGGACTCACTTGTGAGTCTTGTCTATGCAGAGCTGCTGGGTAAACTTGTTGTCTAGTCACTATTGTGTCCGACTCTTTTGCAACCCCATGGACTATATATAGCCCACCAGGTTCCTCTGTCCATGGAATTCTCCCAGCAGGAATACTGGAGTGGGCAGCTATTCCCTTCTCCAGGGGATCTTCCCAACCTAGGGATCGAACCCAGGTCTCTTACACTGGCAGGTGGAGTCTTCACCACTGAGCCACCAGCGAAGCTGCTGGGTAAACTAGAGGATCACAAAAGAGACCATTAGCAGTCCCCCACGAGGAAGCATTAGGGAGAAAGAGCCAGCGTCCCAGCCCGCGGAAGGGGGCCTTTGGGGACATCTCTGTATTAAGCAGATGACTTATAAACGGTGTGTTTTATTGTTCCTACACCAAGTGCTGAGGGCCTCAGCAGGGAGGGGTGGTCCAGCTGGGTCCTCCTGGCCCGAGCTCCTGTGAGGGGGCAGGTGGTCAGGGGGGCAGTTTGGAAGGTCAGGTGCAGTTTAGGTTTGTTCTCCCATTTTCTCCTCTCGGTGGCCGGAGGACCTTGCCTCTGGGATACGATGCCACTGTGTTCTCTGTGGCCTGGGGAAGAACCACAGCATAAAGGGGCGGAAGCAGGTTGGAGGCTGCACGGGGGGCCACGGGACTCTCAGCTGATCTCGTGAACGTTCCCTTTCTGGACTCAGCCCACAGAGGTGTAAATGCAGCTTCCTTGGTCCTCTGGGGTCGCTCTCCTCTGGTTGGAGGACGGCGCCCCCATCCATGTGAAGCGGGGCCCTGCCAGCAGCTGGTGGGTGAGTTTGGAGCCTCTGGGCAGCGCGGAAGCAGGATCCCTCTCCCTGATCTTCCTAGAAGGTTCTGCCACCGCTCATCGCCCACCTTGCCCAGGTGACAGCCTGTCTGGGGACGTCCCCCCCAGGACTCGGGTGCTTCTGCGAGTCATGTTGAGGGGACACCCTGTGAACCCCACGTTAGGGCAAGAGAAGAACAGCTCTGCCTCTCCACGTGTGTGTGTGCCTACTCAGTTGCTCAGCGTGTCCGACTCGGCAGCCCCATGGACTGTAGCCCGCCAGGCCCCTCTGTCCACGGGATTCTCCAGGCAAGGATACTGGAGTGGGTTGCCGTTTCCTCCTCCAGGGGGCCTTCCCCACCCAGGGGTCGAACCCGAGCCTCTTACCTCTCCTGCATTGGCAGACAGGCTCTGTACCACTAGCACCGCCTGGGAAGCCCTCTGCCTCTTCACGGGAGACTGTCCTCTTTCTTCCTCCGACTTCTCTCGCCTCCTCTCTGCTGGGGATTTGCTCTCAGTTTTCTCTGCTGGGGATTTGCTCTCAGTTAAGTGGTCTGACCCTCTTAAGGCAACACCGCTTCCTAGGGGGCCCTGGCAGCTGAGAGCTCTTCCCCCACACCAGGCTGGGCCTGGGAGGATGTGAATTAGCCAGTTGTCCCTTAGGAACCTGTGCAGCTGGTAAAGCATTATTAATCCAACATCCCCAAAGAGATCCATTAATGAGTTCCTGGGCTGGACACCCGCGCAAGGTAACTGATCACTCCTGTTGTCTGCTGAAACTTTGGAGACGTTGATTTCTCAGACTCCCAGGCGCTCCTGAGAAGCGAGGCCCAGGGCGGGCCCTTTCTGCAGCCTGTTTGGGGGCATGTTTATCTTATCAAGCTAAAAGCCCCAGGAATAGAAAGTTTTCCGCTGGGGGGAGGTGGAGGGGATGGGACCTGAGCTGGGAAGAAGGCATCCGTCCGGCTGGACTGGTGCTGGCCCAGGGCCCCCAGTGCCCTGGCCTGCCTTCGGAGGAGCAGGGAGGCTGGGCTGATTGCAGCAAAGCCTGGTTCGCACAAGGCCTGGAGTCCTCCTGGGCCAGCGGCTCTCTGCTTCGTCGCCCTGTGCCCGACGCCAGGCCTGGAGAGAAGCTAGTGATCCCCCCACAGCCCAGCGGGATGACGGAGGGCCGGGTGGAGGATGCAGCCTCTGCCTGCTTCGGAACCGTCACCTTGCGACTCCAGCGCCTCTTTCGCAGGCTCCCCAAGGGCCACTGGGGGTCTCTAAAGCCCCAGACCCTCCCTGGGCTCCGCCCCAACGCCCGGCTGGCTCGAGGTAGGTCCGGGTCACTCCAGCTGGGGGTGTTCGGGGGTTGGGGGGCCAGGCTAGTGGCCTTCTCTGTGGGGAAGGCCATGAGGGAGCCCCTGGCCGCCTGGTATTTCATGCTGAGCTCAGCACCTCTCCTTGTCCCTCCTGACTCCCCAGGACCAACACTCAGGTGCTGCCGACCTGCCAGGTTTAGGCAGGACTTCAGAAGCCCAGGTTGGCGGGTTTTAGCAGCTTTTCCTTGACTGAGCATGAGGGCCAAGCAGTCACCCCAATCCAGTCCCTGAGTGGATGAAATACAGATGGGCATCTTGAGTGACCCCTCTTTCCCATTTCTGGGCATCCTGTGGCTCCCAGGGGCATCACACCTTGCCAAGCTGCTGGGTCGGCCTTCTCAGGCCCCTGGGGCAGTGAAATGACATAGCCAAGCCTTCTCACCTGCACGGTTAGTGGGGGTGCCTGTTGGGGGCTGGAGGCTGCTGGGCAGAACACGGCTGGACAGGAGCCCAGCCCTGCTGTGACTAGGCTGCAGCCTCCTCCCGCAGCACGAACTGGGGTGAGCATAGTCCTCGCTGGGGAAGGGTAACAGGATGGAGTGGGTGAGTGGAAGATGAGGAGGAGAGACTAGCAATCCAAAATTTCCCGGGATCGGAGGTCATCACCTCCATTTTTTTTTTTTTTTTTTTTTTCAAACAAAGGCGGCCAGGGGAAGAACAAGCTGGTGGCTGGTCCAGGACTGGGACTGGGCTCCTGCCTTCCAGTCCAGCCTTCTCCCTGCTGGAGCAGACTAGTTACTCTATCTTGCATTTCTGCAGCACTCTTCTGCTAAAGATCCAAGGGATTTGTGTTTATCTGGGTTTTTCATTTGTTTGTTTTAAATATCATTTATTCCATCCTCTATATGGTGAGGGTGGGAAAGCGGTGATTCTGTTTCACAGATGAGAGGGCCCACAGAAGTCAGGCCCCTGGCTGAGGATCAGAGCCGCGTGGTCAGGCCAGAAACCCCTCCCTGACGGGCTCTGCTCATCTTCCTGGCCTCTAGAGGCCTCTTTTTGCTGGCTGGCTCTTTGGTACCCATAAGCTTTCCCCTTTGTCTCTGTGCTGTTCTCTCACACATTCAGGCCCAGATGGGCATCTGGGTGGGTGATAACACCGAGCCTTAGGGACAGAACTAAACTGAAAGATCATCTCTGAGCTCAGTTTGTGAAAGCGTTTAGAAGATCGTATGATCTTAACTCTGGAAAATCTGATTTTCCTGATTACAGTTTTACGCTTAAAAAGTGAGAATTTTAATTTCCTAGATCTTAATCCCTATTTGGAGACAAATACTATTCATCCAGCCTAAATCATCTATCCTCATCAATAGCCTAACCCACACTGTGACCCTCATAGAGAGGATGGCTGAAGACTGAGTTCCTCAATTTAAATGTTCAGTCGTGTCTTCCCATCCACCCTCTTCCCTCCACCCCGCTTAAGAATTATCCAACAGAGCATTTCCTTGCTCCTTTGCTCTTCGGCCCGAAGAGTTATAGATTTAATGGAATCAATCAGGCCTGGAGTGGCAAGCACTGAGGTCAGGGCAGACATAGCCCTGCAGCGATGGCTGCTTCGACTTGTGTCAGCGTTTGGTTAGATCGACTGGAAAAGGAGGGGCGAGCAGCATGCGCAGGGACGGCGGGGTGGTGGGCTGTGCACGGCGGACTGCAGCTCCGTGAGCGACCTGTAACATAGCATCTAAGGGAAGGGGCTTGGAGCCAGGCCAGCTTTGTTTTAACCTCATTGAAGTGCAGTTGATTTATAATGTTGTGTTTAATTTCTGCTGTACAGCAAAGTGACTCAATTACACACACACACACACACACACACACACACACATGTTATTTTCTGTGACAGTTTATCACAGGATAGTGAGTATAGTTCCCTGTGCTATACAATACGACCTGTTATTTATCCATCCTGTGCATAACCGTTTGTACTCTCATCCGTCCTTCCCTCCCACACCGTTCCTCCCCCTTGGGAACAAGTCTGTTCTCTGTATTTGTATGTCTGTTTCTGTTTCATAGGTATATTAGTTTGTGTCATGTTTTAGATTCCACATAGAAAGGATATCATATGGTATCTGTCTTTTTCTGAGTTACTTTGATTAGTACAATAAGATAATCTCTAGATCTATTCGTGAGGCAGGCCCAGTTGAGTCTGGGCCTTGGAGGCCGAGTGGGAAGGCCCTTCCTCGTACGGATTAACCTCTCTGAGCCTCACTTTTCCCCAGCATTAAATGGCGCCAAGAATCCCCACCTCTGGCTGGTGTTACACGGGTTAAACATGACCTCAGCAGAGACCAGCTGACATGATGCTGGTCACACAGCAGACCCCTCACCGGCAGCTGCTCCCAGAAAGACTTTTAGCAGTAACTCACCCTGGGTCATTGGTACCAGCCTCCAGCACACTGTCTGCCCTTCCATCCTACCTGGGCCAAGGTGGGCCGCTCACATCTCCATGAAAGAGATAGGGTTTGAAGATTTGCCCAGGCGGAAGTAGAAAAGGGCCACAAAACTCTTAAACACCTTTTCCGGAAAAATTTTGATCATTGAATTTATCACACCACTTAATTAACAGACAGGGCTGGATTAGCCCACCGGGCATCCTTAGAAGCGGAGCAAGCGTGTTGCCGAGGAGCAAGTCATAGATCATTATAAAAGGCTGCTCGGGGGTCAGCGGGACGCAGGCCTGGCTCTCTCCAGACGTCTCCGCTGGTACTGGCTACACGGATACAGCTGTAAAGAAGGCATTGTGTGTCTCCTGCAGAGAGGGCCTCAGATGTAAGCTATTTACTTTCCTCCTCCTGCAAAAGTCTCCTTCACCCAGCTGGTTGCTGTTCGGTTGGTGACTGGCACTCTGAAATCAGATGACGTCAGAGCAGGTGTGGAATGCCAGTTACCTGAGGCAGGCTGGCTGTCCCATGAGGACGAACCCCTCTGCTCCTGGCCTCCTGTGACCTCCCAGCGCTCGGATCAGGCATGCCTCCGTGCAGACACCTGCACGTGCTTTCACACCTGCACACCTGTTGACGCTTCACCCACTGCCCTGCGGCCTGCCGAGGCCAAGGCATGGCTTCTTGCAAAGCTCTTTGGCTGTCCTTATCTCTGGGGTCTGTGGAACACTACCAAAAATATACTTAAGCTTAGCAAGAGATGAGGTGGCCTTTTGCCCCTTCACAGAGGTAGTATCTCCTTTAAAAACAAAAGCAAAAAAAACAAAAAAACCTCTCAAACTCCTCCCTGGTACCTCTGCCCCTGGCTGCTGGGCCCACGCCCTCTGTCTCCCAGCTGCCCAGGCTCCTCCTCATGTCCCAGGGATGGGGCGGGGGGCCCTGAGCCCTGGAGGGGGGACCCCACCTGCTTTGTCTCTCCTACACCCAGAGCGGAGTGACACATGCCTGGAGGAAGCAGAGGCCCCTTCTGAGCTGCCCAGAGCTGAGATGGCATCGGCAGCTCCACACTGGCTTTAGTTTCCGTGGGCTTCTTGCCGTTTCTTAAATCACCTTAAACCCAGCTATCCACAGTGGTATTTTTATAAAAAAATTTTATTGGAGTACAGTTGGTTTACAGTATTGTATTAGTTTCTGCTGTAAAGCGCAGTGAATCAGTTATACGTGTTTCCACGCCACTCTTTTTTAAAGTCTTTTCCCATATAGGTGATTACAGAGTATTGAGAAGAGTTCTCTGTGCTGATCAGTAGGTCCTTATTAATTATGTATTTTTAAAAACATTTTACTTATTTACTTATCTGGCTCCACTGAGTCTTAGTTGCAGCATGAGGGATCTAGCTCCTCCCCCAGGGATTGAACCCAGGGCACCCTGCCCTTGGCGCGTGGAACCTTAGCTACTGGATCACCAGGGAAGTCCCATTTCCCTCTTATGTACGATAGTCTGTACACGCCAATCCCAATCTCCCGATTATCCCTCTTGCCCCACCCCTGGCTCCCTCCTTGGTAACCATGTTTGTTTTCTACATCTGTGACTCTCTGTTTTGTAAATAGGTTCATTTGTATCATTTTTTTAGATTCTACCTATAAGTGATGTCGTATGACATTTGCTGTTTCTGTCTGACTTATTTCATTCAGGATGACAATCTCTGGATCCATCCATGTTGCTATAAATTGCATTATTTTGTTCTTTCCTATTGCTGTCTACAGTGTTTCTTAAAAAAAAAATTTAAGTGCTTTGGAAATAAGATTTCTCTTTTCCTGTGATGACAATCAAAACAAGATTAATACCTATATTAAAAAAATATATATATTAATACCTGTATTAAAAATATATGTGTATATATTCAAAGTTATATATATGTGTATATATTCAGTTATATATATTCAAAGTTATATATATATGTGTATATATTCAAAGTTATATATCTGTCTCTTATACACATCTAGATGTGTATAAGAGACAGANTGATGTTTAAAATGTCCTAGCTTCTGTGGTCTGGGGCTTCCCTGGTGGCTCAGATGGTAAAGAGTCTGACTGCTGTGTGGGAGACCGGGGTCCGGTCCCTGGGTCAGGAAGATCCCCTGGAGAAGGGCATGGCCACCCACTCCAGTGTTCTTGCCTGGAGAATCCCAGGGACAGAGGCGCCTGGTGGGCTGCCATCCGTGGGGTCGCAAGAGTCGGACACGGCTGAGGGGCTTCCCCGCGACTCTCTCTGCGCTCCAGCAGGAGTGCTGCTTGGTTCTTGGCTCCTTGCTCTCGCATCTCTGGCCTTGATGACCTTGTTTGGCTCCAGAGACTCGTGCTGTGTGTGTGGGCGTGTGCATGTAGAGGAGGACAGCAGAGGCGCGTCTTGGTTTTGCGTTTGCTGCCTCTGGTTCAGGCGCTCTGTGCTGCTCCGGGTGAGCGGGGGCGGGAGAGAGCCAGTCACAGGCTCTCCCTTCTCCTCTGAGGGCCCCGGTCATTAGACGTTGCTTTAGCCTGTTCCCCAGGCTGTCTGCTCTCGCTCTCGCCTGTTATGAGACCTGTCCCCTGCTATGACAAGTGTGTACTTCAGAACCTGGGCCCTCAGCTCTGCGGGGATGCTTCTACTGGCTACAGCCCCCAAATCTAAGTAAACTTGTATCCGTCACCCAGTGTGCTTTGACAGGGGCGGGTTTGATTCCAGGGCGGTTCAGCCTCAGCCTCTCTGGTCTCCTCGCGCGTTTGGNCCCCTGCTATGACAAGTGTGTACTTCAGAACCTGGGCCCTCAGCTCTGCGGGGATGCTTCTACTGGCTACAGCCCCCAAATCTAAGTAAACTTGTATCCGTCACCCAGTGTGCTTTGACAGGGGCGGGTTTGATTCCAGGGCGGTTCAGCCTCAGCCTCTCTGGTCTCCTCGCGCGTTTGAGGCTGGGTCACCCCAGGTGAGGTTGCAGCAGCATTCAGGACATCTCTTGGTGAACTGTCATTCAAAGTTGGCGCTTGGAGACGGTGTCTATAGGCTGTAGGCTGCTTGTTAGGGCCAAGACCACAGGCCTGAGGCACTGTGATCTGTTGTCCAGTCGCTAAGTCCTGCCCGGCTTTGCAGCTGCAGTGCGCCAGCCTTGTCTTGTCAAGGCCCCTCTTCCCCCAACCCCTAGCCTTTGTTTTTAAGGTCAGGTGTGAAGAGTTTGAACTGGTGTCCTTTTCGGATGTGCAGTTTAAATGACCTGTATGAGAGAAGTTTAGTCTTTGCAAGTCCCAGCTCCTCCTAAGAGAGGCAGGAAACAGAGTCTTGGGAATCAGACCAGATTTGAACCCTGGCTCTGTCGCTTGCCAGCTGTGGGTCTGCAGACCGTGACGTCCACCTCTTGTTAGGAAACCAGGCATTGGTTGTGAGGGCTCTGTGAGAAAAGATAGAGGCCTTGGCGTAACACCTGGCGCGTCAGCAATGGTTAGTAAGCAGTGGCCGTTCTGTGGTTGATGCTCTTGGGTGCTAGAAATGCAGCAGTTTAGTGGGCGTCTCTGGGACACGGGGAGATGGTGGCAAACTCGGGTCGGAATCTCAGCATCAGTAGGGGCTTAACTCTAAGCTTCTAAGCCAGTTACTTCATTCGTCTGAACTTAACGTTTACTCCACTAAAATGGGGTTGATGACGTCTAATTTGGAATTAAATAGTGGATAATAAAATTTAAGGTAAGAGAAAATGCCTGCTATGGTTCCCAGCACACAGAGGGCGATGCTCAGCACCTCAGTTTCCTCCTCCTCCTTCCTCTTTTGCTGCCGTTTAACTGTGTGGCAGGTGCTGGCTCAGGGCTTGGGGTGACAAAGCGCGGCCCCCGAGACTCTCTGCCAGACCCCGCTGGCTAATAAGTGTGGTCTGCCCTTTGACCGGTCAAGGCAACAAAGCCGTACATTCCTTCTTTGATCACAGTCACCTCTCCTCTGGCGAGAGTGCTTGTGCGCCCCTTTCCAACCCATTGATTCCTCCAGGAGGGGCGTCAGAACCCTTTTCAGTGACAGACTCTGGGGTGTGAGTGGCTCACGTAGGGCTGCTGGCTTTGAAGGCCGTTTCCATCACTTCTCATCGGGAATTGCTGTCGTCTTTCTGGGGCATAAACAGAGAGACTTCCTTTATCTCTGGCTTTTCCTGTATAACTTTTGTGCCAGGCCCTGTCCTGGGCGCTGAGGAGACAGGACTGAATCAAGTCAGACGCAGTCTCTCAAGGAATCTAGTAGAGAAATACCGTGGAAACTCCGACAAGAGCTAAAGTCGAGCGTGATGATGCTCAGAGAGGGCTGGCCCGAGTGCTTTGGGAGCACGGAGAACAGCCTCGAGCTGAGGGGAGGGGAAAGGGAGGCCTCACAGGGGAGGTGGGTGTGAGCTGAGACCCGAAGGGCNTGGCTTAAAGCTCAACATTCAGAAAACGAAGATCATGGCATCTGGTCCCATCACTTCATGGGAAATAGATGGGGAAACAGTGGAAACAGTGTCAAACTTTATTTTGGGGGGCTCCAAAATCACTGCAGATGGTGACTGCAGCCATGAAATTAAAAGATGCTTGCTCCTTGGAAGAAAAGTTATGACCAATCTAGATAGCATGTTGAAGAGCAGAGACATTACTTTGCCAACAAAAGTCTGTCTAGTCAAGGCTATGTTTTTTCCAGTGGTCATGTAAGGATGTGAGAACTGGACTGTGAAGAAAGCTGAGCGCTGAAGAATTGATTTTGAACTGTGGCGTTGGAGAAGACTCTTGAGAGTCCCTTGGACTGTAAGGAGATATGACATTACTTTGCCAACAAAAGTCTGTCTAGTCAAGGCTATGTTTTTTCCAGTGGTCATGTAAGGATGTGAGAACTGGACTGTGAAGAAAGCTGAGCGCTGAAGAATTGATTTTGAACTGTGGCGTTGGAGAAGACTCTTGAGAGTCCCTTGGACTGTAAGGAGATACAACCAGTCCATTCTAAAGGAGATCAACCCTGGGATTTCTTTGGAAGGAATGATCCTAAAGCTGAAACTCCAGTACTTTGGCCACCTCATGTGAAGAATTGACTCACTGGAAAAGACACTGATGCTGGGAGGCATTGGGAGCAGGAGAAGAAGGGGACGACAGAGGATGAGATGGCTGGATGGCATCACTGACTCAGTGGATGTGAGTCTGAGTGAACTCCGGGAGTTGGTAATGCACAGGGAGGCCTGGCGTGCTGTGATTCACGGGGTCGCAAAGAGTCAGACATGACTGAGCAACTGAACTGAACTGATTGAAGGCATAATTTTAAGTTTAAGCAAAAATTCATTCCTACTGGGCAATACCGAACCAGAAGTGGCCAGGAGCTCTCCACAGACAGGAGCAAGGGAGAGGCTATTATAACTAAAAGGCAGAAGCAAAGTAAGGAATTCCAGTTCAGTTCAGTCCACTTCAGTTGCTCAGTCATGTCCGACTATTTGCAACCCCATGGACTGCAGCACACCAGGCCTCCTTGCCCATCACCAACTCCTGGAGTTTACTCAAAACCATGTCCATTGAGTCAGTGATGCCATAACCATCTGATTCTCTGTCATCCCCTTCTCCTCCTGCCTTTAATCTTTCTCAGCATCAGGGTCTTTTCAAATGAGTCAGCTCTTCCTATCAGGTGGCCAAAGTACTGGAGTTTCAGCTTCAGCATCAGTCCTTCCAAGGAATATTCAGGACTGATTGCCTTTAGGTTGGACTGGTTGGATCTCCTTGCAGTCCAAGAGACTCTTGAGTCTCCTCCAACACAACAGTTCAAAAACATCAATTCTTCGACACTCAGCTTTCTTTATAGTCCAACACTCACATCCATACATAACTACTGGAAAAACCACAGCTTTGACTAGATGCACCTCTGTTGGCAAAATAATGTCTCTGCTTTTTAATATGCTGTCTAGGTTGGTCCAAGGAGTAAGCGTCTTTTAATTTCATGGCTGCAGTCACCATCTGCAGTGATTTTGGAGCCCCCCAGAATAAAGTCTGACACTGTTTCCACTGTTTCCCCATCTATTTCCCATGAAGTGATGGGACCAGATGCCATGATCTTCATTTTCTGAATGTTGAAGGCAACTTTTCTACTCTCCTCTTTCACTTTTATCAAGAGGATCTTTAGTTCTTTGCTTTCTGCCAAAGGGTAGTGTCATCTGCATATCCGAGGTTATTGATATTTCTCCTGGCTATCTTGATTTCAGCTTGTCCTTCATCCAGCCCAGTGTTTCTCATGATGTACTCTGCATATAAGTTAAATAAGCAGGATGACAATATGAAACCTTGACGTACTCCTTTCCCGATTTGGAGCCAGTCTGTTGTTCCATGTCCAGTTCTGACTGTTGCTTCTTGACCTGCATACAGATTTCTCAAGAGGCACGTCATGTGGTCTGGTATTCCCATCTCTTTCAGAATTTTCCACAGTTTGTTGTGATCCACACAGTCAAGGGCTTTGGCATAGTCAATAAAGCAGAAATAGATATTTTTCTGGAACTCTCACTTTTTCAGATGATCCAACGGATGTTGGCAATTTGATCTCTGGTTCCTCTGCCTTTCCTAAATCCAACTTGAACATCTGGAAGTTCACAGTTCACATACTGTTGAAGCCTGGCTTGGAGAATTTTGAGGATTACTTTACTAGCGTGTGAGATGAGTGCAATTGTGCAGTTGTTTGAGCATTCTTTGGCATTGCCCTTCTTTGGGATTGGAATGAAAACTGACCTTTTCCAGTCCTGTGGCCACTGCTGAGTTTTCCAAACTTGCTGGCATATTGAGTGCAACACTTTCATGGCATCATCTTTTAGGATTTGAAATAGCTCAACTGGAATTACTTCACCTCCACTAGCTTTGTTCATAGTGATGCTTCCTACGGCCCATTTGACTTTGCATTCCAGGATGTCTGGCTCTAGTTGAGTGATCACACCATCATGATTATCTGGGTCATGAAGATCTTTTTTGCATAGTTCTGTGTATTCTTGCCACGTCTTCTTAATATCTTCTGCTTCTGTTAGGTCCATACCATTTCTGTCCTTTACTGAGCCCAACTTTGCATGAAAATTTCCCTTGGTATGTCTAATTTTCTTGAAGAGATCTCTAGTCTTTCCCATTCTGTTGTTTTCCTCTATTTGCATTGATCACTGAGGAAGGCTTTCTTATCTCTCTCTGTTATTCTTTGGAACTCTGAAATCAAATGGATATATCTTTCCTTTTCCTCTTTGCCTTTTGTGTCTTCAGCTATTTGTAAGACCTCCTCAGACAACCGTTTTGCCTTTTTGCATTTCTTTTTTTGTGGGGACGGTCTTGATCATTGCCTTCTGTACAATGTCACAAACCTCTGTCCATAGTTCTTCAGACACTCTATCAGATCTAATCCCTTGAGTCTATTTGTCACTTCCACTGTATAATTGTAAGGGATTTGATTTAGGTCATACCTGAATGGTCTAGTGGTTTTCCCTACTTTCTTCATTTAAGTCTCCCAGTCTTGTTTCTGCTGACTGTATAGAGCGTCTCCATCTTTGGCTGCAAAGAATATAATCAATATGATTTCGGTACTGACCATCTGGTGACGTCCATGTGTAGAGTCTTCTCTTGTTGCTGAAAGCTTAGTTGGCTGTCTGTGATTGGTTATCCTTAGGTTTCAGTTCTGTAACCTTGAGGCATTTACAGCTTAGGTTTTGGTTTGATTGGCTCAGATGGAAAGACTCTGCCTGCAGTGCTGGATACCTGGGTTCCATCTCTGGGTGGGGAAGGTCTCCTGGAGAAGGGAATGGCTGGCTACTTACTCTAGTATTCTTACCTGGAGAATTCCATGGACAGAAGAACCTGGTGGGCTACAGTCATGGAGTTGCAAAGAGTGGGACACAACTAAGCCACTAACATTTTCACTTTTTCTCTTTTGGTGTGGTTAGGGAAGCACTGGTGCATTTAAGCCCTCAGTCAAGTGGCCTCCTTGTTTAACAGATGGGACCTGAGCTTCCCAGTTTACCATAGTGGTTGTAGGTGCATTTCAATTTCTTTGTGAGTTCAATCTGTATTCCTGTTGTTAGAAGAAGTTGAAGTTTATATCTTGGCTCCATAGTGACCAAGGACAGAGACTTTTTTCTTTCTACTCCAGCATCATAATGTCTGGTCTTTATTCTTAAGATCGTTTCTAGGTGTAATATGATTGCTGGAGCTCCAGCCATCACATTCACATTCCAGGTCAGCAGGAAGAAAGGATATAATGCTGCATTTCATTTTAATGTCTCCTCCTGGAATTTCACACAGCCTTTATGACTTTATCTTACTGTGTGCATGACCACATCGTCCATCCCAGACAGGTAGGAAATGCAGTCTTTTAGCTGGGTATATTGCCACCCTGAATAAAATGGTGACCTCGGGTGACCAAAAATATTCTTTTTCACGGCCGCCATTTAATCCATTTCAGAGGCTCCTTTTCACAGATGGCTGCGTGTATGAAGGTCCCCAGTGACTCATCTGGGATTGTTCTCTACCTCCCGCCCCTAATCCTCTCTGTCTCTTCTCTACTGACCTCATTATGTTTTGTGATCAGGGTGAAGTGCTCACCTTCGCTTGCCCAGCACCAGACAACAGACATCAATAGATGCTTATTAAATTAAGTAAAATCACTGAATTTGCTCTGTTGTGAGATTTTAGTCTCTTGAGAATGCATTTCTGATATTTTTAGTGAAAGTCAGTGCTGCCACAGTAGGCTTTGCTAGGCGGAAACTCACTTTTATTCCGTTTTCCTGGAATACACCTGTTCCATGAGGTAAGATATTCTGACATATCTTTGGGGGACCATTACTTTATCCTTTCATGGCTTTCGTTTACCCATTTGTAAAATGAGAAAAGCTATAAACAGTATCATAGTTAATTCATTCATTTTAATGAAGTCTTTTATGATTTTCCCAGGTAGGTAATATAAAAGGGTATGAAGACAACTGTGTTATTATTGAATAATGTAAAAATAATTATGAGGTGGAGAGGAGGTAGAACTTGGTGTCTCATAGGAGTTTTCTCCAGATGCTTCTAACATAAGGGTCTTAAAATATACATAATGCAAAATTTGTATATGTGTGTGTGTGTGTGTGTGTGTGTGTTTTTTTAAATCATAGTGTTTGTTCAGACTATTTCTCTAGTTCCTAGCTCTGGGTGGGAGAAACTGAAACTTTATTATCTACCCTGCATAAAAGTGATAGCATTTTCAAGGGAGGCCACTGCTGGCATGTTCGCTTTAAAATNCTGCAAAGAATCAGACATGACTGAGCAACTGAACTGAACTGATACTCCTTTTATATCCTTATATGTATGTGTGTGTATATATATATATACTTTTCCTTTTACACAAGTTTTTGGATAAAACCAGCTGTCCTTTGGAATAGTACTTGACCTTGGTAGGCCCCCAGTAAATACTTGCATGCACGCACAGAAAACTGACCGTGATTAGGTAGATGTAGGAAGACAGGAGACATAACTTGTCATAAAAAGGGTTAACTCTGTCTCTCGGAGTATGTGCATCCTGATGGGTGCATGTACTTTAATTGTCACGCATCAGAAATTGTGTCCAAAAAAAAAAAAAATATTGTGCACTTCTTCTGCATGGCCACACCCCAAATTCAACTTGGACATTTTTGGATGTGGTGTCAGACGGTCCAGATGACAAGCTTGTGAGAAATGAGGTTCATTTGGCTTTCCCACCTCGTGTCATTTACTTGTACGTTTTACCGAAGTCTTTGGCCTCCTGCAGTGATTGGCCAAGGGGGCATTTTCAGAGATGCTCTGTGGCATTGCACTGAGGGCCTGCAAATTCACCTGCCTCTGTCTTCTCCATCTGCCTTTCCTCCTGATCATCCTTTTCGTGCGTAAGACCCCAGTACCACAGCATTAAAAGTCCAATAAAACAGGGCACATCTCTTTAAAATGCTTGAAGCATCATTGGCAAACATAATGCATATAAAATATAAAACCAAAAATTTCAGTCAACTGAAAGATTGATTAAAATTAAAAATAGTTTTGCTGTTGTAAAAAGACTGAATCAGTTTAAAGGTGGAGTTAATTTTAGATAACTGTGTGATCATTATACTTATGACAGAATGTAAATATTGTAAACATTGGAAGTGTAAATAATGTGATACAGTGAAAATCACGGGGTGGGGACAGAGTTGACAGGAGGGAGAGTTCTAGCATAGTCCTGGCAGGGAGTTAGTTAACGTGATCTAAACATGAAGCGTGAATTGTTAAAAGTGGATTCAACCTTGTTTATAATTTTAAACATATATACACTTCCACACAGGGCTTCCCAGGTGTCACTAGTGGTAACGTAGCCGCCTGCCAATGCAAGAGATGCAGGTTCAATCCGTGGGTTGGGAAGCTCCCCTGTCTACGTGCTCCAGTGTTCTTGCCTGGAGGATCCCACAGACGGTGGAGCCTGGAGGGCTGCAGTCCATGGGGTGGCAAAGAGTCAGACACGACTGAAGCGACGCAGTGTAAACACACACGTGCACACATCCACAGAAGGCAGTTTGGAGGGAACGCTTCAGGGTGCAGCACCCCCAAAGAGCTAAGTGGAACAGACCACCCGGGGCGGGTACTGCCTGACCCCCTCTTGCTCCCGCACCTTCCATCTGAACTTGCCGTGAACCCGCCTGCCCCCAGCTCCTCCACGGGCTCCTCCCAGAACACCCCCACCCAACACACTCGCCCTTTGTTGGTGCTTTCAGCCTAGGGACTTG
>SJYX01020967.1:299473-321815 GCA_006410675.1 Oreotragus oreotragus
TGTGTGGTGTGAGAAGGCAGCTGTGTGTCTAGGCCCTCCAGGCTGGGGTCGTGTGTGTGTGTGTGTGTGTGAGGGGGGGTGTGTGGTGTGAGAAGGCAGCTGTGTGTCTAGGCCCTCCAGGCTGGGGTCGTGTGTGTGTGTGTGTGTGTGAGGGGGGGTGTGTGGTGTGAGAAGGCAGCTGTGTGTCTAGGCCCTCCAGGCTGGGGTCGTGTGTGTGTGTGTGTGTGTGAGGGGGGGTGTGTGGTGTGAGAAGGCAGCTGTGTGTCTAGGCCCTCCAGGCTGGGGTCGTGTGTGTGTGTGTGTGTGTGAGGGGGGGTGTGTGGTGTGAGAAGGCAGCTGTGTGTCTAGGCCCTCCAGGCTGGGGTCGTGTGTGTGTGTGTGTGTGTGAGGGGGGGTGTGTGGTGTGAGAAGGCAGCTGTGTGTCTAGGCCCTCCAGGCTGGGGTCGTGTGTGTGTGTGTGTGTGTGAGGGGGGGTGTGTGGTGTGAGAAGGCAGCTGTGTGTCTAGGCCCTCCAGGCTGGGGTCGTGTGTGTGTGTGTGTGTGTGAGGGGGGGTGTGTGGTGTGAGAAGGCAGCTGTGTGTCTAGGCCCTCCAGGCTGGGGTCGTGTGTGTGTGTGTGTGTGTGAGGGGGGGTGTGTGGTGTGAGAAGGAGGCTGTGTGTCTAGGCCCTCCAGGCTGGGGTCGTGTGTGTGTGTGTGTGTGTGTGTGTGTGTGTGTGTGTGTAGCTGGGGCTGTGTGGTGTGAGAAGGCAGCTGTGTGTCTCTAGGCCCTCCAGGCTGGGGTCGTGTGTGTGTGTGTGTAGCTGGGGCTGTGTGGTGCGAGAAGGCAGCTGTGTGTCTCTAGGCCCTCCAGGCTGGGGTCGTGTGTGTGTGTGTGTAGCTGGGGCTGTGTGGTGCGAGAAGGCAGCTGTGTGTCTCTAGGCCCTCCAGGCTGGGGTCGTGTGTGTGAGTGTGTGTGTGGTGTGTAGCTGGGGCTGTGTGGTATGAGAAGGCAGCTGTGTGTCTCCAGGCCCTCCAGGCTGGGGTCGGGGATGCTGGGTGCCCTCAGGGGTGGCCTGTCTTCTGAAACAAGGAACAGCACTGTATGGCCTTGAGGGGGCTGGGGCCCGGTTTCTTCTTGGAAACGTGAAGATGCAGACGTCCTGAGCTGGAGGCCTGACCCCAGGAGTGGGGAGTTTCTATTCTCTTGCTGTCAGCCTCATGAGACATTCAACTGCTGCTACTGCTGCTGCTAAGTCACTTCAGTCGTGTCCGACTCTGTGTGACCCCATAGACGGCAGCCCACCAGGCTCCCCCATCCCTGGGATTCTCCAGGCAAGAAGACTGGAGTGGGTTGCCATTTCCTTCTCCAATGCATGAAAGAGAAAAGTGAAAGTGAAGTCGCTCAGTCTGTCCGACTGTTAGTGACCCCGTGGACTGCAGCCCACCAGGCTACTCCGTCCATTGGATTTTCCAGGCAAGAGTACTGGGGTGGGGTGCCATTGCCTTCCCCCTAGACATTCAACTAGGAGTATGAAAACTGTAGAGACTGTGTTGATTCTGGCAGTGGCCCCCGACCTCCAAGGCTGACAGATCCATCCACCTCTCTCCCTCCCCTCTGTCCGGCACTACCCATCCTCTCGTGACTCTGCCTCACTCCCTGGGCCACCAAAAGTGGTGCTGGAGGGAGGTGGGGCAGGTAGGAAGAACTTAAGGGACAGGAAGGTTGCATGATTTGTCTTACTTAATACATTGGAAGAGGACCCCAAACTGAGAGATTTGAGGGCTGGCAACCTGCCTGCCAGGAGACATAGATGTGGGTTCGATCCCTGGGTCAGGAGGATCCCCTGGAGGAGGGCATGGCAACCCACTCCAGTTTGCTTGCCTGGGAAATCCCAGGGACAGAGGAGCCTGATGGACTACAGTCTATAGGATCACAGAGTCAGACACGACTGAAGCAACTTAGCACGCAGGTATGCACGCACATCCATCATGCACTGAGTCAGCAGGAATCCTGGTTCCCAGGCTCAGGAGGCCCTTTGTTGCAAGTGACAGCTGCTGTCTGTTGGCATCTGCTATGTGCAGGCACTATGGGGTGCGTTGAGTGAGTGAAGTCGCTCTGTCGTGTCCGACCCTTTGGTGACCCCATGGGCTGTAGCCTAACCAGGTTCCTCCATCCATGGGATTTTCCAGGCAAGAATACTGGAGTGGGTTGCCATTTCCTTCTCCAGGAGATCTTCCTGACCCAGGGATTGAACCCAGGTCTCCCGCATTGTAGGCAGACGCTTTACCGTCTGACCACCAGGGAAGATCCATGGGGTGTTTTACACACTCTAATTTTGGCAACAAAGCTGCTGGTAAGGAGGACATCATTACTTCCACTGTACAGATGAGGAAACTGTGGCATCTCATAACCAATTAGAAGCAGAACTTGCGCTCAGACCCTGATCTGTGTGGCTCTGGAGTCCCGATTTTGTGCACTTCAAAACTGATTGAGTGTTTTGCTTTTCTCACCCTTTCCCAAGGACCTCTGCTGTGCACATTAAACAGTGTCCTTTAAGGGGACACGTGGCTTGCCTAAGAATGTCTGACTTACAGCTGCCGAGTGGGTGCACTTCGGTGCTCTGGACGTGTGTCCATTGCCAGCCGCTCTTCTGCCATCCTCATCTTTGCACGCGATGCAGCAGTTGGCTCTGTTTGGGTGTCACAGGAAGTGGAGCTGCAGAGCCTGGGACTCTGAGCGGGGAGGGCGGAGATTCCACTGCTTGTGGGGGCTTGACCTTGACTGAGGAGCTGGCCTCTCTGGTACTCCGCAAGGAGCTCAGTGCCAGGATTTCTGGCTGTTGCCCCAGTAGCTCCTAATCTCCCAGGGATGAAGGGACTGTGGATGCAGAAGCAGGCCAGAGCAGGTTCTACTTGGCCTGGCTGGGCTGGGCCTCTAGCCCTGAACTGGCTCTTCCCAGGACAAGGCAGAGGCCTTGGAGAGGGGCGTTCTTGCTGCTACCCCCCAGGGCAGAGGAAAAAGCACCCCTCACCCACATCCCTGGGCCCCACGCTCTCTTCTGCCCTTTGGTCACCCTAACCCCCATCCCTGATGAAGCCCATCCCTGGCATCAAGTA
Source organism: Oreotragus oreotragus (assembly GCA_006410675.1). Lineage (NCBI taxonomy): Eukaryota > Metazoa > Chordata > Mammalia > Artiodactyla > Bovidae > Oreotragus > Oreotragus oreotragus. The sequence continues at coordinate 302,571 of SJYX01020967.1, forward strand.
GTGCGGAGTAGGGAGGACCAAGAGCAAGTGGAGGGGACAGTTTACCAGAAAGTAGGGCTCCTGAAAAGCAGCAAGGTGTGATGGATTTCCACCCCCCAGTTCTGCCACTCACTAGCCACAAGGGTCTCGAGAAGTCTCTTAACCTCTCCAAGCCTCAGTTTCCTCATCTCTAAAATAGGAGTGTGTGTGTTAGTTACTTAGTCATGTCCAACTCTTGCAACCCCACAGACTGGAGCCCACCAGGCCCGCTTGTCCATGGGATTCTCCAGGCGAGAGCACCGGCGTGGTTGCCATTCCCTTCGCCACTAAAACAGGAGTGGAACAGCGGGACTGGAAACTCCCGTCCATGGGGAAAGCCACATGCAGATGTTTGCAGCAGCTTTACCCATGCCTTCATAGGGGAATGCCTAAAGAAACCGCGGTCCATCCAGGCGGTGGATCAACATTCAGAATTTAAACGAGATGAAAAGGCATGGGAGTACCTTAGGTGCATATTGCTCAGTGAAAGCAGCGGGTCTGAAAAGGCTGTGGAGTGGGCGGGGCGTTCTGGAAAAGACAAGACATCGGACGGAGGCAGTAAAAACAGAGCAGTGGTTTCCGAGGATTCGTGAGGAGGAAGGGAAAGGTAGGGAGAGCAGAGATACTTAGGGCGGTGAAACTGCGCTGTGGGCCCTGCCCAGGTGGGTGCGTCTCGTTCTCCATCTGCCCAAACCCGCGGGATGCCCGCTCCATAGCGGACCGGCGTAAATGGTGAGTGGCGGCTCAGCAGGGCTCGTCAGCTGCAACCAGGGCGCCACTCGGACGGAGAGTGTCAGTGAGGGGAAGCTGTGCGTGTCTCGGGAACTCGCTATATACTTCCACTCACTTTTGCTGTGAACCTAAAACTGCTCTAAAGAATAAAGCCTGATAGGGGTATAAACATATCACGCGTGCTTAGTATTGATAATGTGGAAGCATGTGTGTGAAATGTCTGGCACACTGGAGGTGGTGAATAATGGCAGCTGCTGTCATCACGGTGTGGGTCCAGGAATTTTCTTTGTTCATTTTTTGGGGGTATTTTTTCCATTAGTAAAAAATATAGATTCAATTTTAAAAATTCAAAAGCAAAATTTAGGAACTATAAAGAGGAAAAACACTTGAAATCTCATTACTCAGAGCAAACATATCACCTTCCAGATTTCTCTCTGCATACTGTGTATGTTTTTATATAACCAGGACCATAAAACAGAACCTTTTTTCTCTTTCAGTGATATACTTGTGGACCTCTTTCCAAACTGATCAGTATGAATCTACATCATCTTATGTAACGGCTAAGTAGTATTTCATTTTAAAATGTAACTGTAACTGGCCCCCTGTGGATGGATATGGGGTATTTCTAGTATTTTGTTGCCATGAACAACTGTCTGATGAACCTTTTTGTGGAGACAGATAAATGCATATTCCTGCAAGAAACTGGCACCGCCAAGAAGGCACGAACTTTCTCATGTACCCACATCCTCTTTAATACTAAAAGTGATCAACCTTGGTTAGCAACTTTCTCTTCTGAAACTAAAGCAAGATTTTAGAAGTTCAAATATTGGAGGGGCTGGGTAGGAATGCAGGGAGGAGAGACAGCCCAGGCAGGCAGAGGTGCCTTCCCGAGGTGGGGAAGGTTGCCCATCTCCAGGCTCCGTGTGCAGCTGGCGCCTCACCTGTGCGGGGGGTTGAGGCTGGGGGCCTCCCCTGCTCAGCCTAGGGAGGGGGCGCAGTGGGCGTCTGAGGGACTTCCTAGGTGGCTTCGTGGTAAAGAACCTGCCTGCCAATGCCAGAGGTGGAGTTCAGTCCCTGGGTCGGGAAGATCCCCTGGAGGAGGACTTGGCAACCCACTCCAGTATTCTTGCCTGGAGAATCCATGGACAGATGAGCCTGGCAGGTCACAAAGAGTCACGTGAGGATGCGTCCAAGCCTTTGTGTCAGGATGCAGTGGGTCTGGGGGGAGGTCAGTGACACCGATGCCAGGAACACATACGGGCTTCCGGGATGCGGACGCCAGGGGCCGTGACCGCTGGGGAGGCCGACTTGGGTTTTAGCCGCTTAATAAAAATAGTTAATATTTATCGATCTCTTAGTTTGCGTCAGGTATTATGATTTACATAATTACCTCATTTAATGCTCTTAGCAGCACTGTAAAGCAGGTACTTGCTCCAAGTCCACCCACTTTCCATTTCCCCATAGCACAGGACCTGTCCCAAGCAGAACAGGGGGAAGTGGTTAGTTTGTTCCGAGGCTGACCTTGTCCAGGAAGGCCTGGGGTACCCAGAGGATGGACACAGAGCTCCTGGACTCAGAGGCTGCTACGCTTCCCTGCGGGCCTCGGAAGTGGCTCTGATCACGGGGTGAGAAGCTGCTCTTCGCTGACCTGGGAGTGACTGCTAGGAGGCCTGTGGGCACACTGTAACCAGGCTCTGAGTCCTGGGAGCCTGCCCGCCCTCATCTGACATCCCAGCTCCGGCCGGCCGGGGGAGGGAGAGTGAAGCAGACCAGCTCCTTGCTGTCTTGAGATCTTGTTTACAAGCCTGGGGTGAAAGGGCCTGATGGGTTCCTTATCAATAGAATGCATCTGGTTGAGAAAAATTAGCCTCTTTGTAGGCCTGTGTGTCTGTGTGTGTGTCTGTGTGCATCTGGCAACTGGGGTCAGGGAAGAACTAACTTTGGCGGCCCTGGGGACTAAAGGGAGGTTTATAGCTTTTGCATCTTGGAAAACAATCTCCAAAATGTTCCAGGCAGAGTTCACCTCCTCCGGGCTAAAGTGGAAGAAAGATGCATCTTGGGACTCGCTTGCCATGGCCTCTGGACCTGACCTACTCGCTGGGGACGGTGCCTTTGGTGTGACCCTTAGGGACCCAGACGGCCAGGAGCGGGACCAGTGGAGGTGGCGAAGGTCCCAGCCTTGGCTCAGCTCTCTACCTCCTATTTCCTCTGCCAGGCTGCGCTGACCCCTGGGGTCTGTGAGGAACCCCCTCTGTTTGAGACTGAGGGCTATGGATTCTTAATTCTGCCCAGGGTTTGTGTTATGGGTTGAATTATATCCCCCACCCCTACAAACATGCTGAAATTCTTATCCCGGTGCGCCAGAATGTGAACTTGTTTGGAAACAAGGTAGTAGCAAGCATGATTAGTCACGAAGAGGTCTGCCTCAGAGGGTAAAGAGTCTGCCTGTGGGAGACCTGGGTTCGATCCCTGGGTCAGGAAGACCTCCCGGAGGAGGGCATGGCAACCCGCTCCAGTATTGTTGCCTGGAGAATCCCCATGGACAGAGGAGCCCGGTGGGCTACAGTCCACGGGATTGCGCAGCGTCGGACACGACTGAGCAACTACGCACAGCACAGGAAGAAGCCGTGCTCCAGTAGGAGGGCCCCCTAACCCAATACAACTGGCGTCACGTGCAGGTGACCAGGTGCAGACACAGCCCATGGGGACAGCAAGCCCTTGGGACCTGTCCTGTGCTATGGGGAAACAGAAGGAGGCTGGACTCAGAGATGGGGGCAGAGAGTGCAGTCCTGCAGCTATAGGCCAAGGAACACCAGAAATCTTGCTAGCACACTCCCAGAAGCCTGCAAGAGGCAAGGAAGGGTCCTCCTACAGTCTCCAGGAGGAGCGTGACCCTCCTGACAACTTGATTTCAGACTGCTAGCCTCCAGAACTGAGAGAGAATAAATTTCAGTTCTAAGCCACCTGGTGGGTGGTGCTTTGTTAGAGCAGCAAGGACTCCAGCACGGCCTGGGTCTGAGGGTGCCCCAGGAGCCCTTCCCCACCCGGACACATGGGCCCCTCCTTGGAGAAGGGCCTGTCTGGGGGTGCGCCGCCATCTTTCCTTCTGTCTCGGGGGAAAGGTGGTCCATGAGGGCCGAAGCGCTGGGCCCCGGTGGAACCCGGCCTTGCCTTTGCAACCTTGTGACTGTCCGTACTCAGAGCCCCGGGGGCCTGCCGGCTGCTGGCTGTGCTAGTGGGGTCTGCTTCTGGTGCGCAGAAGGGCCTGAGGACTCTGACTTCGTCTCTGCTGGCCTAAAAGCCCTGGGCTTAGCGTTTCCAGGGGCCCGGAAATATCAAGACGTGCTTTGGTGATTTTGCTCCGGCCTGTGATTCCAGGTCTGATGGGACAGACTCATTGGTGCTCTAGGGTGCTTTTTATAAAGTCCTGAACCACTCCTCCTGGACTCTTCTGTTCCCTGGCTCTGTCCAGCTCAGCATCAGACCCATAAGAAAAAAATAAGTAAATCTCCGTGTGGTTTTGGTGCTCTTTTGAGAGTGCGTGTGCATGTGTGCCAGTGAGAGACAGACAGGCGTGGAGAGACTGCGCAGGGGGACTCAGGGTGCCCGAGTTGGCAGGACACAGCTGAAAGAAGAGACTGCAGGGCGGCGTCCTCTGTCCAGATGCTCTTGCCTTTGGGAGCCAGGGGCAGCCCTCCCTCAGGGCAGAGCTGGCGGGCTNAGGCGTGGAGAGACTGCGCAGGGGGACTCAGGGTGCCCGAGTTGGCAGGACACAGCTGAAAGAAGAGACTGCAGGGCGGCGTCCTCTGTCCAGATGCTCTTGCCTTTGGGAGCCAGGGGCAGCCCTCCCTCAGGGCAGAGCTGGCGGGCTCCCACCAGCTGGCAGCCCCAGAGCATCCTTCACACTCTGAGCCCACCGGGAGCCGCACAGATGTCTCCTGGGAGCGGAGCCCGGAGCAAGGCTTCTCGAGGCTCCCTTATCAAAGCCCTGGCATTTTGGGGCACCGCCAGCAGCGGAGACTCAACCTGCATACCCTCCCCGCTGCCTTCCACCCTGCCGGGGGTGAGATCGTCCCCACACTGGGCAGGAATCCTCTGGGGGCCCAGGAATGCATGGGGGCGCTGGGAGGGGTATGGTGCATGGCTCTGAGTGGGCCCCACGCAGCCCCTGCGCAGGCAAGACCGCTTCCCTGGAGGAGGGCCAGGAAGGCCTGGGTGGGCTCTGAAGGAGGAGGCATCGTGGTGGGCCTGGCTGCGGGCACGGGAGAGGCGAGCAGCAGGGCTCCTGAGCACCATCCCGGAGGGTGCTCGGGACTTAAGAGCATGGAGTCAGAAGGCGGCAGAGTTCTGGAATCCCCAGGTGCTACGCTGTGGCATCAACAGCAGAAACTGTCCAAGGAGGGTGGTCCCTGTGTTCATCTTGGGGACGGAAGGGAAGGTGGTGGCTTGAAGAGAGTGGTGGTCTCACTCAGAACTCCGCCCCGCCCCCTGCTGAGAGCCTGGAGAGAAGAGGAGATCCACCTCCACCACCAGCCCCCACAGAGCGCTTCAGCAGCTTTAAGAAGACGGTCCAAGGACTGCCCTGGCGGCCCAGCAGTTAGGAGTCCTCCTTGCAGTGCAGGGGACGTGGGTTCAATCCCCGGCTGAGGGACGAGGATCCCGCATCCCTGGGATGTGTGCCACAGCTACTGAAGCTGGCACGCCGTACCTAGAGAGTCTGCATGTCTCAACAAAGCATCCACAGGACGCGAGGAAGACCCCGAGTGCTGCACAGAAGGCCCAGCACAGCCACACAAGTCATTAATAAGTTTTTCTTAAAAAAAGGCAGTCCCAATGTCCCGAGGTTCTGGAGCTTGTTGAAAGGAAGGAGGCCGAGCCCTCATCAATCAGAAGCTTTCCTCATCCCCAGGTTACCCAGACAGGCCCAGGCTGCCATGCCCCCCACGCACACGCCCACATCACCATCGGGCAGCCTTCTCACGGACACTTCCCACGAGCTGCGGCACCTGCAGGACAGGTTCAGCTACTGAAGCTGGCACGCCGTACCTAGAGAGTCTGCATGTCTCAACAAAGCATCCACAGGACGCGAGGAAGACCCCGAGTGCTGCACAGAAGGCCCAGCACAGCCACACAAGTCATTAATAAGTTTTTCTTAAAAAAAGGCAGTCCCAATGTCCCGAGGTTCTGGAGCTTGTTGAAAGGAAGGAGGCCGAGCCCTCATCAATCAGAAGCTTTCCTCATCCCCAGGTTACCCAGACAGGCCCAGGCTGCCATGCCCCCCACGCACACGCCCACATCACCATCGGGCAGCCTTCTCACGGACACTTCCCACGAGCTGCGGCACCTGCAGGACAGGTGACCCTGGCAGGCCCAGGGGATTCTGTGGGAGCCAGCCTCAGATCGGGGCATTGCTCATCCTGGGGAACCAGCCTCAGATAACCAGCCTCAGATCAGGGTGCTGCCCGTCTGGGGGAGCCAGCCTCAGATTGGGGTGCTGCCCGTCTCGGGGAGCCAGCCTCAGATAGGGGCACTGCCTGTCTCAGGGAGCCAGCCTCAGATTGGGGCGCTGCTCGTGAGCGTGTGCTCCCTTCGCTTGCTGCCGGCTTGTTTCGCTCCCATCCTCCATACACCCCCTCCTCTCACTGGTCCCAGCCTTGCTGCCTCCTGCCCTCTTCAGCTTCACCTCCCTTCTGCCCTGGAGGTTCCAGAGCGGCAGCTGTGGCTTGGCCAGTGAGCTGTGTGTCGTTGGGCACCTTGCTTTACCTCTCTGAGCCTCAGCTTCCCTATCTTGAAGGTATTCCCCTACGCCCTTCTCAGCTCTGGGGGTTGAGTCTTACTTCCAAAGACGTGAACATTGTTTAGGAAATAAAGGTGAGGTTTCCCCCGAGGCACCTAGTTTGGGATGCTGTCTGTAGGCTGTGTCAGCCGGGTTAGAGAAGCTGACACATTTCTAGATAGGGTAGGGTCAGAGACAGGTGACAGCGTTGTTATCATCAACGGGATAACAGAAATTAGTGGAGAGCGCGCCAGCCTGAAGGAAGATGACCTAAGAGAAAGTCATCAACGTCCCCCGGCCCCAGTTTCCACCTGTAAAGTAGCAGTAGTAACAGTCGCAGGGCCACACGCAACAGCAGAGGTGGGCGCAGTCTGCGCGCTGTAACGCACCTCCTCACCTCCACGCGCAAAGTGGCGGGCCTGTCTCTTATACACATCTAGATGTGTATAAGAGACAGGGGTTAGGGGGCCCTCCTACTGGAGCACGGCTTCTTCCTGTGCTGTGCGNGGGTGGAAGGGCCCGCTTCACCCTGTCTCTTATACACATAGATGTGTATAAGAGACAGGCGGGGGTGGGGAGTGGGGGGGGGAAGCCAGCGACACTCCCCCGGGGGGTCTCACCTCCGCTTCCCTCCTGAGCGCCCTTCCCTCTGAGAGCCGCATGCTGCTCCCAGGGCGTTTCTCTGGCCACTAATCCCCCTGCGGTTCTCTCCCTCCAGACTGTAAATTCACCTCCCACCCGGAGTGCCGCAGCCTGATCCAGCTGGACTGCACTCGGCAGGACGGCGCCTCCCGGGACAGACCGTCTCCAGAGAGCACCCTCGCTGTGACCTTCAGCCAGGTAGGCAGCACGGACCGCGGGGCTTGACCTCTGAGGGGTCTGGTCTCCCCTCACCCCCACGAGCTCTGGTGAGTGGGAGGTGCGCGGGTGTTCCACGTTTGCCGGATGTCGGGGTCCCATTCCCACCGGATGTCGGGGGCCCGTTCCTGCCGGATGTCAGGGTCCCATTCTCACCGGATGTCGGGGGTCCCTTTCTCGCCAGATGAGGTCCACGGAACACACTCAGATTCTTCACCCAGTTCTGATGGGGCAGGGGGCAGGTGGCTACACTTCCAAAGCAATCCTCCGCTGCGCTGAGTGTCCTATGACTCAGCTCCATTCTGGCACTTTCTGCGCACGCCCCCCACCCCTCCCATGACCACTCCAGATACCGATCACAAGGATGTGCTCTCACCTGTGCCTCTGACCCACTGGCTACAGATCCAAGTTTCCACAGCCCCCTCCTGGGGCTCAGTTACTTTGCTACTGGAGCTCACAGAACTCAGAGGCATTTTTGGCCCACTAGATTACGATTACCAGTTTATTATAAAAGGATGTAACGGGAACATCCTGATGGAAGCGATGCAGATGGTAAGGTAGGCAGGAGGGACACAGAGCTTCCGTGCCCTCTCCCAGCCCTGCTCTCTCCGCACCTCCCTGTGTTCACCCACCCAGCTCTTCAGCCCCATCCTTTCGGGGTTTTATGGCGGCTTCATCACACAGACAGGACTGATCAATTCCCTGGCCACTGGCAACCAATTCATCCTCCAGCCCCTCCCCACTCCCCAGAGGCCTGGGGGCTGGGAGGGAGACTTCCTATCCTCTAACGCTTGTTAGGTTCTCCTGCCAACGAGCCTGATCCTTAGGTGGGGTCCAAAGTCACCTCATCAATATAGGAAACATCTTTCTTGCTCTCTGTACTTAGAAAGTTCCAAGGGTTTTCGGAGCTCTGTGCTGGAAATGGAGAGAGACCAAGGATATGCTTCTTGTGATAAATCACAGGTGGCACACCCCTTGCCAAGGGGCTGGGGGCGTGGAACAGGGTGGAAGGCGCAGGGAAGTCTGCTGCTCTTGAGAAGTGCCCTGTGGTCCACCCAGGCACGGAGCCTGCCTTGTCCTAGGGCTGCAGCCAGGGGGTGCGGTATGGTTGGGGGTGGGAGTCCCAGGGAAAGCTCCTGAGGGTTCTCTGAAGCCTTGTACCTCCTGGGGTCCTCTTCCCCGTGTCAGAGGACCAGGAAGATGATGCCCAAAGCAGTTCTTGATTCTGGGCTTTCCCGAGGCACTTGAACCAGGATGTATTCGACCTTTGATGTCGAGCCTTTGGGAGGGAGACAGGGGAGCCTTTTTAATTCCTGCACTGAACACACATTGATTTATCTGCTGTGTGCCAAGCACTGGCAAGAGTGAGGATCCTCAGAGAGCTGATATTCTGGCAGGGGAGCAAAATACAACCAAATAGTATATACTGTGATGCGTGTTTCAATAAAAGTATGAACCAAGTGTTCTGAGTAGACAGTGTACAGGGAAGTGCGGCTGTTTCTGTTGGGAGAAATCAGGGAATACCTCCCAGAGGAGGTGACATTTCCTCTAAGCCTTAGTGTATGAGTTGAAGGTTGTTGGTCAAGGAAGTAAGGAGTGTCCCAGGACGTCATCTGTTTATTTATTTAACAAATATGTTTTGAATGTAGACCATGTGTCAAGCCCAGGAATGCTAGGGACTTAGTGATACAGTCAAGTAGGAGCAGCACTTTAAATAAACCCTCAGTTTCTGAGGGGAAAGCCCTGGATGCCGTGAGAGACAACACAGATGCTGAATGACTGGTTATTTCCTCAAGAGAATATGAGTGGGCCTGGGGAACTGGGGTCCAGTCCCAGGTCCCCAGACTCGCCACCCACATGTGCTTTTTCCAGCCATGATGTTCCTGCTCAACCATGTTCAGTCACTGGGTCCACCCATGGGTGCTACCAGGCTCCCTGCTGCTATTCCCCAGGCCTTTCCTCCCACTGGGAAAGCAGGACAGGAAGCAAATGTGATGTGTATTTTTATTAAAATGATATGAAATCGGTTCTGAAATCTGTGTCTCTGGGAGAAATTTGCAGACACCAAGGCACCTGGCCTCCCCTCTCCACCGCTCCCACGCCCCGTGGCCGGGCCTGAACTGAGACACCGGGAGCCTGAGCCGCGGGGCAGCCCACCATCCGCCCTGTGCCGGTGGGCCGGTGGGAGGTGTTGTCGTCCCAGGCTCAGTCCTGGGCATCATGGACAGAGCTGTGGAGCTCTGCACTCAGCACAAATCCTCCTAGAACAAGCTGCCCAGCCCACGTGACGCAGTGTCTTGGAAATTCACAGAGCATGAGAAGGAGGTTGTCCTGCACCCTATCCGCAATCAGTGGCAATATGGAAATAACTTAAAACATGTCAAGAAAGATGTGAACACACGTACTATGCGGAGCTGTACAGTCAAGACCATCTCATGCTGTATGTACTGCTACCATTCACTGGATATCACGGCAAAGGCCCCGAGGATAACACCGTGTCTGTATTAACCTGGGATTATGGAGGACATTCTGAATAGTGAGAAAAGCTATGATTCATTGCCCAGTTTCTCTGCTGCTGCCTGTCTGAGGCTTCCTGGCATTGGAAGAAACCCATTCATTGATATGATGAATCAGTGTAGATCTTCAAAACATTTTTTCAGCAGGAAAACTGCCTGTCACCTTTTGTCAGTAAAGCTGGTGGTAAAGAACCTGCCTGCAATGCGGGACACCTGGATTCGATCCCTGGGTTGGGAAGATCCCCTGGAGAAGGGAAAGGCTACCCACTCCAGTATTCTGGCCTGGAGAATTCCATGGACTGTATAGTCCCTGGGGTCACAGATTTGGACGTGACTGAGCAACTTTCTGGAGAAGGAAATGGCAACCCACTCCAGTACCTTTGCCCGGAAAATCCCATGGACTGGAGCGACTTTCACTTTTCAATTGCCATAGAGGCATAGTGGGTGGTGCAGGCTGGCTGTATCACAGAAGATGACATAAAGATATGCACTTTGCTTGAGAAATACACTGTTGATAAGATCATTGATGCAGGCCCTCAGCTCTCTGGATCACTAGATTACAGTGTCGTACATAGCTTATATGGGGCTTCCCAGATGGTGCAAATGGTAAAGAACCTGCCTGCCAGTGCAGGAGATGTAAGAGATGTAGATTTGATCCCTAGGTCAGGAAGATCCCCTGGAGGAGGGCATTATTCTTGCCTGGAGGATCCCGTGGATAGAAGAGCATGGCGGGCTGTGGTCCACAGGGTCGCACAGAGTTGGACACAACTGAAGCAACTTAGCATCCATGCGCATTGTTTAAATAACAAAGCATTTATTTATCTGCATGTACCAGTGTCTGGTGACAGCAGGATAGCAGTTCCTCCTCTTGGCCATGTTGTAATGAATCAGTGCAAGGTGATTATTTTGAAACTCTCTAAGGTATTTGTTTCAATAGATGAGCATACTAATGAGGGCTTACAAATGTCCTTGAGATAGACCTGTCCCTGGTTAAAAATGTGTGAAGTACTGCTGATTGGAAGTTGCCCATAAGAAAGGACCCCTGGTGGCTCAGTGGTAAAGAGTCTGCCTGCCAATGTAGGAGACACGGGCTTGATCCGGGAAGATCCCACATGCAGCGAAGCAACTCAGCTGGTGCACCACAGCTGCTGAGCCTGTGTTCTGGAGCCCGGGAGCCACAACCGCTGCAGCTCGCGTGCCCTGGGGCTCCTGCTCCACAGCAAGGGGAGCCCGGCAACGAGAAGCAGTCCAACTAGAGCGTCGCCGCCGCTCGCGCGACTAGAGGAAAGTTAGCGCAGCAGTGAAGACCCAGCATGGCCATAAATAAATACATAAAAATCATTTTTTTTTTAAAGTAGGGACAAGTAATACATTTGGATCAACTTCATTCATCGTGGAGGAATGTCCCATTCCTAAACAGATTCAAGTAACTCATGTATTTAGTATGAGAAGAAAACTTTTGTACATCCTCCACACGCATCAGAATTGGAGCTGTCTCTACCGGAGTCTGCATGTAACCAGACCTCTCGGGAGGGCTGTGCCCCGTCCAGGGTGAGAAAAGGAAGGGAGAGAAATCTGACCCCCAAGCCCTGGTGAATGATGCAGACTTTTGCGGAAGCCTTTCTTTAGAAGGTGGAGGAGGGAAGTTACATAGCCCACCATAGAGCAACGTCTCCTAACTATCTTATTGAGACTATTTCCCCCACTTTCTTTTCCACTGGGAACTTCCAAGTCTCTCCTTTCTGTTCTCGTCGAGCCTGCCCAGCCCACAACATCCTGGGTTCTACTTTGGGTCTCTGTTTCTCCCTCTGGAGCAACAGGTCTCCAATGGGGGTGGTTTTGCCCTCCCCTCTCCACTGGGTCATGGGCAGTGGCTGGAGACATTTTTAGCGGACACAGCTTGGAGGAGGCTACTAGCACCCAGTAAGCAGAGGCCTGGGATGTTGCTAAATGATTCCAGTTGTACAGGAAAGCCCCCCCCACCCCCGGCCTTCACCCCCCACACACGACAAAGAATCATCTAGACCCAAATGTGAACAGTGCAGTTTGAGAAACCCAAACTAAGCCTCACTTAGCCAACACTCTCAAGTGCGGGGGAGCGGGGCGTGGGGGGGAGAGCAGGAAGCTGCAGAGCAGGGGCCTGGAGTTTGCTGGATGCCTGTCCCATCCTCAGAATTTCAACAGAGAGCAGGTGTTTCCAAGTCTGAGTATTTGGGAGGAGAGTGACTCCTCTCCTTCTGTTGGGGAGACGTGTCAACCTTGGAATTTTATGGCAAGCTGAATCAGGGCTGTGTCTAGAGCAGAACCACCACAAAAATACAGAAGGAGCCAAGAGCCCCTCGTGGGTGCCGAGCAGCCCCCATGGCAGCCAGCCTGAAGTGGGGTTTGCTCAGTGGGGTTTGCTCCAGGGCTGGCTGGGTTGGGCTGTGGTGTTTGCCTTGGACAGGCCCGGCTGCATGCTTCAGCACAGCTGGGGCAGCACCTAGCCTTCTATCAATAAAACCTGGGCCCTGCTCCAGCCTCACTCGCCTTTTCTTAAAAGCCTGTTTGTGCTGATTTCCGCCTTGGCTCGATTTTCTGTTGCATACCAGGATGGAGCTTTGCGTTCACCTTGACCTCGTCACCTGGTCTGAGCTACCCAAATGTTCGAGTGCCATTTTCAGGGGGTGGGGAGGGCCCTGATCAGAGCTCTGCCAGTTTGGAGGCACATGACTGTTAGGAGGTCTTGGCCTGGTGTCATTTCTCCGCTCTGCTGTTGAAGGAAAAGAAAAATCTTTGATCTTCCTCCATCCAGAAGGAACCACTGTTCGATAACATTTTTACATTTTCTTCCTGTACATTCATACATTTTTCAAAACACAGTTGAGATCATCCTGTCGATAAGTGTTTGGCCTCAGCCTTTGAAAAGCAGTAGTCCCAAGGTTCAGGCTGTCTTCTCTCTGCCATGAGAGGTGGGGAGAGGGGAAGACAGGGCGGGTGTTTAGGGGGCAGAAACGGGCTTACAGCCCCAGCTGCACTCAGAAGCCTTGTGGGTTGTGCACGTCTCTCCCAGGTGGAGAAACAGGAGGCGCAGCTGTGAGCTGCCCATGCCTTTGTCAGTCTCTCCTTGGAGATCGCCAAGGTCTGGGATGACTGGCTTTTCTCTTGGGCACCCTTTGCTGACCAAGCAAATCCCTTCAACTCCGCCCAGATCCCCTCTTCAGTTTAAGGCTATTTCCTAGAGGACGTGGTTGCCATCAGCTGAAGATCACAATACGTTGCCCAAACTGCAGTTCCCTTATTTGGGGGCATGCCCCAAAGACTTTACTGTTCAGGTGATGCGAAAGTTGCTCTTACCCCGTCACCCCTGTGATGAAAGAATCCCAGGGGCTCCCCAGTGCCCTCCGGACGAAGTGAGACCTCTGCTGGTTTGGCTTGGTCCTTTCTGTGCCTACCCGAGAGCGGAAGCCCTTGCCCACAGCTGTGGATTCTTACCAGGACCTGCTGCTGCCCAGAGGGACGTGGCAGCTCTGTGCCCAGCCTTTGGCGCCCCTTTCCTCGGCACTGGAAGGCACGGGCGACAAGACAAACACAGCAGCACTCTCCCTCCCGCTCAGCTCTCTTGTGGCCGGCGATGGGATCTCCTGTCCATCGGGCCCAGATTCCCCCCTCCTGGTGGCACCCCAGAATCAGTTTCTGAGGGGAAAGCCCTGGATGCCGTGAGAGACAACACAGATGCTGAATGACTGGTTATTTCCTCAAGAGAATATGAGTGGGCCTGGGGAACTGGGGTCCAGTCCCAGGTCCCCAGACTCGCCACCCACATGTGCTTTTTCCAGCCATGATGTTCCTGCTCAACCATGTTCAGTCACTGGGTCCACCCATGGGTGCTACCAGGCTCCCTGCTGCTATTCCCCAGGCCTTTCCTCCCACTGGGAAAGCAGGACAGGAAGCAAATGTGATGTGTATTTTTATTAAAATGATATGAAATCGGTTCTGAAATCTGTGTCTCTGGGAGAAATTTGCAGACACCAAGGCACCTGGCCTCCCCTCTCCACCGCTCCCACGCCCCGTGGCCGGGCCTGAACTGAGACACCGGGAGCCTGAGCCGCGGGGCAGCCCACCATCCGCCCTGTGCCGGTGGGCCGGTGGGAGGTGTTGTCGTCCCAGGCTCAGTCCTGGGCATCATGGACAGAGCTGTGGAGCTCTGCACTCAGCACAAATCCTCCTAGAACAAGCTGCCCAGCCCACGTGACGCAGTGTCTTGGAAATTCACAGAGCATGAGAAGGAGGTTGTCCTGCACCCTATCCGCAATCAGTGGCAATATGGAAATAACTTAAAACACGTCAAGAAAGATGTGAACACACGTACTATGCGGAGCTGTACAGTCAAGACCATCTCATGCTGTATGTACTGCTACCATTCACTGGATATCACGGCAAAGGCCCCGAGGATAACACCGTGTCTGTATTAACCTGGGATTATGGAGGACATTCTGAATAGTGAGAAAAGCTATGATTCATTGCCCAGTTTCTCTGCTGCTGCCTGTCTGAGGCTTCCTGGCATTGGAAGAAACCCATTCATTGATATGATGAATCAGTGTAGATCTTCAAAACATTTTTTCAGCAGGAAAACTGCCTGTCACCTTTTGTCAGTAAAGCTGGTGGTAAAGAACCTGCCTGCAATGCGGGACACCTGGATTCGATCCCTGGGTTGGGAAGATCCCCTGGAGAAGGGAAAGGCTACCCACTCCAGTATTCTGGCCTGGAGAATTCCATGGACTGTATAGTCCCTGGGGTCACAGATTTGGACGTGACTGAGCAACTTTCTGGAGAAGGAAATGGCAACCCACTCCAGTACCTTTGCCCGGAAAATCCCATGGACTGGAGCGACTTTCACTTTTCAATTGCCATAGAGGCATAGTGGGTGGTGCAGGCTGGCTGTATCACAGAAGATGACATAAAGATATGCACTTTGCTTGAGAAATACACTGTTGATAAGATCATTGATGCAGGCCCTCGGCTCTCTGGATCACTAGATTACAGTGTCGTACATAGCTTATATGGGGCTTCCCAGATGGTGCAAATGGTAAAGAACCTGCCTGCCAGTGCAGGAGATGTAAGAGATGTAGATTTGATCCCTAGGTCAGGAAGATCCCCTGGAGGAGGGCATTATTCTTGCCTGGAGGATCCCGTGGATAGAAGAGCATGGCGGGCTGTGGTCCACAGGGTCGCACAGAGTTGGACACAACTGAAGCAACTTAGCATCCATGCGCATTGTTTAAATAACAAAGCATTTATTTATCTGCATGTACCAGTGTCTGGTGACAGCAGGATAGCAGTTCCTCCTCTTGGCCATGTTGTAATGAATCAGTGCAAGGTGATTATTTTGAAACTCTCTAAGGTATTTGTTTCAATAGATGAGCATACTAATGAGGGCTTACAAATGTCCTTGAGATAGACCTGTCCCTGGTTAAAAATGTGTGAAGTACTGCTGATTGGAAGTTGCCCATAAGAAAGGACCCCTGGTGGCTCAGTGGTAAAGAGTCTGCCTGCCAATGTAGGAGACACGGGCTTGATCCGGGAAGATCCCACATGCAGCGAAGCAACTCAGCTGGTGCCNTGCTGATTGGAAGTTGCCCATAAGAAAGGACCCCTGGTGGCTCAGTGGTAAAGAGTCTGCCTGCCAATGTAGGAGACACGGGCTTGATCCGGGAAGATCCCACATGCAGCGAAGCAACTCAGCTGGTGCCCCACAGCTGCTGAGCCTGTGTTCTGGAGCCCGGGAGCCGCAACCGCTGCAGCTCGCGTGCCCTGGGGCTCCTGCTCCACAGCAAGGGGAGCCCGGCAAAGAGAAGCAGTCCAACTAGAGCGTCGCCGCCGCTCGCGCGGCTAGAGGAAAGTTAGCGCAGCAGTGAAGACCCAGCGTGGCCATAAATAAATACATAAAAATCATTTTTTTTAAAAAAGTAGGGACAAGTAATACATTTGGATCAACTTCATTCATCGTGGAGGAATGTCCCATTCCTAAACAGATTCAAGTAACTCATGTATTTAGTATGAGAAGAAAACTTTTGTACATCCTCCACACGCATCAGAATTGGAGCTGTCCCTACCGGAGTCTGCATGTAACCAGACCTCTCGGGAGGGCTGTGCCCCGTCCAGGGTGAGAAAAGGAAGGGAGAGAAATCTGACCCCCAAGCCCTGGTGAATGATGCAGACTTTTGCGGAAGCCTTTCTTTAGAAGGTGGAGGAGGGAAGTTACATAGCCCACCATAGAGCAACGTCTCCTAACTATCTTATTGAGACTATTTCCCCCACTTTCTTTTCCACTGGGAACTTCCAAGTCTCTCCTTTCTGTTCTCGTCGAGCCTGCCCAGCCCACAACATCCTGGGTTCTACTTTGGGTCTCTGTTTCTCCCTCTGGAGCAACAGGTCTCCAATGGGGGTGGTTTTGCCCTCCCCTCTCCACTGGGTCATGGGCAGTGGCTGGAGACATTTTTAGCGGACACAGCTTGGAGGAGGCTACTAGCACCCAGTAAGCAGAGGCCTGGGATGTTGCTAAATGATTCCAGTTGTACAGGAAAGCCCCCCCCACCCCCGGCCTTCACCCCCCACACACGACAAAGAATCATCTAGACCCAAATGTGAACAGTGCAGTTTGAGAAACCCAAACTAAGCCTCACTTAGCCAACACTCTCAAGTGCGGGGGAGCGGGGCGTGGGGGGGAGAGCAGGAAGCTGCAGAGCAGGGGCCTGGAGTTTGCTGGATGCCTGTCCCATCCTCAGAATTTCAACAGAGAGCAGGTGTTTCCAAGTCTGAGTATTTGGGAGGAGAGTGACTCCTCTCCTTCTGTTGGGGAGACGTGTCAACCTTGGAATTTTATGGCAAGCTGAATCAGGGCTGTGTCTAGAGCAGAACCACCACAAAAATACAGAAGGAGCCAAGAGCCCCTCGTGGGTGCCGAGTAGCCCCCATGGCAGCCAGCCTGAAGTGGGGTTTGCTCAGTGGGGTTTGCTCCAGGGCTGGCTGGGTTGGGCTGTGGTGTTTGCCTTGGACAGGCCCGGCTGCATGCTTCAGCACAGCTGGGGCAGCACCTAGCCTTCTATCAATAAAACCTGGGCCCTGCTCCAGCCTCACTCGCCTTTTCTTAAAAGCCTGTTTGTGCTGATTTCCGCCTTGGCTCGATTTTCTGTTGCATACCAGGATGGAGCTTTGCGTTCACCTTGACCTCGTCACCTGGTCTGAGCTACCCAAATGTTCGAGTGCCATTTTCAGGGGGTGGGGAGGGCCCTGATCAGAGCTCTGCCAGTTTGGAGGCACATGACTGTTAGGAGGTCTTGGCCTGGTGTCATTTCTCCGCTCTGCTGTTGAAGGAAAAGAAAAATCTTTGATCTTCCTCCATCCAGAAGGAACCACTGTTCGATAACATTTTTACATTTTCTTCCTGTACATTCATACATTTTTCAAAACACAGTTGAGATCATCCTGTCGATAAGTGTTTGGCCTCAGCCTTTGAAAAGCAGTAGTCCCAAGGTTCAGGCTGTCTTCTCTCTGCCATGAGAGGTGGGGAGAGGGGAAGACAGGGCGGGTGTTTAGGGGGCAGAAACGGGCTTACAGCCCCAGCTGCACTCAGAAGCCTTGTGGGTTGTGCACGTCTCTCCCAGGTGGAGAAACAGGAGGCGCAGCTGTGAGCTGCCCATGCCTTTGTCAGTCTCTCCTTGGAGATCGCCAAGGTCTGGGATGACTGGCTTTTCTCTTGGGCACCCTTTGCTGACCAAGCAAATCCCTTCAACTCCGCCCAGATCCCCTCTTCAGTTTAAGGCTATTTCCTAGAGGACGTGGTTGCCATCAGCTGAAGATCACAATACGTTGCCCAAACTGCAGTTCCCTTATTTGGGGGCATGCCCCAAAGACTTTACCGTTCAGGTGATGCGAAAGTTGCTCTTACCCCGTCACCCCTGTGATGAAAGAATCCCAGGGGCTCCCCAGTGCCCTCCGGACGAAGTGAGACCTCTGCTGGTTTGGCTTGGTCCTTTCTGTGCCTACCCGAGAGCGGAAGCCCTTGCCCACAGCTGTGGATTCTTACCAGGACCTGCTGCTGCCCAGAGGGACGTGGCAGCTCTGTGCCCAGCCTTTGGCGCCCCTTTCCTCGGCACTGGAAGGCACGGGCGACAAGACAAACACAGCAGCACTCTCCCTCCCGCTCAGCTCTCTTGTGGCCGGCGATGGGATCTCCTGTCCATCGGGCCCAGATTCCCCCCTCCTGGTGGCACCCCAGAACCCAGGAGCAGGATTCAGAAACGAGGCTCTCGGCCCTGGTCTGTAAGTCCAGCCCTGCCTGCTGCAGTTCCCAGACCTCCCCAGGCACTTTCCACACTGAGGACTCTGGCCATGTCAATAGTCCACCGGTGCTACTATTTACTTAATGTTCCTCTTCAAATAGATTTCTTTTATTAAACTTAAACTTATGTTAGAGGACAAAGTTTCAGTCCTTGAATCACCATTGATGTACTTAGGATTTTTTTTCCTGATACACATAATTAATATTTAATCTCTAAAATTAAAAAAGCAGTATGCCTAAGGACTGTCTCAGATTCCTTCCACATGTAATGATAGAGCCAGACATTGCTTTAAAGTCCTTTCTGGTGCCCTCAGTGGGCAGCAGAGACTGCTCTCCACAAATACCAGAGCACTGGGTCCAGCCACTGCCTCCTGGGCACCGTGATCAGTGGAGAGAACTGTAGGGGTACCAGGAAGGAAATTCCAGCCACTGGCACCAAGACCCATGTGGTTTTCCAAAGGAGGGATGGATCTGCATGTACTGACAAGGGATAGTGCCAACAGAGACAAGTCACTCAGTGGTACATACAAGACAATCCATTTGTCCCTCGTACATGTGTTTGTGTGTGTGTAAATGTGTGTGAGAGTGAGGGCCTACAGGGCACCCAGCCAACTGCTGGAAGATATTTCACCTTGGGAGGGGGTGGGGGATGACTGGGGTAGAGTGAGAGAACCCTTGACTTCTGCTCTTTGCTTCGGGGCTATTTGAATAACCCGATGCTGTCCAGATGGTTCTAGTGTAATATTTCTAAAAGGTAATACCTGTTTTCTTAAAAGAAAGTCTCTTGGCCTGGATGACAGGAGAGCCCGGCTCTAATTCAGACTGTGCAGATGACACTGTGGATGTGACGGGCACAAGTCTCTCAGCTCCTCTGAGCCTCAGGTTTCTCCTCTGAGCAATGGTGGTTCTGTGGCTCCAGCGAGAAGATGTAGGCAAAAGCATCTTGGTATCACCAGGTAACATTCCAAGGCCGTCTCTGGTGCCTTCAACAGCCTTAACTGGATTTTTTTTTTTTTTTTTTT